>WQNJ02000001.1:52654421-52961921 GCA_016584745.2 Phylloscopus trochilus trochilus | reverse complement strand
CTTGGCAGTGACCTTGACAGGCTTTCCACCAGTCTCAGAATGGCTGACCAGTTTCTTATCAAAAGTTCCTAGTAAAAAAAGCCCCAACCCCAAAATACGAATTAGTCATTTATACTACTTTTCTCTGTATTCATATTTCCTTATATACCATTAGGAAAAGCAAAATTGTTACTCCCTAGCTCCCCCTGGATGCTTATTAATACTTGAAAATCACAGTGTCACTTTAAAGTACTGAAACAGTGACAGCATTGTTTTGAAAGAGTTTGTTGTCGCAGCTCAAAACACATTTTACACATATTTTCAGGTGGCTTTTTTCCTTGTTACACAAAGGGCTGCAGTCTAAATCATGGACCCTTACATCATTGTAATTTTTCTCTTTTTTTTTTTAATACAAAAAATAATCTTGGTTGTAGTCTAAGAAAGCAGTACAAATTAGTTTCCTTTTAAGAATTTACATTAGCACGCTAACAGTGTGCATTTCAACAGGTTCTGTAGTAATATAAATACTATGGTTTCAAATAAAACAAGATCAAGCCATTCAGAACACTGCATCTAGAAAATGCCAGGTTTAAGGTAGTGAGCTAAGGATTTTGCTTTTCTGTCTCTGGGGCTCTTAGACCAATGTATTTCTCCAGAGAGACATGATTTCTATACAGAGGACATTATTAAGCACTGCACCAATATTTATGAAAGAAACATTACAGGAGAATATTCTTGTGACTGGAAAAGAGAGGTTTACTTTACTTTTACTGAAATGGAAGTTTACCTTGTGAGACAAGTGTCAGCCTCACTGAACTTTGATTCTTAAAGTAACAAAGTAATAGCTAAATCAAACTAAAATTACATATCACTAAGAAAAAGAGATGAAAAGTATGCCAATAAATGTACTTTGTCAGGCGATCCGTGAAGATCTACTTTAGAAAAATGTATATTTTTTTCTTTAATATTCATTCTTACTTAAGATGAAATCTATTGCAGGGAAAACAGCTGGAATTTTAAACTCATTTAATAATACTTTACACTTCTCTAGGTTCTCAAAGGCTTTAGAAATATGAAGGAATTAATATGTATTATTACCAGGTAAAGTATTATTATGGAACATTAATAATAGCCTGAAAATATACAAGCAGTAAATCAAACCACAAAATTTTTAGCATACATTTTTCTTATATTTTCAAATTTTATTCTGCTTGGGTAACCAGATCAGCTGTTTTGAAAAGGGGCTCAAAACAGAGGCTTTCACTACTGAGAATTTTTTATTATTATTATTGTTATTGTTATTATTGTTGTTATTATATATTTTCCAAATTTTTTGTTTGTTTGTTTGGGGGGTTTGTTTGTTTGTTTGTTTTTGTTTTTAAGGCAATAATATCCAAGTACTTAGACAGAGGACAGCTCACAAATTTGGCATCCAGATCAAAACCAGTATAGAAATAAACCGCAAAATTCAGATCTTGGTCCAAACTTCCCTAAAAATTCAAGAACGGCCTGAATCAAAAATTCCAGTATGAATTCCAAAATTTTATTACAAAGGAAACATGTGGGCCTTGGTTTAGTTCCTGCTAATGATTGCCTTTTTTCAACAGAGACGTATGGAGTCAGGCTTCTCATCCCCTCACTTGAGTCTGCACACATTATCTGCAATGTCCTTGCACTGCTGGTGAAAGCCCCAGGTTCTGTCAGGACCCCAGAAGGTGCTGAAACAGGAAAGGCAGGGAGGGCAAGGTGCAGAGTGCAGCATCTGCAGACCCCTGCAGCAGCAGCAGTGCAGGAAAAACCTGCAAGCAGGGCCCCTGCCTCAGCATTGGGGCTCAGAGAGGCACGTGCAGGTAGCTGGATCTGTGAACAAATTACATCTCCACAGCATCACACAAGCAACACGGGACAGAAGAACACATTTTTTAAGGTGTTTTGGTGCCTAAAACACGTACAGACAGTTACAGGTGTTTTCAAATGCATTTGGGACAAATTCTCATTGACTTCAATTTGCCTTGTGACCCTACGAACAGCAGCTGAATTTAGCATTTATATAAATTACCAATCATTTTTTCTTGCCAAAAATAGCACTGTTTCTATAAAAATTTAACATTTCTGGTATTCTGAGACATTTCTAAAGTATGCTGTACACTTAAATATGCCAGGTGTCCCTGCAGCAAGAAAGCATGCAGAGGAGGTTTTTTAGCAAGAGTACTTAGAAGCAAAACTGCAAATGAAAGGTTAGAGAGACAGAATGCACCCTATGAAACAAGGCTCTGCTTTCTCATAGATTTTATTTTTTTTCCTCACAATTTGTCCATCCTTGGTTTTAGGACTCAACCAAAAACTGCTATGCCCATCACTGTCACAATTTAATTTTATTTAAGCAGTGAGCACCACCTACTGCAGGGGAAGATTGCAACCTATTTAGTCAGTACATCAATCACTTCCTATAATAATTTGTTTTCCTAAAGCTGTTACTGCTGAAGTTCTGACCAGACCTATGTATAGCTTTCATATGAGATAGGAGTTGATCACTGCTCAAAATGGAGTTTTTGTGAGCTATCTCTAACACATCTAGGCCTTAGATACTAACCAGCTAAAGGAAAATTAAAAGATCTAATGAATTAACCTAGTACATAAAACTAGACTTCAAACAAAGGCAGCTAGAGGGAGAAATTAGTTTATTCTAGTCTTTATACTTGATCTGTGACTAAAATATTAAAGAAACTGTTCACTGACTGGGGTGACAGCTGTTCAATTCCTTAAAATAATAAATGAGTTTTAACACTGAGTTTGATACACTCCTATATGACAGATAGACTTGGTTTAGGAAAAAGGAAGGAAGGGCACAAAAAGTTGCCCTTATGCCCCTTACCATATCAGAAGACAGGCAGGGGTTCTGACATCACTTATGTGATGCTCAGGCACCCTCTTCTCACTGCAGATGAAACGCCCTCACCTGCTCCCCTCTTATCCATTCCCTCACAGCTGCCACTGCCTGCTTACCTAGTTGCTCCCTTAACTGATTCAATAAAAACTATTTCCTTAACCTGCATCAGTTTGGCTGCTTTGGACTATAAAGTCAATCTGTGACTCATGCCAGTAGACCCGAGGAGGCAGTAACTTTCAGCAGGAGCCTGGGTGTGAGCTGAGGGGATGCTTAAGCAGGGGGAAATCAGGGTACCATCTGCAGCCAGAACAGGCTGTCTGACTGCAGCACAGAGCTGCTGCCAAGCTATGGTAAGTTACATTGGTCATAGAGGCTCCTCAATGGCTTCTGTCTGTGATGGAAAGATAGAGGAAATCTGAGCTCTGTCAGTCCTGGTCCTGCCGTCACAGCCAGAATAAAAGTAAAGACCCTCAATGCTTCTGAGGATGAGGCAAATAAAATGCTCAGTTGAATGCCCCGCTGAGCATTTACAGTAAGATTGCACATGCCTGCACAGTGCAACTGCAATGTATGACTGTTGATATGTCAGAGGACTATTAAAAGAAAAATATCAATATAACCAAAACACCTGCAAAACAGTATAGACTTCTGCTTCTAGCACTTACTGTTTTTTTTTACTTGCAGCTGACACAATGTTGGCAGAGAAAACTATCCCCTCCAATTCCATCATAATGACCATTATCTTGATTTCTTTCAGAACATTTAGCTAAATATACATCTATATATAAAGATATACTGATTATAAAAATCAATCCAAAATTTTCTGTATGCTTTTCTGTCCAAGAAGAGCACAAGGAAACTAACACGTGACAGCTGTGGAAATGCATAGAACAAGACACACAGGAAGTGTGGTGATGAACAAGGTGTAGTAACCAGAAAGAAAAGAACATAATGAAAGTGAAAAGTATTAATTATTGATAAGGGACAGGTAATTACCACACTTCGTATCTGCCTACCTCCTATAAGGATAGAGAAGACATTTTTAGCTGTCTAATAGGTAGAGTGGTGGGTGTTTGCTCTTTTGCCTCTGTAGGCAAGGTTCCCTTCTTCCTTGCTGGCTGGCACTGTCATACACAGGCTATATTATTTCAAGTAATTGTCAGAAGTCTATTGAAATCACTTAAATAACAATAATGATAAGGATAACTATTACAGTCAGATCTGATCAGAATACAGGTTAAAACAAAAGTCCAGGACTAAAATACATCCCTCAGCTCAGATATTTACTCTAAGGAAGACAGATAATCACATGAAAAGAATCCATTATTTTACTTCAGATAAAAGCTATAGTGAGAGATTTATAGCAAGAGCAAACTTTGAAACAATTGAAAACAACGAGAGTGTAAATACCAAACACAGTATGTGCGAACACTCACATGCAGAACTTACGATATGCATTACATGTATCATGCAGACTGGGTAAAAAAGCTTAAGTAAATTCTGAACATTTACCTTCCAAACAGAGAGCTGAGGCATGTCTCAGTTTTGCTTTTGCTCTTTTCCAGTTTTATTCCATCTTTTGCTGTACTGCTTGTGTCCACTCATGCAGTAATTTCTTATTTAAGAGGATAATATTTCTCACCATTTTATTTCGATCACCATGCCTTAATGACTACTTCTTTGTTAATTGAATAAAGACTTCTATATTTACCATTTAATCTAAAAGATTAGCATAAAATCATGTGACAGCAATATAACGACAGCAAAGCTGAACCTCAAGGCACAAACTCTATGCTGTTAGTTATCCATGACACACTGTAATGAGAACATTCATAACAAAATCCTCCTTAGTGATAATGCACCTGTCTTCAGCCTTGCAACATATTTGTTGTCTCCGAGCTATCTTGATAAATGTCAAGTTGGTTTGCATTCCTTTTTGCCTAAAAGTGGTGTTAAGTTGGTAGGTTGATGGAGAAAACATCAACATAGATTTCTGCACTCCTTTTCCTGATATGGCAGGAGATGAGCTATCAGTTGGTAAGTAGCCAAGAGATTCTGGACTTCTGATAGTCCTGTGGCTTGTCAGCCTCTAGTCAGACATGAATCTGCTGATGTTCACACCCATGGAAATGTCATGTTCATGCCCAAGAAACCAGTGAGCCACTCTGTGGCATAACAAGAGCCCAGGTGCCAAAGCTGTTCAGTGGCGCTGTCCTCCAAAGCTCCTCCTGCCAATGTGAACTCAGATAACACAGCAGGGCTCCTACTAGTTGCATGAGAGGACTCTGCCACCAGGACCATGCATTCACTTACTCAGACTCCTCTCAAGAGCCACAGCTTAGCTACACTCTCCTCATGCAAACAGCTGAGGAGTGCTGAGCCTGCATGGGACTGAAGGGCATGCCAGACCACCTTTCTGGATCTGTGTTTACTTGCTTCAGAAAGTCCCCCTCTCTCTTTAGTACCTTTGTGTTGCCCTTTCACTGGGTGGAGGCACTAGTTTAGCAGTACAAGACAATCTTGAACATAACAGGTTATAAAAGGGGCCATTTTTTTTTTGTATTTCATGCTCCTGTTAGTCCACAAAGCAGAAGACTTAAAGGGCCTTGTGCCATGAGGATATTCAGGAGTTCAGAGATTCCCAGACAAGGGATTGTGACCTCTGGTGACATGAAAGAGGATCAAAAATGTAAAATGCAGCAGCTTTCATCTGACAGGCTGCAGCTGAACAGGGAAGTAGACTATGATGTTTGCCAACGTTTAGGTGCCAGAAAATGGATGCTGGCAGCTAAATCACTTGCCTACCTGAAACAAATTTGTTTTTGCAGAAGTATCTACTGTAAGCATAACTGCCTAAAGATACATACTATAGGCTGAAGGCCTGACCTCTTAGTCACTTATTTAAAACTGAATTTGGAGGAAAAACAAACAACCTCAAAAACAGCAACATGGGGAGAATGAAAATAGCACACAGAGAAACAACCATCAGATGGGGGCACCACTGTGACAACCTAAACTGATTCCCTTGACTAGGTTTAGATTAGGCATCTCTGCTCCTTCAACAATATTCTTTTTCTAGGGATAAATCAGCCTTCAGCTTGGTTGGCCAGGATGGCCCACAGGCAGTCAGGGCACACAGCAAGGCTCAGGAACTGGGAGACAAAGCACATCTTTAGAGGAGCACCTGTGAAAGGCAGAGGCTCCCCCACCTTCCACACTCAACAGGGGCTGAGAAACTATGGCTTTGTGCAGAGAGATGATACCTCCAAAAAGGTGATTGGCAGCATCTTGCTTCTGTGAAAGGCAGTATCTCCCAGCTCTTGCTGAGTTTCAAACAGCATGCTTAACTTCTAATTTGGGAAAGAAAAATACCATCTGGCACCTCAACTTTGAAAAGTTGCCAAACCTTGACTTACTCTCTGAATCTTTCCCAGGAAATCATGGGAACTACCTACCAAGGAAATCATTACAAAGTGTGAACAAGGCTCACATGAGCTAGCTGCATGTAATCTATCACAATGTGTCTTTAAACAGAAAAAATAACTGATTCTTGGGGCAGTTTAGTCAAGCACTCACCTTAAGAACTTGCTTGTGTCTCCAATTCTGACTCCAACTGGAAGCTAATGAATCACAACTGTAAATTCTTGGTAGATTTCAGAATAAGGAAAAAAATCATCTTTCCTAAATAAAGAAATTGAAGCTGACAATTTTAGAAGGAAGTCTAACAACGAGCATTGCAAGATCATGCAGGATAGCACTGGACAACACAAGCATTTGATTCATGTTTCTGCTCATTAGAGTCTTATCTGTGTATTGTTAAGAATACTATTTTTTGGATATAAAATTATTTCAAAATAAAAAACATCAGAAGAGTCACACTTTGTCAGAAGAAAATGCATTCATGTCAGGGAAAAGATTTTTAAATTGAAGTCAATAAAGAATGAAGAAGAGAAATCTAAAAAAAGGGAAAATCTGGGAGGAGAAATACAATTGTTCTTCACCACCTCATTATTTGTAACCAGTGATATGTAAACTTCATATTATAATACAGGATCAATTGAGATGCAAATATCTGAGACTTAATCGTATACATGGAAGAAATAAAACAGTGAAAATATTCAAGCATGCTTTATTTTGCTATTTCTATATCCTCCAAAATGTATATTCAAAGTTTAGGCAGCAACACATCACCTGGGTAGATTTATACTGAAAAAAGCTAATAAACACCATTATAAATATTATGTGCAAATTGAAAACCATAGAAATATGCATTGTACTATAGTCAGACAGTAGGAAATCTGTAATATTATTAGTTCAAATTATTTTAGATTAGATGTGTTCTATAGCAATTGTATATATCAAAGTCACTAAGACATTGAACTCAATCCCTGTGTTGCTTTACTCAAGTAGAACTTCTTTTGAATTCAAGCATACAAATTCAAGCCACTTACAGTTTTAAGTCTCATACATGTATCTGTACAGAGAGGAAGAATGTATCTATTTATTCTTTAACAATATGCTGAATAAAGCTCAAGTGTACCAATTTTAGAAGAGTCCATTTCTTTAGTCTAATTGTTGAGTCACTTTTCCATGGGGACAGACCTTCCTCTGCTCAAGTCTCTCTCTGTGATTCAATATATGCACAGTTCTCATTATGCTAACTCAGGCTGTGCATGTAGCTGGGTGCAAAATTCACATCCCTCATGCAAAGCCAGATATCACAGTGTTTGCAACACTGAGTCCTGACATGAGGTTTTGCAGATATGGAGTGCCCTTCCACAATCCGCCTAAGTACCAAAATCCCTGTGTCTCAGTTCACTGTATTCCCATCCCTCCTGCTTTTTCAATCAAACCATATAGTTTGCTTTTATAATAAGGACTCAGGCCAAAGCTCTCCCAAAGTCAAAGGAAAGATTCCCCACATGTTTGACAAGCCCTGGAACACACTGTATTTTCTTTAGCCGTTCACAGCTCACATCCCTGCAATGCCATAGGAGACTGTGTTATGAAAATTGACTGCATAGTGTAAACAGTGGTACAGAATTTTCTCCTTTGAAGTTTTTTTCCTTCTTTGCCCTGTGTGCAATTATGTGAAGTTCAGCATCATTTCAGCATCTGTATAGCATGGGGGACTCAGTTTCACCTAGATATTACCCATGGCAAAGGAGAATCTGTCACTTAGGCTGTACTTCATTCTCTAAATTCAGTTTCATTTACAGGCACTGTATATATAAGTATCACATGCATACTCAAGGTATTTACACAGTTTGGGAAAAGGTTGTACACTTTAAAGGCCAGACTATGTGCAGACATGCATGTGTATGTCCTAACTCCAACCAGAAAGGCCTTGTTGAAGACAGCAAGTGCAAAGTGGGTCAATCTTCTGGCTATGGGTGATGTCAAAGGTCAGGAACTTTCTGTTTGGGCTGGTAAGTACAGAGGAAGTTAGGATGATGATTTTACTCCAACCCATCACATCCTCCTTCAGTAGAGTATTTCTGCTGTGAGAAGGAACTTGATGCTCGCTGCATGCACAAGTGAACTGTAATAGTGCTTGACCCTGGAGGTGGAGGACTCAAAGCCAGGCCTACTCCCGGCTACATCATCTCTGGAAAATCCTCGTGTTTTCACAATGCTCCAGCAGTGCTAAGCTTACCAGCACATTTGCTGCAATACATCACTAAACTGACACTTATCCAACACGGCCAGAAAAAGTTGTAGTTAAAAGCCTATGAGAGCATATCGTACCCTGCAGCAGCATTATAAAATGCAACATACATCCAAATGCGCAAAACATTGCATAACTGAACTCCCCACTTGTACAGGATGCTTTTATCAAGGCAAAAAAAGGGTGAAAAAAAAAGTAAAAAGTTTCTGACTTTCGTTAACCTTCTCTTGTAGTTCAGGTTATTTCTTTAATGCATTTATCTGCTTTAAAATTGTCTCCTTAGCCTCTCAAGGGAAACCAATATAATACACCATCACATTTCTCACAGGAGAAAAAAGAACACTTACTCTTAATAGGTGGCAATTTTGCCAGATGTTATTGACATAGTAAGTGCGAAATTTCAGTGATACTAAATGCAAAGTGCAGAAGATTAAAGAACAATGGAACAAAGTGCAAAATGAAGTTTAAAAAGCAGCAGTGTCAAAGTCAGAGAAAGTGTGAAAAAATTACATTTTAACAACACTATTAAGAACAAGTTTACTAATTACTGTAACTGGCACAAATTTAAAAGTGCTTTCCTTAGACTCAGTAAAGTTTTTTAAAGTGTGATATTTCTTTTCTTGTCAGCATTTTTTTTCTTTTCTTTTTGCACTGTAGCAGAGACATAACATTACTGTTACTAAAACAATGACACTTGGAGCTATTTATCTTTCAGTTTTTTAACCCTTTCTTACCAAGTAATATTTCTACAAATCCTTCTACTTGAGCAGGGTAGTGAACTACAGAAAATTCTTTTGTAACTAATACAGAACAAATAAGTTTAAAATAAACACTATGGAATTTAATGAGTCATGCTTTACACATTCATCCTCTGACAATAATGAAATTTACACACTAAAAATGACTTCTCATTAAAAGTTTGGTAAAATCCCATTTTGCTGTTACAAAAAAGAAATAATCTATACAATGTGCACAGTTTCCTCATATTTAATTACTTACTGAAATACAATAATAAAATATTGCCACTGAGGTGCTCCTCTTCTACAAATCAGAGAAGCTCCACTGCTTTCACTGGTATCATACCAAGTTTGAAGAACCCCATTTCACTTGTATTCTTCATATTGTATTGACAAACAGGACCTATTTCTCACCTGGAAGCTGCACATGGACTTCTGCTGAATCTGTTGCAACCACTCTTGGTTTAGCCATCAGCCCTGATATTGTGGCCCATACAGCCTTCTGTGACACTATAACCAGCAGTGGCACAGCTAAGAGCTAAGTATATAATCATAAAAACAAAAATTGAATGATTTTAAGCATGTGAAATGTCAGGTCTTCTTTGGTGTTCTAAAAGGGATTGCTCATTTGTAGTAGTGCTTCAAGGAGTTCAGATGTCCTTGCCCTGGATGGGGACAAAGCCATTCACAGCCATCTATTGCTAGAAAGCAATCTGTAGAGGGGGAGATAATATCCTCACTATAAACTGATCTGGTTTGGGGTTTTTTAACTTTTTGAAGACCCTAAAGTGTCTTAGATCTCAAGGAAAATTCTTAGGCCAAAATCTAACAAAAAAATTGTCTGAAATGACTGAAAGTAAAAAAAAAAAACCAACAAAAAACCAAAAAACAATTCCAGTATAAATAGTTTACATCACTAGTTTTCTATATTTTTCCTCTGTGCTCATTTCATTACTCAGTGGGTACATCCAGATTGCAATTGGAAAGTGACATCAGCGTGAAGTTCCCATGACACTTTGATGCACATAATCCAGAAGCAGCACTTGGTAGTACCTGCCCAAACCCTGGGTCCTTAAACAACCCACACCACTGAGTACCAAAACTTAATGTCAGCATCTCATAAGTGACATATACAGCAAGAAAATTCCAAATACAGCTCTAGTAGGCAATACCAATCACCAATTATCATCTGAGAAAGGATTTAATTTTAAGTGCATTTGAAAGTGCAAGTAGGAAAGCATCAAGATTTACTAAAATACTACTACTCTCTTATCTGTGACAAGGGAGAGTTAACTTTGCACAGGATGCAAGTAGCTTGCACTAATTATGATTCCATTAGTGGGAGTGCTTCTAGTATATCAATGGCTACCCTTTTCATGGAAATCTGATATTATGCAGCTGAATACATCTGCACAGCTTTCTTGAGGCACTTTTCTTCAAAGTGCATTTATCATACTCATCTATCACCACTTTTCCACCTCATGACTGCACTTGACTCAATCAAATAATTTGCGAACTAGAAATAAACTCCAACAACTAAAAAAAATGGTGTAGTGTACAATTTGATGCAAAGCCTAAGGCTCTACCCTCTTGAGGAAGAAAAGATGGGGCATGGTAGATGATTCATGTACCAAAGGATCTAATTCTCTCTAACAAACAAAGCTCAATGTATACAAAGTTATACAGAAAGAAAGCTATTGGGATTTTCTTCTTTTTTTTTTTTTCTGTAGGGTTGAGAGGAGGAGGCTAAAGTGGCATAATTTCCCATAAATATACTTTTTAAAGCCACAGAAAACAAGTACAGATCTTGCACCCTGACGTTAATACCACGCAGTTTAATATTGTGAGCACCAAAAAATTGCGTACAGCGTATTTAAATGGAAACATGTTTTCCATCTTGTATTGAGGGTGTAGTTTGCTCGCTTCTGCTCCGAGTTGAACGCAGTTGATGGGGTTCACCTTTTTCTTTGCTGTTTGACAGAGCTTTTCAGCACTGGCCCATAGCAATGATGTGTGTTGTCCTCCCCTCAGATGTAAGCTTACCGTGAATTTGGTACGTCAGGTCTGCAGTGACCAATAGCTCTTGGTTTCACTGTATCAAACAGTAAATAAATGATTACCCAGATGACTACAAAAGCCTCAGTGGGCCCTAGTTGTCCTCGTTCCCTGGTTAGTCATCTCAGCTGTTACTTCCAAATTTTAATGCAGTTATTTGGTGTAATAATTATTTTACTTATTTTTCTGTCCTTTCCTGCTATTTTTTTATAACTGTTTTGTCACAATGTCAAAATCATGCTCTGTAATTGTTATCTCTTATGTTCAAATCCACAGACATCCTCAGTCATGGGCCCAGAAACTATTTGTGCTGGGATCCTGGAGGAAAGTATGCAGTGTGAGGGCTGCAAAGAGGGCAGTCCAGCTCTCAAGACTTGAGCAAGAAAGCAGGAGCTGTTTTAAAGCCTTGTCAAAATTTCAGTGTGACTCAAGGTGAGTTTCTTTGGCTTCTCAGCACTCTTTATTCTTTCATCTTCAGACAAAGAGAATGACCATATTCTTTGCTCTATTTCAAAATGTTTACAGATTTCATTAACAACAATCATGAAAGGCAAAATGTATTAATTTTGAACTATTTCTATAGTTTAACATGGTAGTTTATAGTGTTTAATCTATGGCCTCTGCTGGACTTTTTACCTACACTCTCCATTAATTCCAGGATTTTAGAACTGTGGTAATGTTATCTCTTCACTTTTCCATTAAAGAGGTACAAAAAAAGATGCACCTCTAGAAGTCCTTCCCACCTCTAGTTGAAGAGTAGGTGATTTTTTTTTTCCATTTTCCCATTATGGCTTTTTTGGTTTAAGTTTTGTTTCAGTAAGTTCAGGGTAAGTTTGCCAACCATGACTAATGTTGAACCATGATGTCAGAAAGGGGGTGGAGGGTCTTAACATGACTTGATATTTTTGTCTTGACATGTTTGTGCTAAAAGAAAGTTCACTGTCTCGGATTTTATCACATTCAATTATTGCTATCAGCTTGTGCATTCAAGATTTATTGCTAAAAACTGCCATTAGAATAATTTGTTCTGCCTCCTCCTAGACTGGCAATAATTTCCCACCCATCTCCCCCCCGCCTTTATTTCTTTCTCACCTATTGAGTCTCTTCCAGCTCCCTAGAGGAGTCTCATCAGAACTATATAAACCTTTGCTATATATATATATATATATGTATTTTGCCTCCTACTGCACTATTAATGGAACTCTTTGATCTCTTGCTAAACTGTAGTGGACTTCTCTGAGATGATATTTAATCTTTTGCTGGACTTACAGGTATTCTGTAAGTCAATAAAACTGCCTTTTAAAGTTACAACTCTATAAAGAGTCATCTCTCTATTACGTACTCTATATGAAAGACACTATACAATTTCCTTCTACCCTATGCCCAGGTTAGAGTACATCCCCTCATTCTTCTGGAAGTACTTTCCACACCACTTTGGGGATAGCTGAAGTCACATGTTTACATGTTTTAACTGTGACTTTTTTTTTTTTTTTTGTTGTTGTTGTTGTTGTTGTTGTTGTTTTTTTGGTTTTTTGTTTTTTGTTTTTTTGTGACTCTAGAGAAACTTCTGTTAGAATGCGGTAAAGATTCTCTTAGTTTGTGACTATTTTAAAAAACTCATAATCCAATTGACATAGAGAGATTAATAATCAGCAAATGTAGATGATGGAACTTTAACAACAAATTTCAAATGAAGAAAGATACCATCTCAGATATGGTAAACATCATTCAGTAATTCTACTCTTTTGATTGCATACAAATAAACATGTCTCTGATTCTAGTTCAGCGTAGCTAATAAAATGCAGCATCATTCATTCTCATGCAATTACATCTCAAGATGACAAGCATCATGAATAAGACTTTAGAAATTTTAATAGTTGGGTGCTGACACCACAGATCTGCAGCTTTCTCAAATCTGGACCAGGAGACTGTTTCCAAAGCATACCAAAAATCCAACCATTGCTCCAGAGTCAACATCAGCTGTTAAACTGCAAAGGGTGGTTAAAGTGCTCATACCATATATGAGCAGCTATCACTATTAAGATCACCATATTGTTTTGATAATTTCAGTCTAGCTATTAACATTCTTCACTAGAAGCAGACTATACTTACTGAGAAGGATTTAATGAAATTTTGGAAATAGACAAATCCAAATTCCACACTTTCTACCCTTTTGAAGGACACACGTTATATCTTTCACCTCTCTCACTGATTGCATTATAGCAGGTAAGTAAAACACTAAAAATCTAAATAATCACAACATTTCTTCTGATTTTTCTCACCTTTTATTCTACATTCATTTCAAATTCAACAGTAAACTGTTGCCAATAGTGTCTGCATGTTCTGCTTTCATACAATGTGCTCTGCCCATACTCCCAGAAAACTCAGAGTAAAAGGAGGGAAGAAAAAAAAAAGCTTCAGTCTCATATGATCTGCTAAAATAATCAAGCACACTTGTTTAGTCACATGGGTTAGACATCTAAACTTGAGATACTTCTGGGCTTCAGTAAGGAGGAAGAACAGTTTGGGCCCCCAGAGAACTCCACGAGACATTGATTTAAGGATCCATTTTCAGAACTGTTTGGAAATTCATGTAAAGATGCATTTCATCATACTTGTGGTAAAACATCATGTTTCTACCTAATGCCAGCATGATATGAGGCGATTAATATACACTAGTAAAAGAGTGTTGCTTTCATGATTATTAGGATGGTATATCTTTTAAAATCGTTGCAGCTTTTATACCTCCCAAGAAAAACCTTCCAAACTACCTTTCCCCCCTGAATTTGCACAAAATTGGCACTTTTTTCCCTGGAAATCCTGACAAAATTACCAGTTTTTTTAAAAGATCACAAAAAAATTTATAATACTGTTTTTGCTGCAGTATTGTTTACTGCATCAAGTTGATTTGAATGCCTCTTTTTTGATGCACTATTGAGGGATATTTCCAATATGATGAGGAAGTGATAGGCTACAGTAATCATTGAAATTTGCCTTCACTTTTGTGCCTGATTTGACAGCTTTTTAGAAATCTACCAACAGGTCATTTCTACATTAACTTCTCTGTGATGTCTGGGAGAGGGCAAGAACAATTTTGAGACAGGAAAGAGAATAATAAGAAAGTTTTTCAAGATGAGTTGAAAGTGCAATTGACATACTTAAAACTGTATCTGAGCTAATCGTCAGAGTGTAAACACTGATGAAAGATATAGATAAAAGTCACCTCTCTAAGCCCTTATCATGGTGATTTAAAGGAATATAAAGGGGGCAAAACAAGTGACGTTACTTTCCAAAAGAAAAAGCGTGTTGTGTTTAGATTTCTGAAATGTGTTTTTCTGTAATTTCAAATGTAATCTTAACTTCTAATTTTTATTTTGATAATTACAGAATGGTATCCAGGTATAAAAATTTTTGCGTACTTCTGTCTTCCTCTTCTGCCTTCATACTTCAATCTTCGAGTCCTTGTGAAAAAATGTTTTTTAGTTTAGTATTTGCATAGTGGATGGGAACAGTATGAGAGGCAAGTCACTGGGTAATTTCTGTAAATCCCTTGGTTCATAATGAAATGTTCTCTGAATGACTGGGATAAAAACTATTTACATACCTTCAATATATATCTATCTGAATGATTTTTGTTCTCTTAAAAATTTAAAATACTTTTGCCTCCAAATTTTTAGATGAAAATACTTTTAGGTCAAACTTCTTCTGACTGTCATTTTTGTCAAGACAAATCTTACTATAGCTAGCTTTTCTGAGTCTGTCCTGCAATGCTGCTTTTCATAAAATCAGGCTGCTACTAGAAGAATGCTGAAGCCTTCAAAAGCAGAGATTAATAGATGGAAAAAGACAAAGCCTTATAGGTGTGAAAGACAACTCAGGCCAAGAGAGTATAAGCAGCATAGTCAGAAGTCCAAATTTTACATGTGTTTTATGTTCTGTCTTTCAAAATTAAACAGATACAGGAAAGAAATGTACATAGAGGGATGATAGAGGGAAAAATGGGAAAAGAGGAAAAAAGTATAAAACTGAAGAGGAAGGAGTTGAATTTAAGGGTAATTGAGGAAAAAAGCACAGTGCAATGAGCAATGGACTAGAAGCAGGGTTAGTACAGAAGGGTAATAGAATTTATTAAACCCACTGGCTTAGTTAGAAAAGAACAGATGAGCTTTCAGGCATGCAAGCCCTTCTTCAGATGTGAAACAGCAGGGAACACAATGAAACTTTTCAGGTACTGGATCCCACCCACAGACAGTGTCAGAACCCTGACTGGCAGAGGAGGCATAGATTAATGACAGGTGACACCATCTGAATTATTCAAAACACTGACACCCAGAAAGTATTATGATATCACCATTTTAAGACATGCTACTAAACCTCTTGGGCAAGGACTCAGTTGGATTAAAAAAAAAGCTAAATTTGGAGGGCTGTCCTCATCCCATTCTTAATTTCTTGCTTTCTTTTTGAACTTTACTGGGAGTCAGCACCAATTCCAGGGTTCTCCTGCAGTACTGCTGATGCAGCACAACTTGCTCTTAGACCCCCAGCTGAGCCTATAGTCAGGGTAGCATTGTTTTGTTCTTCCATTTTGGTGGGAGAAAGAGAAATGTCCTTAGGTAGATTGTGGCAATCAGCTCCAGCTCCCACATCAACCAAACACTATCAGGGTGCACCGCCCAATTCTGTAAAGAATATCTGAAGAGAGGCACAGCAAGACACTCAGTATAAGGTGAATCTATTCCGTGAGGGGTAGAACAGAAGACTGGACAGAGAAGCACAGCACAACATTTAGTGTGCGATGATATTCTCAGTTTCACTTTGGTATTACTATTTAGCACTGCCCCTTCTGAGAATGATGGTATCATCACAGTTCAGGTTTCCCACAAATTGTTTCTCACAGATGAACAGATGATCAAGTTTTGTGCCCAGTATACATTAGGGGCATGTGTGCATGAATGTATTTGAGTAGGGATTGATGGTGAAGGATGCTTACCACCTGGAGCACACCTGCACTCATTAGAAATTTAGGGTTTTCAGCAACTTTCAGGGTCAGGGATTGATACAGTATTGATGCCTTTTACTGAATTCACTGTAACAAGGACAATATATACTTGCAAAGACCAAGGCTTGTAGTACTGTCAAGATGATCCTTCCATTTCACTTTAAACTACAACAGTAACAGCAATGTGTTACAATGACAGACTCTTTCCCAGCTACTATTATTTATCAGAGCAGCTCCTGGAGGACCAGCAGGTCAAGACCTTCTTGTACTTGGTGTTGTTCGTGATAAACAGTAAGGCATAGTCCCTGTCCCAAAAGCTCCAAAACTAGTAAGCTGACACATACCATAATATTCAATCCAATTTTTGTACCAACATAAATCCCTCACATCAAGATGTTAAAAGATGCGAACCAATGTCTCATACTATAATAATCTAAACAGTAGTCTGAATATAAATTAATATTTCTCACTGTTTTCCTTTCATTTTTAAGAGGACTGGATATAGAGGGGCTGAGAAAAGAAACTGCCATGTGTCTCTATTGCTAACATGAAAGGTTATAAGAAATGGCAAGCACACTAGTGACAAAGCAAACAATCCTATTGACACACACAGGGAAAAATTCTGTACCTACATATATCCATTCAAAAGGTGTGTGTTGACTTCTAGAGACTTTTAGAGAATGGAAGACTGCCTGAAAGAGTCATTCCTAAAGAATTCTGTGGGAGGAAGGATGGTACATCTGGGACAATAGCTATTTCTGTCATCTAGATAAGTCCGTCTTCTTTCAGAAAAATAAAAATGGGCCAGCTTCACTGAGTCACACGGCTGCAAACCCATTAGCACTGTCACATTTGAGAAATGCTATTATGAGTGCCTCTCACGCTGACATCATTCACTGTGTATAATAAAATCATCACCTTTTCTCTTGGTCAGTCCCACAGATTAATAAGTTCTTTGGTTTCTTTCCTTTCATTTTTTCCCCTCTATAAGCAGCCTGTATCCAAATTCTGCCCTTCCTTGTGTCTTCAATAGCCAGGTGTTTTTTTGTTTTTTTCTAAGTGTTTTTTTTCTGACTTTTCTGACTTTTTCTGAAACACTTGGCCTTTGTTTTCTTTTACCCTAAATACTTCGTCCACTACAGCTCTTCCTTTCTAGCTCCCATATATTCATATCACCTTCTTCTCTCCACAGTCCTCTACAAACAGAACATCTGCCTTGCCTTTCAGTCTGACCTGATGTATCAATCCACACCTTCAATCCATCAATCCCCTGATTATGACATTTAAGCTCCTTCCCCCTATTTCAGAGCTTTGCTCTGCTTATTTACTCAGGTTAGCTCTTATTGAACCTCCTCCCCACCATTCTGGAACCAATTCCAGGTTTGACAGCTGACTCCCTATTCTCTGTCAAACTAATAATGGTCTCTTCCTTGCTACCCTTTTTTTAGCCAAATAGCAAGGCCAATGCCCTATTTTTCTTTTAAATTCTTTGTGAGTACATTCTTCTCATGAGGTGCCCACATAAAGGAGTGCAGTGAAGGCTGGTAAAAATGCTGGGGTAAGGAATTGATATTGAGACACTACTTTTGCCAAAGCATTCAGAGCCAAAGCCACAGGTGCTTCCCTTCCTTCCTGCTCACTGAGGATTTGAAGAGTAAGGCTTGTGCTTGACCACTGCCCCATTTTGGCCAAACTCATTGCCTGTGGCTTTGCAAAATCTATCAGCCAGGACAAATGCCAGCTCAGTCTCCATCTCCACACTGCCTGTCAAATTTGAAGTTGAATGGGTTTTAAGTGAGGGCAGAATTTGGCCTGTTTCCTTAATTAAATATGGTTCTGTCACAAAGCTCTTACATTAGCTGGGGACAAAAAGAAAAGGAGAAGAAAAATTAAATTGTGGAGAAAGGGTTTAAATCAGAAAAAAGTCATTAAAAAAGACATCATTAAATATATGGGAATTTAAGCAGCTTTTAACAAAGAATGCAGCTGGAAAGAAAGCCCAACTGTATTTTAAAATCTGACAATTATGTTCTGCTTTATAAATCCTAATCTTTAAAAGACAACACTACTGTACATTGAGGAAAGCTAGGGAGAATTTTTCATGCAAAGTCAATGACAATTCCAAAATTCAAGGACAGATCAGAGGTATAGTTCATTTGTATGTTTATAAAGTGCTATCCATCCACACTCGCACAATATATAATTGAAGAATCCTAAATCATCTAATGGTGTGGAAAAATGCATGTTGGCTCAAAAGCCAGCATCAGAATGCTGCAATAAATTAAGTTCTAATACAGAAGCATAGCTGTACTTATCTGTGCACAAATACACATTTGCACACATACAGAAAACATGTGACCAAAATCACACAACAAAAACCCTGATTCTATATGTCTGTATGATGACAAAACTTCCAGCTATGTAAATACAAAGTGAACCACATAGTGCAAAACCCAAGTCACACATAACTTCATATGACACACTGCAATATTCTTAATGAGTTCAATTAGAATAGGTACTCTAACACTAAGTGAATATCACATAAAAATTAGATTAATATCCAGATTCAGAAATTGACTATTACTGGTTTTACCTAAATATTGGCATGACAAAGTTGAAACTATATGGACCTTATATATGTCTCATTAGACTTTCTAACCACTGTAAGAGTGGTCACCATTAAAAACTTTAGAGCTTAATTTTCCCAAATAGTTAGCATTACTATGCTTTTATGGTATTTTCTACAGTTAGTGTATAGCATATCTAAAGAATATTGAGGTAAAATTACTGACTTGCAATGTTATTTATAAGAGTTTAAATGGAAGTTTCTGTATTCTGTCTCTTGTAAAATTTACAGTGTAATAACTTAAATTGTTTTCTCTGTATAAAACAGAGTGCTCTAAGAGTTTCCACATACTTGTAAAGAGTCTGGTACCGTGAAAACTGAATAGCAGCTCACTGTACTCTAGATCTAACAGCAATGTATGCTTTTATAACAAAAAATAGCTGGCTAAGGCCAGAACGTTTTCCTCATTTACTTTATATTGATATATGACAATCCTGATAAGAAAGAGATAGACCTGCCATATTTATAATGAATCATTTTATAATCAAATACTGTATATTAACCTGGTCTCTGGCCAATCTAGCACCTGGCTGCCAAGTTCATAATTACACTGTTCTACAGTGAAGGGCATGAAATAAATTAATTTCATGCTATTTTTGGTCTCACGCTAAAATACATTTATTAGCTGGCTAGTGTCGACAACAATTAAAGTTTGCTAATTCAGGTCTTGATTTTCCTTATTTAAATTCTTTTTGATGTTTCTTTGCTCCATATTCTCAGGTCTGATCCATTTTTTTATCCTTATTTTACATGTTCTTTTTTTGCTTAGTGATTTTGTACTTTACAGGCTTGTTCCAACTCGTTCTCTACTGAAAACTTCAAAATATGTAAATATATATATATTTATACCAAATCCAGCAAGTCTAAAGCTAAAATCAAAAATATGCTTAATGTAAAATTACATTTGGATTGCTGATTTCTATGGCACATCCAGCTGTAATGATACTTTACTTATCAATCCCTCATTTTTAATGTCAGACATGTTATGTTAAGCTAGCTTGTTCACGTAATGGATTTACTGATTAGTTCCTGTTTTGGTCTATAATTGTTCAATGATTTCCTCGATATTAGCTTAACCAAAAAGCTTATATGTAATTCTTTGCAATATGCTTGACAGAAACATTCATGAGAGAATCACAGTTTAAGTTAATCAATAAAGGTTTTATCAAGAGTTTTTATTTATAGATAATGCAAATGTTAAAAAAACGTTACAGCCATTAATTATTAGCAGTTTTTTTAAAGCACAAAGTAAGAGTTGAATAAATGTACTTTAAGACACTTAAAGCCCAGGCATTCTTTTTAAAATGACTAGCTAAAGAGCCCCTTGGGCTGTCTTTTTACTGCTTTTCAAAGCTCTAATAGCACTTTTTCACCAAAGACACACCCCTTGAATCCTCCGAGAGATACAATAGCATAATTGTTCTTTTAGGTTTTAAGGCCTTGACATATCTGTCACTGAAAGAACAGTGAATAATAATACCAGAACTATTTTATGCAAATTCCACTTAGAGGTTTCAAGATTTTTGTGAGACGCATCTTGCCTCCTTGTTGACAGTTTTATTGTCACATTAGCTTTACATGAGAAAGTGGTAAAGTTTTGCTCTTTGTTAAATAATACCCCATTTTAAAATCTTTTAGATAAAGTTAAAAACAAATACAAAAACAATGAGATGGAAGCATCAATTTGGAAAGGTATCAAAGGAGAAAATAGTAGTCACTTTTAAGATTTTTTTCCCCCCTAGCTTTTATCTTTCAAATTATAAATCACACTCATTATAATGTGTAATATGTACAAAATGAATATTTACTTGCATATATGTGTATATTTACACACACATATAGGGTTATGAATAAAACATACCAGGATGTGTATTCTTAGGCTAGTCAATGAGGAATGGCTCATATCTCAAGGTCACAAAGATACCAAATACTTTCTGTGTATATATGTCCACAGGCAGCTGACTGTATACAAACCAAATACATACTAATATATTGCAACTCCCACATTCAGTTGGCAGAGAGGAGATGAGAGAAATATATGCATACATCATGGAAGATGCTTTTAGTTCTGCAAAAAGTTTTGCAAAATTTCCTGAGATGCCGAGGTGTGATGAAGGTGCTATCCAAGGTAAGAGTGACAAGTTTAACCTTACTCTGCAACTAAGTACCACACAGCCCCTCACTCATTCCTTCCAGGTGGGATGGGAGAGGATCAGAAGGGTAAAAGGAGGAAAACACGTGTGTTGAGGTAACAGCAGCGCTGCTCAGCAGTGACTAAAACGTGTGATCAATATTATTCTCACCCCAAATCCAAGACACAGCACTGTGCCCACCACTAGGAAGAAAATTAACTCTTTCCCAGCTAAAACAGTAACAATATTGTTCCCAGTAACAATATCTAAGACACATTCACAAATACTCCTAAATACAGTATTTGTGAATGTATCTTGGAAAGTTATCAAAGGAGAAAATGCAGCCTGCGTACTCCAGTAGTAAGCAGTATATAAATGTATACATACAGTATATAACAAAGAGTATATAAATGTAAATTCTGTAGTATAGGTCACTACAGAATTTACAAAGAAATCATTCTGCAAAAAGGTTTTCTTTTTCTGCTACACTGGAAACAATTCTGCATTTTTCCTAACTGCCCTGTTCACTAAGAAATAACTTTAATCTGAATCAGAAGTGTCTTTTTTGTTGTTGTTTTTGGTTTTGTTTTTGTTTTGTTTGGTTTTGCCTTTTTATTATTATTATTTTTTATTATTATTTTCATGTAAAAGTATCCCCAGAATTCTTCAAACCATGGCTCTAGAACCAGTCCAGTCCTGACCCAATCCTTGTGGCCTATGTTTCTCTCCTTAAATTGCACTACAACAAGAACAGCAAAAATGACTATAGAAACAAAGGTTTAAGGAAGAGATGAAGCATGAGCCACACCCCTCTTTTTTGTGAATGCTTGTAGAATAGAGGAAAGGAAGCCCATTTGCCTTTCCTACAGTGTGATCTCAAGAATATTTGCCTATATAGTCAGAAGTTTTGCCAGCTGAAAGAATGGGGCTCCCTGTTAGCCTGGCTTCTAAGGAAAGCAACCCCAGAAAGAAGCCAAAAGGAAAGGGAGACTATGCCAGTACAACCTGAGTATTTAACCCTCAGTTTCACTAAAATGGAACCACAGAGGCACAGATAATCCTTTTGGGGAATGTGAGAGAAGAAGAAGGAATTGTGTGATGTAGTTCCATAACCTGTTCATGAGCAGAGATGTGTCCAAGGATACAGAACTCCTCTGCATAAAAATAGTAGGGGAGAGGACTCAGAATCTGAGAGATTTATGCTGTGCAACTGTTTTTGCAATGGATTTTCCACTCTCCAAATGTACTCTCGTGCAAATATCATGCGTCTAATTTGACTGTTTTCAAAGCTTTTCTCAACTTATAGACACTCATTTGATTGCACACACTTGAGGAACTACCCAGTCACGATGGAAAGATAGCTCTGCTCAGGGGCATACTATGAATTTGTATGATTAGGAAAATAATCCTGGGATATTTAATATTCATGGGCAGCAAACACGACCTCCAATTTTAGGTTCTTACCTCTGAAAACACTATTACAGAGTCAACTGCACAGAACTGTAGTATTAAAAAAAGTTATTTTGCATAAAGTTGTGCAAAAACTTCTACATGCAATGTAAAATGGATTCATACTATTTTTATACTGAATCCAGCTGCATACATTCTTATTTCAAGCACCAGGTTCAAGTACACTTAGTTTTCCCTTGAGTTAAACTCATTAGACACAAATCAGATTCAAATTTATCAACTTACAGCTCATTTGCAAGAAACGTGGACATTCACAGGACTCCTCACTCTCAGTACTGAGTTAATAAATACCTCTGATGTGCAAAAATCCACATTTTCATTTCTAAAGCAAAGAATTGCTATTGATCACACTGAGTAAGTACCACTTAGTCCTGGTGGTCAACAACACCTTTACCAGTACCTGTAGTATAACCAAGAGAATTATGTGTAAGACTTGCTGATCAGCACTGTGTGAGGAATTCAACAGATTTCTCAGTGGATCAAAAACATACAGCGCCAGTGAGCTCCCACTAAGTCACAGAATTACAACCAGAAAAAAAAAGACAGAGTTGACAATGTCTAGGTAAACAGGAAAAATACAAATAAGGCTGAAAATTTCTTTTTCTGCCCTCATTAACTTGTTCTTTAAGCAGTTCATATAATTCAGACGGCAAGTGCTTAACCAAATTCCACACTGGCACAATCCAGCCCAGCCTGGACTGCTGGATGCTGCATGGCAGAGAGCTTTTTTCATGGGAACTGTGGGGAAAGAAAAGGCCTTAGAGAAGAAATCCGCCCAAAACTAATTTAGGGAGTGGTATTCCAAGGCATAGAACCAACACAAGGTATTTGCTGATGTGTATCAAACTATGGACATTTGCTACTTACATTGGTTATGTAACTACAAATTGTAGGTTACATTCAACTTCCTTGAGCTGGTATATCTTTACAAAGTCACTGGGTGAGAAATGGTTGGATGCCAAAATACTGGAGAGGAAGTATGCAGTATGCAGCAAAGCAGAACATCTTTTTCATAGTGAGAAGTAGAAGCAATGAGAGAACATGTATTTTCTGGATGCAGTGGCACCAGAGGGCAGGATAGAAGGTGCCAGGTTGGTGATTTCTGTCTGATGCTAGAAACAAGAGAGGGATTTTTAAATTAAATGGGATAAGACCCAATTTCAAGTCTTAAAATGCCAGCCTTTACACCCTCCTTTTGACCATGTGGACACTTCACCCACAGCCTATTGATGTGGGAAAGAAGAAACTGGTTTCTGAATGACTTCCACGTGAGCCATGGCAATCCTGAAATGAGAAATATCCCCATCACAAGGTGACAGATGGAACAAAGCCCTCACTGAGATCTTACCGTAAGACAAAGTACTGGTACTGAGAAATTGTATTTTATCCCTTCTTTCAAAACGGAAAGTGCCCCAAAAATGGTGGGTGTGGGAGGCAGAGCAAAAGCCCACTGATCCCTCAGATCATGGAGCAGCCAGGAGCAGGGCAGCTGAGAGGGCACACCAGCACTCAGTGTTTGACATCTCCCCAGGAACAGACCAAATCTGGGTTGAAATGTAGCACACAAGTGGCTTGGTAGGACTGGGACAGGACATGGCTGTGGGGAGCTGAGGATCAGCACGGCTGTGGCAGGGCTGGTAAGGGACTGCTGGCCCCAGGGGGCTTAAATAGGGTCTTGGGCCAACAGAAGAGTGGGGTAGCCCTAGGAGAAGAGTCTTTCAGTCCCCAATGGGAGGAAAATATTTTATTTGACCTACTTGGAGGTTTCAAGTGGAAGCAACCCATTGCTGAGCAAAGTGCATGGTCTGGATCTTAGACCCCAGCAGGGATGCAGAGAAGAATGCAGTAGGTGACTTTCATTTTGAGTGTTACATCTGCATGATCCATAAAGGAGTTCTATTAAACTGCTACAAATTCTGCATTCAGACAGGTAATATCAAAACCCATACTTTAGGGCTTTAGTTGGTCAGGAAAGATTTATTTCTTCTAAATGCACAAGTGCTCAGCAGCAGAAAAAAATGCCTAACTGCCTTGTTCTGAATCAGCATAGACTGGCTATGACAGGAGACAAGCACATTAGATAATATATATCTAAAGCGAATTTTCATTTACAGATGCCTGATTGATATAGCTTTCTTGAATAACTCAAACTGGTAAGGATACCCAGAATTTTTTTCCCTTTTCTTTCAGCTTCAGTAGGTGCAATTTCCTCCATTTTTTCTCTCTTTCCAGGCGCTTAGATACTCATGCACAGTGGTCTTTCAGCTTCTGTGCCTGTGGACTACACTAGGTCCTATGAGATGAAGTGCTTGGTTTTAAAGTAAATTTCTGAGGTAATTAGGATCATTCTAAACAATGATCCAACACTGTACAAGACTCCATGAAAAACAGATCTTATTCTGAACCCTTTGGCTCTTTGAGCTGAATTTGAACACAAATCTAACACCTAATATATTCATATCTAACTTATATCTAATTAACTCGAAAATTAACTAAAATTATAATTAAGTACAAATTCATAGCTGATCTAATATCAATTGTAGTCAGGCATCATAAGTATATTATGTAAAAATATTATAAATAATTTCATCTTGTTCATATGTTCCCAGAACTAAAAATGGTATCTTAGAGATTCAGACAGTTCAGGAATTTGTTCATGATGAGGCTGTATTGCAACTGAAAAATTCCAAATATAAATGAGAATATTTGTATTTAGTATAACTTGAGAAATTAAAGGAAAATTTCCCTTTTTTTTAAGTCAGCATGACCCATGAAGGAGAAAATGAATTTTTAAATACAAGCAAAGCTGTATGGTTTTTTTATTCTTTGCCTGTTAGTCTTGTCTTCCTTTTGTGGATTCTCTCTTTAATTCCCTATATATTCTCAAGTATCAGCCCTAAAGTGAGGCAGTTCCTTCTTTGCATCTTCCTGTATTCAGATGAAACTTGTCTGCACAAGTTTATTTTCCTGTTGGTTTAAGATGTACAGTTAGATGTCTACATCCAAAATACACCTTACTATAAATCCAGCCCATTGAATAAAACACATTATCTTAAGATATTTCTATGGGCAAAGGTTATGCTTTTCTGATCCACATTAATCTCTTTGTCTAAACATCAGTAGCTTAATTGGTTTAGATCAGAGCTACACTGTTTTGAGTAAAAGGCTGTGATTAATGTGAACTAAATACAACTGGATCAGCTCAGCATCACTCTACAGTATACACAAACCTATTATCATTGGAACTGTGAGAGTGCTTGGTAAAACCCAGCCTTGGAAATCAAATTCCTTGTAAAAACCACCAGAGAAGGTGAGGAGATGAAAGGTACCTTAACTGTGCCGAGGACTTTCTGTCAAAGAAGGTGCATTGTGAGCCAAGATCATTTTCAACAGTCAGGATGGAAGGCTATGACATGAAGATTCATGTTTCACATTTAGCATGAAATAAACAAAATAAATGCATAAATAAAATCAAGATCCAAGAGCTGCAGGAGCAGACCTTTCACTGTAAGGCACATTTGAACTACTGCTGTGAAAATAAGGAAGGAGGGATGATAGCAGAGGGTGGGGGAGCTCAGAAGAGTGAAGGATGGGAGAAGTCCTGCCCTGCAGAAGTGTTTCCTTGCATATGTCAACTGCCTCATAGGGCAGAAGTCACTCTCTCAGTTGACAAAAAGGCAGAAAAGGCTCTGCTCTGGTAGAACCTGATAGATTGTTCAATTGCTGAGAGAGCAATAGCAACAGCCATTGAGGCAAATGAGGAACCGAGGTAAGAGGGAGGTTGAACAATCTCTTCATAGACAGAAAACAGCATAAAGACACTACAGCAGACTTGAACTCAGGACAATAAATGGAAAACAAAAATAGTAAAAAAAAAAGTAACAATCCATGGAAATGTAAGGGGAATGGGGAAAGGAACACCAAAAGGAGAATGTGAGTCATAAGCACAATTGTGCAGATCCATTTCACAGCTGCTCCACGTGAGAAAGCAGGGGCACCTCAGCATGCCTGAAGGTGAGCTCCCTCCCACAAGACTTCCAAGCATGGCTCTCTCAGCCCCCTCCCTTTCCATAATTAGAGAGGAAATGTCATAAACATTAATCTCCACTCCACATGAGAGGCACATAGCTAGTTAAGCCTCAACCAAAAATGTTTCCCTTCTCTACAACCTACCCTTGAAGCGGCATTCCTCTAACACAATGAAGTTTCATTCTTTAAGTGCTAATACTACAATTCCCATAGCAATCTGCTCATCTTTTCCTTATTTTAACTGGTTGCAATGGCAAAACCCATCTTTATCATGGCTATAGGAAATAAAAAACAATTGAGTTTCTGCATTTATAGCACTGGCTTTTTTGCAGCCCTCCAACAGCATCCCTTTATGGCTGAGCTGCAAGATCTTAGATGGCTTCTGCATCCCCCTGTGTCTTGGTTTGGAAAGACAGGTATCTGCCAGGGAAAGCTGGAGTTTCCCTTAGAATGGGGAATGTAAACCCCTCACCCCTGCCAAATTATAATTTTATAATTAAGGGCTTTCAGGCAAGGATTTGGGAATAGGAATAACAGTTCTTTGCTAGGAATACTAACAATACAAATGTAGTAGAAAGACAAAACCACACAACCACACCAGCAAACAAACAACAATTTTGGTAAATCCTGACAGAGTCAGAGCTACAACCTGACACTCTGTTGGTCAGGGTGTGGAAGCAGTCCAAAAGTGAGTCCTCCTGGAGTGGCAGATGTGGTTCTGGTGGAGTAGAGATGATCCTGTAGAACAAGGGTCCAGTGGTGGTGAGAAGGGTCCAGTGATGGTGAGATGGGGTCCAGTGATGGTGAGAAAGGGCTCCAGTCTTCCTCTAGGAATCGGGTGAAGCTGGATGCCTTCTTGCTCCTGTGGCTCAGTTTTATCCAGGTAGGAATGGTTGGCTCCCCTCA
This sequence comes from Phylloscopus trochilus trochilus, assembly GCA_016584745.2. Taxonomy (NCBI): domain Eukaryota; kingdom Metazoa; phylum Chordata; class Aves; order Passeriformes; family Phylloscopidae; genus Phylloscopus; species Phylloscopus trochilus. The sequence goes on along the minus strand of WQNJ02000001.1, from coordinate 52,934,430 downwards.
CTGGGTGGAGCATCTCACAATAGGATGATGGAATGTGGATGTACTGCTTTGGGGAGGGCATAGTTTGGGGATGTGTTAGTTTGGGGAGGTGTTAATGGCCCATTAGCAGAAAAATATCCCCCTGGAGGGAAAGAAGACCAGTGGTGAAATAGATAACAATGCCCCACCTTGTTTTAACAGTTGGCCTATTATCAAAAGGCATCCACCCACCTCCTCCCAGAGTAAAGAAGAACAATTCTCCAACTGCTTTCAGCAGATGAAAATCGAATACATATTTTTGGTTCCATAACCCAAGACACCCTGTTACAAGTCTATCTCTGTTCAATGTAAAATCTAAGCCTCTCTCCCCACACATTTCTTTGCAGATATAAAATAGCTAGAGCTTAATGTGGAGAGAAAGAGCTGTTTTCCCCCATTCTTCCCAATCACTGGGAATGTGGACAATATCCACAGCCTGTCCACGACACAGGCTCATAAGGTCAGAACTCTCTTCTATACAGGGTGCTCTGTCTATGAGCTTTACATGAAATTTGCAAGCATATCCAAACTCCCATCTCTCATTTTGATTGCTGCAACATCTTCTTCCCAAATCTTGACAAAAACATCCAGGCCATGCTCAAATCCATTCACAACTGTGCTTAAAAGATCATTATTACAGGCTTTTCCTTTGACCATGTCGTTCTGCTGTCTGCATCCTCTCATTAGGCTCCATGTTGTTTTTACATTAAGCATAAACATCTCCATCCTTGCATGGACCAGCAGAGTCAATGCTCAGTCTACTTGTCATTTCTCAATCATCAGCTCTCCCCTTTGACTGCTTCATGGTGTTGGCTCTCTTCTCAAGCTGATCAGGTGTCTTAGCATGAATGATTAGTATTAGTATGCAATTAGTATTCTCAGAGAGGTTTGGTTTTGTTTTGGTTTGGGTTTTTTTTGGTTGGTTGGTTGGTTGGTTGGTTTGGGAGTTTTATTTTTGGTTTTTTTGGATATTTACCAAAGCCAACTACTTAGCTGATGTACAAGTTATGATTCTCTTCTGCTCAAAGATCCTCTTGGGAGAGGATTAAGCTTTTTTTTTTTGTCAGGGGATAGGTTACATCTGCCAGATTATCCTGAGTTACCTGTACTGATTCCAGCAATTGATTTTGAGACAGACTCCTTCAGGGATACATTTACTTACAACAGCTAAGAGCAGATACTTTCAAGGCAAATATCAATCAAAAGTTAGTAGAAAAAAGGTTCACTTATCTAGCCTTTCTCTCAGACTCCCAAACCATGAAGTTGAGCATAAGATGAAAGAAGTCCCTCAACTTTCCCATATTAGTAGAGTCTGAGCTTCATTTGAGCTTGGTTGAGAGTGCTGGTCAGTTTGATGATTTATATTTCTGAAGTACTTACTGTAAATGGAGAAGGGAAGAACTCTGTCATTGCTACCTTTTGTCTGCTTCTTCCAACAAATATTACAGGTGTTCTGTTCCAACTTCTGCTGTTATTCACCTTTTTCATCCTTTAGCTTTTGTCATTTTTGGAAGACTTCCAGACAGTACCTTTTCTTCTAAATTCCATGTGGCTGTCCTATATGCACTCAACCTAAATTTCCACTACTTGTCTTTGGACCTATCCTAACATATTGATAATTTGTGTAGTGGTGTTTCCTTCCCTTTCTTATTAGATATTCTCTTCCAGTAGACTTTCAACTGATTCTGTTCAATGCCTGGGGTGTGCCAGGAGCTATAATTCTAGTCTCCATTTCACCAGTGCTATGTAATGCAAAGTAAAGTTTTCTCTGGGTAATTCAGACTTTTAGTAGCTAAAAAAACCAAACTATAGCTGTCTAATATGACATGAAATCCAAATAAAATTAATTTGGTGGACATTATCCAGTAATATGAGTCAGTTGTCCTAAAGTGGGGCAGTGCCCAAAAATGAAAGCTTCCACTAACTTGAGTTGTGGGAAAAGCAGTAACATTTAAATTTTCAGAGAGTCTGGTGTTCTATGCCTATTACTCTCCTCATGTTGGTCTCTTCACTGCTAGAGGGCCAAAATGCAACTTTAAGAAAAATAATCTAAGAAAATAATCACACAGATGTATAGAAAAGCACATAAAAGCATCCTTGACACAAAAAATATAAATCACAACACTTACAACTTATTTCATTTTCTTTCTCCTCCCCTTTTTTTTTTCTAAAACATAAAAAGAATAATAATAATAATAAAGTAAAACAAACAACAAAAAAAAGGAAACCTGGCATAGTTATCATTCATGTTGATGTCAACAGCCCTGCATAGACAGGTTACAGGAAAATACCACCCCAGGGATCCTATTCATGGTACACAGCAGGGCCCTGTCTGTAATTACTGTGGCCTAGTTATTTCTCAGGGAAAGAAGTCCACCACCAGATCTGGGTTTTTTTTTCTTAATAGGTGAAGTTGAACCTAAAGCACTATAATTTTAATCAAATCTTTCCCATCTGCGTGTAGTGTCTCTAAGAAGTTGAAGATTTAAGTGTATGTTGTAGGGTTTGCTGAATAGTCCCAGAGGGGGGAGAAAGGGCAGAGAGATTGCAATTATGTTACACTTAAAGGTATTTCTGTTGCCAAGAAAGGGATGGGCGGGGGTGGGGGGGTGCGTGAGTCTTGTGAGGGTTTTTTCCCTTTCTCTCTCTCTCTCTCTTCCCCTTTCCCCTAGTGAGAGTTAAGATGATGTCATGGATGGAAAGGAAATACTGCAATGGAATAGAAGACAAAGCCAGAATGAGAAGGGGGAACAATAAAGCAGCACTTTCTAATATGTCCATGAATTGTTTGAAGGATAAAGGGTTTCAAGAAGGATGATTAAATAGTTTGACATAGCATTTTCTACATTGCTTCTTTTCCTAAGGGAAGTCTCATACTCAGAAACCACAAGTAAGACCTTATATTGAATGTTACCTTTAATATTTTGATTTCTAATCTCTCACCCCTCTTTATGAGACTCCATAGTTTACATGAAAAATCTGTTCTTTGTGCCTTTTGTATTGGAAAACACAGTTTCACAATTATGGCAAAATTTACATTGGAAAAAGATCAGTTTCCTGTATCAGATGTTTCAGTTTAGCAACAGCTTGACCATAAAAGATTATTAAGGATGCATGTCCATTAGTACATTTTGGAAATGAACAGAAGTCACAGAACTAACAGGTAATACAAAAATCTTGTCCAGAGAAGGACTCATTCAGCTGTTATAGTTTTAAAACAGCAACACACTGAAAAATCAAGCTGCTATGTGCTTGCTTTCTTAAAACAAGAGCTATCAAAATAACATGTTGTTTCTTCAAGTTACGGTTTTCTGTTTTGATCAGTTGCCACTCTGGTTTCTAGACAATACCAGCATAAGAAGGGTGATGCTTAGTGTTCAACTTTTGCTTACAAATGAATTGTTTCTTCCCACTAGACAAGTTGTGTGCATTTTTGGGCAGCCAGCCTGCAGGTCTAGAACCAGTCAAATGCAATTCCCCATTCCTAAGGCACATCCTGTGAGCAAGAGGGTGGATGCATTCATTTAGGTGTTAGTAATAATACAAGTAACTGGATATCTCAAAAGTGCAGTCTAGATGACAGAAAGTGCACCTGCCTTAACAAACTCACTACCAAGGAAAGTGTGATAAGATTCTTAATTTACTGAAAGTGAAATAACCCCCAAATTATTGACTGATTTACTCCAGTAGTACAGATTCACTCACATGGGTTTATGTCCTATCTCTCTGAGAGGGAGCAATGTGAAAGACTGGTACCAGTTTATGTTCACAGCTTTTGAATTTCCTGACATACCTGCCTGAGCATGTTTTCATTAATATTAGACCAAAATAAATTGTTGGACAGAAATAGTAACATGAACGAGTTATACATCCTAAAGCAATTGTTCCTTCCAGTCTACAATTTTCCAGGATATTCAGAAAGGTCTGCTAGATTCTGCCTTGCTCATGTGTCACTGAATTGAGAGAAAGTGTCAAAGTTCAGAAGCATAGACCAGACATGTGGTCAATATTTCTCAACTCCAGAAAGGACGGGAGAAATAAAAGAAATAACTTATTAAAAAAAAATCATAAAACTATGAAGTGTAGAAACATTTAGAGATCTTTTGAACAAAAAAAAGACTTCCTTTTACTGAAGTCATATTAATTGGGCCTGAAGTCATATTAATTGGGCCTTATTATATTCTCAAAATAAAATCAAGTATCATTTACAACCTAGCTATGAGAAAAAAAATAAGGAAAGGAGGAACATAAAAAAGCTTTTATATTTCAGTGAAAAATTCAGATCATTTAAACAGTTTTCTGTTGTGGCTCACAATTACCTCATGATACATTTTACTTCACACTAACATCTCTGTTCATTGTATAGGTATAATCTTAACTGTTGTTAATTTAAATATTTTTTAATTCAAACACATTTAATAACACAGCAAAGTTGCACACCATATATGTGCATTTGTATGTAAAAAGTACGCAAGCATAATATTTTCAAAATGTATTCTTCATAAATTGTTCTGAAACAGTTACTTATTGTCCAAGACAACTTCAGATAGAGAAATACATAATAATACAATATTAAGATTGTCAATATCAGAGTGAAAGAGTGAAGGTAACAGTTGAAAGTAGTGGATGTTCAATGTCAATATTTTCTCATTTTATATTCTCCATAAATAGCAATTATATAAGTAACATGTACAATAAAGAGTTAAGAGAAAAATTTTGCAGAAAGGAAAACTAGCAGAATTGTGTTGGAAGACTTTTGGTATAAGTTCAGGTTAGATTTGGGTTTGGCTTAGTTTACTTGGTTGCTCTTAATACCAAAATCTCTGTTGGCCTTGATTACTACAATTAAGAGCCAGAACAAAGAAAGAACAATTCATTTGCTGCTGGCATTGGTAACCAAACATGAATTTTTTGAATTTATCTTGTTGATGATAAATTGTTCCTTTTCTAGAAATACAGGGATGATAAGGGTTGAAATATTTAATTTAAGGCTATGTAAGCAAAATGTAGCCTTATCTTCTGATATGCTAGTTAAAGATTGTTTCTTTTTTTGCCCAAAGACCCTCATAATTATATTAGGACTCCCATTCTACTGAATCAATTTACACTTAATACAGTGGCAACCTGCTGCTTAGTTTAATGTGTATCTCACTCTTCTGAACAAATATGAGTGAACATATCACAATGTCTGAAGGAACAAAATTTCCAGACTGCATTTTAATGCAATGGGTTTCTTTACGGTAAACTTGCAGACAACCTAGAAGAAAGTTATAGGATGAAAGCAAATATGCTTCAAATACAATATTCACTATTCCCTAAGTTGTATTTCCTGCCTTGTGAGTCAGGAGTCATATCTCCCACCCTCTGAGTTTCTGTCAGCAATCAACACCATTTACAACACATGCTGCATAAAGGAAAATTGCATTACAATGATAGTTGATCTCTGTTATGACATGTATCTTCATGGCTACAGATGGGAAAGATAACTCATCACTGAAATAGCCATGAATGATATATCTGTCTTTCCTGGTAAGAAGTGTCATAATAGATATTGGCCCTCATGTGCTACCTATTTACAAAATCGTTGTTCCTCAGGAAAGAAAGTTATTTATAAAGACTAAGAAAGTTAAAGTTCAGAAATATAGGTAGAAAAGGAATTTTTTAATCTTACACAACTTAAAGAAGTCTGAGTTTTGTCATTAAATGACATACCTAAACCCAACCTACGTAATATCTGACAGCATATTGTTACATTCATATTTAGACATAAGTGCACATGCTATGTGTAATATAAACCAAAGTGATATACCAAAATGTTGTCCCTGAAGAAATTTAATTATAGTTAGCCTGTTAATGGGTGAGGAAAGAATATGTTGTCTGCAAAGATTGCACACAAGCTCCAATTATAACTTGCCTTTATAACTTTATGATGTGTCACATGTACTACAAAGTTACTGTCTTCAAAATGGCTGGAAAGGATTGCTTCTGTCTGCTTTTTTATGGAATAAGAGAAATCCCTCCCACATACTTGTCAGTCTCTCTCTGCACCTTTTCAAACCACTGGCCAACTGCAGTTACATTTGAAAGAGTAAAACTTTTAAAGATCATTGAACTCCTAGATGATTTGTGAAATTCAGTAGCTGAGGAATGTTTCTCATGACTTTCTATCCAGGAATAGCAGGGGGAACTTGGTTATTACGTGTGCGCAGGGGTTTGCCACAGAAGCAATCTGATGTCTGCAGCAGTGTTACACGAGAGAACCTGGGGCATCACTAGGCCTAGTAACATCCAACAGGTGCCTTAGACCTTACCTTGCCTGGTCTTACGTGTTCTGCTGCTCACAGATACTTCAGCTTTTAAAAAATGAAAACATCTTCTCCGTCACTCCAGTTTTACAGTCAGGGCTTCTGTAAAATCTGCCTTCGTCCTGGGCAAATTTCTTTTTAAGAACTTCAATTCATGAATTGTATGGTCAGAAGGGAATTTCTAAAAACCTATGAGCTTGACCTGCATAACACAAGCCACATAATTTTATCTCATAGTTCCTGCAGGATTATTCTCCTTTCCCATGTAAGTGAACTATATTGAATTTAATAAATCTACAGAGCAAAAAGATTTAGAGATGAAAGATTATTTTCTTCTCCTGGCTAAGGCCCTTTCCAGAGAAGAGCTCAGGAATTGGAAAAGTCATATGCAGTGGGTAATGGTATGTGTCAAATTAAACATGCATTTATGTTTTTCAGTGGATCTGAACTAAGCTTATGGATTCCTGTGAGATTAGGCAACTGAAATTCCTTTCTGATCTATAAAGCTGCAGCCTTCTAAAATGCAATGTGTTTAGTCATCACATCACTGAAAAAGTCAACTCATGACATGGCTGTAAAAGTGCTGTTTTTCAAACTCTACAGAAAGTTATTGATAGACCAGGTAACTGCCACGTAAGATTGTTAAACACTGTCTAAAGAGATGGATAAGACTGTAATTCTCAAAATACCCTTCTTATATATGCTGGGTTTGATTTTGGTTAAGAATACTGGCATATTATGCTATTTTATTTTACTGCTACCCTGAAATATTGTTTTCATCGTAAGATATAAATCACAATAAACTTAAATACACACTTTTCAAGCTGTAAACCTATACAAACTACTATAAGGTAAATAAAAAAAAAAGTCATATATTTAGATTTTATTACCTAGTAACTCCTCTGATGTGTTAAGTAAAAGCATTGTTCCCTGATAAAATATCCATAAACCTTAAGTGTGATCTACTCTATTTTCCATTGAATATACATAAGGTTTATAATTTAATATTATATATACAGGTGAAAGTATTTAAACTTTATCTTGTAGTTTAATATACAAGTAACTATCCACTTTTGAGGGCACATATGTGTTTGATTTTTCCTAGATAAAATATATATAAGAGAACACAACATAAAAGTAACTTTTATCAATGTGTAGATGCTTCATTTTGCACAAGAAAAAAATTATTAAGTCCTAGCCACACATATAGTGAAAATAATAAGTCTTAATTTGTCCTCTACAAAACCCAACCCAAGTCACTGACTTTGTCAGAATTTTTGAGAGTTTTGCTTCTCACCTCAGCAGCAATTTAAGAAACAAACATGCCATACTGAACCCACAGAGACACTTTTTTACCTAATCTCTTGAAACTTTTTTGGAATGTTGATTGCACCTTGTCTTGTCTGTGAATTTTGATGTATACCTTTGCATTAAGATGCTGTACAAAGCCACTGTATATGGAGATAATGAAATGTTTGGGTTAGGAGACATGCAGAATACACCTGTGATATTACATTATGTCAGTATGATTCTTAGGCTCTGATGTGTATTATGGGTTAATTAAGGCATGGGAAACAATGTATATGAAAAGATATATCTTCTTTAATTCCAATGAAATAAAAAATTCAAATCAAAAACATCTGTCTTTTTTCGTTTATATGTCAAAATGTAATTGGCTATGGTTGGGTTTTGTTGCCTTTATTACTTTTAATAGCTGTACAGCCACTGATTGCCCAAGCTGATGGTTAATTTAATTTCTGTCAATACAATATTGGGGCTGTCTGCATATTCAGGCCATGATTAACTGCAGCAGAGTCCATAACAGTAGTGTTATTATTACTGCATTTAACTACCTCTCAGGAGAAGACAAATTAAATTATGTTGAAAATGCTGTTGATTATCATTACGGACTTATTTGTAGAGCACAATTACTGATCTGTTGTAAAATAAATCAAATTTTTTATCATCATGGTATAAATTAAATGTAATGGAGGCGAAAGGAGAGTGGTTACTGAAAGAGTTCAGGCAGCTTTGTATAAGTCAACCGAGCACTGAATTAAAATAATAATCACAGATGAACATGATATTATATTTTAATAACAAGCTACTTCATGACCAAGTGTTCATAGATTATGAGACTTCAACAATAAAAAAAGCAAACTTAAAATGCTTTATGTGCTGTTGACTTAAACAAAAGACTGAGGCCTGCATATATAAATTACTTTCTACTGCTGCCTCTACACAAACTGGAAACCCACTTCAAGTAACCAATTTAAGGCACCACTTTAAAAATATAATTACACTAATAGCTTACATATGATAATACTTTAGCTCTCCTCCTCCTTCTATGATATACTAATCTCTGCCATACTGTATTAGTACCTTATGAAATGTGGGCCTTTACTGATAACTCCAGTGAAAACAAAATATGTGCACCATACTAGCAGATACTTAATTACACTGAATGCTCACTATTAAATGCCCCTTAACCCTATACCTTCAGAAAGGCCAGACAGTTACTCACTGATTCATGAAGACAAATGAGAGCAGGTATAAATAGTTCTTATCCTGCCCTCTCCATAGATAAGTGATCCAGCTTTTGACTGTCAACCCTGTCAGGAATCCAAGATGCAATGCAAGGGAGACGTGAGTAGAAGCTGCCCCCATTTTCCTTCCACCCCCATTAGCAGAGTTCAGACTGAATCTTTCTCATGGGAGTAGTTCCTCAGCTGGCACACACATTGTATCTCCATCAGATTCACCAAAATTCTGATGATTCATATCGACGAGGGATCTCTTTAACAGGGACTTGTACCACTTATGAGTGTCCTTAGAAATTGTACTTGCCCATCAAAACCATTCCTCAACAATTCCTGATGCAAAAGAGTTCTTACCCACTACAATGCATTCCAGCATTCTTTATACAGAAAAAAAAAATCCTATTGACATTCACGGACATTTTGCCTACAAAGAAATCACATAAAATGCCTCAGAATAAGTTGGTTCAGTAGATGTCCATCAACACATGGAATTCAGGGTTTCTATTTTTAATTTTGCCAGACATTATTACTTTGGTCTACAACCCTCCTCTAATTGTCTCACAGTAACCCCTTCTCTATCCTTACTACACTTTCAGCAGGAGTCAGTCATTCCCATGAATGAACTAAATCTGCACAAAGAGTACTTGAGCCCCACAGTTCCTGGCACGCCAACTGAGTTTTTGTTCCTGGCACACTGAGCTCCTAACTGCATTAGGCATGCCTGGAGCTCCATGGCACTCCTTATATGTTAATCACATCCATTATACTCCATGCCTTGCAAAAATTTATATAGAGATCCAGAGTATACAAGCAAATTACATCTGTAAAGCACCCTTTGGCCTAGCAAAAATATGATGGGCAGTGAGCCACAAGTTCTAGCTGCAGCTCTTCATCTGACGTTAATAATTCTGTGTACTACATAACACTTATTATGCAGCAAGGCCTCATTAAGAAAGAGACAAGTATCATTTGCCATATTTTGCAGAAGGATTAACTCAGGAGTTGTCATTTTCTGTGCAGCAGGACTCAAACCCCAGGTTTTTAAGAGAGCAGACCAATGCTATGCACACATAACCAAGATGGATTTCAAATCTATGTGTTTGTCTGGGCTTGCCAGAGTTACCAAGACACATTTCAATATGTAGCCAGAAGATGAACCAAGAATTTTTACACTGCTGATGAATCTATGAACACTAGTATTATTTTACACGACAGCAGTTTTCTTTTTTTTTGTTTTCTCTTGCTTAAAGACATGAAAAATAAACAATTTTCTGTCTTTTGGTAAAAGAGCAACTGAAACAATTTGCAAAAGTATCTTAGATGATCAGAGGATTCAAGGAGTTAAACCCTTGTACAAAACAGAACAGATAATGAGGACCAAAGAATTAAAGCTTTTATCTTAGTTGAAACCTAGAGGAGTTGAGATCTATTCCTCATTCTGCTACAAACTTTGCTTTATCATGGTGTGCTCCTGCCTCCCAGCTTAAGCCATGACCACCAGTGGGTGTTGTGGTAGCTGCATCCATCTTACTCTGGACATGGTAGCCAGGGGCTGTCTGTAGTGGTGACCCAGACGTCTTGCTGGTATGCAAATATGACCATAAGTCACTCATCTTTCTCTATAAATAGCGGGCAGCCCAGGGCCCGTGGAGCTCTCCTGTACGGCCGCGGGCTGCACGCCAGGATCTCTCCTTCAGCAGGGACACCTCTCAAGGTTACCCCTGCAGCCTGAGAGATCCCTTCCCACAACAGACCCTCACTGAGTGGTTAACAGCGTGATAAACTTTGGCTCCTTAGCTAAGCTGTCTAAAGGATTCACTGTGCGTGTACAACCCTTTCAACCTAAACTGCTGAACAAGCCTGGGACTAGGCATGGACCCAGCTGTGCCTAGACTGCTCTCTGAGGGAAGCAAGAGGATCTGCTCTGAAACTCATGACTCAACAGGAGACAAAACTGTCTCCCTGACAGTTTTCTCCGACCCTACCCTCTATGCAGTAAAATATCAAGTGTACCTTGCCAATGAATCTTGTTAAACCTTTATCACTTTTACTATCAAAGTTTATTAAATTGCTTTTTTATATCAATAAACATATTGCTCCTTCTTTCTTATGAGTGAAGCGTGTCACTCCCTCAGCAAGGTGACATTATTATAATTCAAACTTGTCTCACTATTATTTATATCAAAATATATAAAATATATAATTTCATTCCCACTTTCTTTTGGCTTGTTATATTGGCCTGAAAAAGCTTACTTTTAGGATTATTTAAAATGTGAATGTGTCACACGGCCTGTTCATCTAAACCATGCATTTCAGCATCAAAGCCATCCACTGAATTGCATATAACCAAAAGGTTTTTTTAAAAAGTCTTTAACCATTTATCACCTCTACGTGACGTGAAATTCTTCTTGGCACTTTAGACTGCCATAAGAAGGAATAGGCCCTGCCACATGGAATTTATAATACAATTTCAAGTGTGAGACAAAATAAGGGTTAGCAAAACCAGAAGGGCAGGATTCAGCTGTACTTTGAGAAAGAAAAGACGCACCACAGAAGGAAATAGAAAATGTGCAGATATAATCTGTTCTTAAAATATTCTGAGAACCCATTATGAAAAAGGGTGATAGACTCTGAATGAAACTAAGTTGCTAGTGAGCTTTCCATACTATGTGGGGAACATTTTTGTTCAGTTTATGTTACCAGCCAAATGATTTTCATTTTCAGTGTAGAACTCACTACTTAGTGTTTTTGCTTTAAAAATAAGGACTTGTAGAAAACTGGTTCTGGAAAACCTTAACAGATCATGTGGCTAGAAGTAGCATATATAGTCCTAGGTTTCCTATGTGCACATTTATGCGAGAGAGGAAAATTATTCAGAAAAAGTGTTTAACCATTGTTTCTATTCACACACTACTTCCCTTACCCAAAAATGGTGTTCTATATTACAAACGAGGTCAACTAAGCTACACCAAAGTCAAGGGTTTTTAAAAAAAAGCAGTAAAGGTTTCAGTGTGTGTAGATATGTTCTCACCAGCTCTCACTGTGTAAACTTCTTAAAGTTCACTTCCAATACAGCAAATTAACACAAATTTGACCCAAATCTACTTATGTGACATTGACAGAGAAATGTGTGAAATCATACATGCAAAAATAATTAACTCTATACAGCTTTTTCTCTTTTTTGAAAAGGTAAACAGTGTAAGCTTTGCAAACACGGGACTATAAAAGAATGCAATTTTATTAATATTCCACTTGATTAAGGATTACACCCATAAAAAGCACACCAGTCTGTACTAAATGATACCAATATGTTCTCCTAACAATGAATGTTTTGACTGAAACAGCACAACTGCTTCAATGTCTGTTCAGTACAGGTGAAATGTACTCCACAAAAGCAGAACTCTGAAAGGATCCCAATACAGTAGAGGAGGGCACTGAGCTTATTTGATGTGACACACTCCATTCATCTTCATGAAAGTTTCAAACTCATGAGACAGATGCAAACTGATGTCTATTGTCATTTACTGGGAAACTATGAGGTGTAAACACTTCACACAACTCCCTCACAAACATGAAGCAGGATGATAGCTTTGATGGCACTGATGGATGGTGTCCTTATGGCCAGGGGAAGGATACTCACATCAGCACTGACTCTGTGGGATCTATCAGCTGTCTTTAAAACAAAGTGGATCACAGGAGAGTACCAGAGCACAAACACATAACAGTGCTAGGACTTTGTTCCCTTCTCAGGAACAAAGCACATATAATTTGATGACTGTTCACAAGATGCCAGGTGTAAGGTTCAGAGATAAACTGTTCTTCATTACATGATTATGCCTTATAATTATGTCTTCCCTGTATGATTAATATAATCCATACAAGATAAATCATACTATGGAATGCTTAGGAACTGACCATATATGACCATGATACAGTAGGCAGACCAGTCCCTGTCCTCACAGGGGGGAGAAAACTACTGTCCCTGAAAAAATAGTTGCACACAGTTAGCTACATACTTCCATAGAAAACATACCTGCCATGCACGTCTTTAGGCACCAGGAATACTTACGGATGAGAAATAGGAGGCTTCAGTTTAACTTGGGCCAGAGAGATAATGCAGCTGGGTAGGATAAAACTGCTTCAGTAACCAGCCAAGTTATTACTCTCATTAATTGTCAAAACCATCTCTTGTCAAAGCAAAGCCATCTAGGAATCTTTCCTCAGCTTGTTCAGCCTCAGGACAGACTTTCAGCTTGAACTCTAGAAATCTTTAGACAATACTTTAGCTATCTGCATGAGTCTTCACTTGGACCTCTGCATACTCAGACACCACTTCCTAATTTTAGCCTAATAACATGTTTAATAATTCCAAGTTGTAACAAATAACTTCACGAAATAGAAGTGGATGATAACATATTATGTGGCACACTGACAGAACTCAAAGCAACTGTTCAGGAAGAGTGTAATTATCTGTATTTCACAGACCTTTAAAGTGAGGTTCAGAGGGGTGAAATCTTTCCCTGGACACAGAGAAACTGTGGTAGAGACAGAAGCAGTCATGTAGCCTTTATTCCTATACTATCCTACTGTGTTTTGAAATGTGGAGTAAATGAGGCATTATCATAAAATATGCTGTAATCATGACTTTGATTAAACCCCAGATCATGTTAAAATACTGGATTAAGCTCAGTATGTAAAAAAAAAAAATAAATCCAGTGCAGTAATAGCAGGACATGTTGAGCAGTTTGTTTTATTGACTCTTAATTAGAAATATATGCTTCGTTTATCACAGTACTCTCTGTAGGAGATCAAGGTGCAAGAGGTTTCAGTCTGATGTCACCATATGAGCAGGCTGGGAACAAGTACTTTTCTATAAATTAAAATTAGTGCTTTAATAGGGCCTAGAAGAATTTTAAAAATTGTCTATAGGGATGAGTAAGTAATTGTTTTGTCAATACACTTCCTTCTTCGTCTGTGAGTTTTTAGAATTTTACTTTACTTTGAAAGAAATGTTTACACTTGGCTCTTAGACAATATTTTCATCATCTTTCAGATAGTTACAGGCCACATGTTAGAATAAAAATTCTGCTTTTCCGGGAAAATCCTGTGCAAGTCACTCAAATATCTTCATTTGTTAAGTCAATAATAAGATTGCTGTAATTCTCTGTCACACCAATAGCTCTAGATTCAGTTATATGTGACAGATAAGTTACTAATGCTTGTAAAACTTCTTGTTCAAACAGTATTCTATGCTATTTTTAGAAACCAAGCATTTTATCACTTAGGCAGTGAAAATCTATCTGATCTATATTGTAAAATAATCAGATATATTTATATCATATTTTGTGTACTATGCAGCTAATTAAGAAGATTGTCTTTCTGTAAAACAAATTATTGGACCTGAAGGGTACTCTTGCATCTGCAATATTTCAGGCAAACAAAACAAAGCACCAACAAATCAAGGAATAGCCTTTTCTCATTTAATTCTGACAAATGAAAAAAACACATTATTTTTATACCTATACATACATCATAATTCTCATGAAACTACAGCATCAAGAACAAAAACATTTAGAATGTCCATAAGATTACTGCCCAGAATATTTTTGTTGTTGAGAACAAACAAACAAACAAACTAACAAACATACAAACAAACAAACAAACAAACAAAAACTCTAAATTATGTCCAGAAGTTGTAATTTATTGCATATTCTGTGGTCATTCCAGGTTCAATGTGAAATAAAAACACAGAGCAGGAACACTGTTTGCAGCCACTACATGTAAAACAACTCATATTACCTCTTTTCAACTTTTAAAAGGTATAATTAGACAATGTTAGTCTAGTGCTTCTTCTGAAACCTGGGCCAATTCTGGCTGAATTTTTTACTGGTCTGCAACAACAGGTTTTTGACTTACATTACACTCATTCTATAAACATGACTGAAATTTCCCTCAGAAACATCTCCCATTCTCGCACACAAAGAAAGCATACATGATGTACGTGTTCAAAAAGCACTAAATAGCATCCCAAAAATATTTGCTACCAGATTTATTTGATAGCTTTTTTTTTCTATTAGCATTAAAAAACAAAACAAAACAAAACAAAACAAAACAAAAAAAAAACAAAAAAAACCCTCGAGACTTAAGAAAAAGATAATTGTGGAAACTAGATTAAGAGAACAATTTACGATGTTCATATCTCTGTGCATGTGTTTTACTATTCTTGGTGTTGATAATGTTACTGGTTTTATTCTTTACTTGTCCACTGATATTTTGAATTAAATTATGATCCAGTCCATGAGTATCTCTAGTGTATATGAAAATATATCCACACAATCATTTAAGTCTTTTAAGGCTATGCTGACAAAAATATATGTTCACCAAAACATACACCAGGGTTTAATTCCTTTGTATTTAATACATAAGCAACAGATCTGGGAGCAAAATATTCACATCTCTGATCCAGGGCATCAGGACCTATGTCTGGTTTTCTCCAACAAGTATGTCAGAGAATCAGTACTCAAAATATTTCTACGTTTTGTTTGTTCTTGTTTCCAATTACAGCTATTTGGAATGTTTTCTCCCATATTACTCAGAGAAGCAAAACCCTGTATATATATATATATATATGTGTGTGTATATATTTCTCTAACAGAGAAAAATAACTATATTTTCGGACTGAAACAGAATGGTGATTTTCTGGGAGTTCCACTGCAAGGAGAATCTCTATTGCTTTCAGTTTTTCTAAAAAAGATTTACTTGAAAGACATACAAACCCACAAAAATCTGAGCAGGGGAAAAAAAGCATTATAAGAGGAAAGTATTACAAAGGCAGAAATAGCTTGTTTCATTTGTAGGTGAAGTTGGCTTTCTTGGCAGCAAGTTCATGGGCTTGACTTGTGATATCATGTGAGGATCCCCTTGACATGAACTTTAGAAGAATTCACCATACCCCGTACTACAGGGATTTTATTATTTTGAATCTCATTTTCTTGGTACACTTTTGAACATGAAACATTAAATGATAGAGTACACTGAAATCAGTTGATGAAAAATGCTAAAGATAGAAATTTTATTATCAAGGGCACTCAAAATGAGGTTGAGCTGTTTTAAATGCAGGTATGTGTTCCCAGCTAGTCTAATCGATCTCATATAATACATGTAATTGCAACTTTATATCTTATTATTGTCTCCACAGGGGTTTTGTGGAAACAAGATGCTACAGATTACACATTTCCTATGGTAACACACAAACATTAAACTGTGTTTTTAAAGAATACAAACATGGAAGCCTTAGTGAAAAGTGGGCAGCTTTCCTTTTTATGGGAAATTTTATTTGTAGAGACGTAGTCCAAGGACTCTTTCCCCCCAAAATAACACAGAAAAAATGTCCAACTGCCTTTGATCAAAAAAAAATCCACCTTGTAGTCATCTCTGTTAAGCAGAAAATATGGATGTTAGTGAATGGACTAAATTAGAAGGACTAATTAGAAGGACTAAATTAGAGAGCCAAGCTGAGAAAAGGATTCAAACCCAAGAATGTATTTTGGCAAAATTAATCCTTAGTTTAAAATGACACATCAGAAAAGAAAACCTTCCAAAATATGTTAGGCTTTTTAAAGCATCTTGCTCTAATTCATCAGGGAACTCAAGGAACAAATAATTATAAGACATTCAGGAAATTCAGCAGGATCCAGGAAAAGAATTTGAAGATGTTTAGGTGCTGCAACACCTAACTCTGGAAGGTAGGTGCAAATAGTTTCAAGACATGGCTGGTTCTTAGTTAAAATCCAGGAACTTTGTCCCAGATACAAAACAAATCTAAGAATTTTGTTGCTCATCATATCTGTGCCCCTTTAAATAATTAAAATTATTATTCACTATACATTTTCACTCATTTGTTTATCCAGATTTTCTAGCCCCAATATAATGGACATTAAACACACAAGATGAGCATAAGTTTTACTGGTTTGATAAATCAGTGGAAGACCTACAATAACAGAAACTACACTGAGTTCATTAGTATAGGTTTCAGTATTTTATTAATGCTATATGACTTACTTTGGCATTATAGGCAGTAGTTTAATATTTTCAAGAAAAGAAAATAATCACTTTCAAAGGCTACTCTATGATATCGATTCTGGTTAATGCATTTTCTTCAGAATTTTTCCAATTTAAATTTTTTTTATAGTAATACATTTTTATATTCAATTACTTTAGCTGTTTTATTCTGTTTTAGCTACATAGCTGCTGATCTAGATTCACAGATAATCTTCAGACAAAAATATTCCTCCTTGGTTTATTGTCTTCCATAATGAAAATTATTTTGTGATTGAGTACCTTTGCTGCTGAAGTGTATGCAATTCCTTGTCATCTTCTGTCCAGCTTCAGCTATTAACCATTACAGGGTTTTTTTCTAGTTGTACCCAATAGATCAAAAATTCCTGTCATATTCCCCAAATGCCTATCTAAACCAATCAGAAATACTTCAAGTGTTTCAGTACTACTTTCTGTAGGTGTCTGTCATTACATTAACCAATCCTGTAGTGGTTTTTATCTCAAGCTCTCCATAAATCAGTATTCTTTCTAATCGTGAATATCTGGAGTGGACACATTATTTCAGGTGCTATTGATTCTGTAACAAATATAAAATGAATGTATTCTCTTATTCTCAAAAAAACTTTTATATTGGCCCCTGAAGGTACCATTAACATGTTGAATCATGGCACCTCACTAAGAGTACAGCACATAGGAAAACTCACAAATAAATCCTTGCTGAAGTTGTTTCTCACACAACTTTGTCCTACGCTTCTTTGTTCCTACGTGCACAGAACTACCTTTGGCCATTGAAATGGATCTTTCACTTAACTTTTAGACCTGTGCATTTTTTCATCTGAAGCATATTCCATCAGTAATCTGTCACTCTGCAAATTTCAGCAGTTTTAATGATTTGCTCACTTCCATGTCAACAACCCTGCTAAAAATGGTATTATATATGCAGCTATGTTCCACAGGGCCTCCTTCATGCATACCCAAATTAAAAAAATGAAATATGCAATTAAAAATTTTTATATTTTTCCTTTTTCATCATAGGTAGTCAGCTAGAATCTTACAATAGTAGGAGCAAGATAGTTTTAGGGTTTTTTCTGAGCACAAAATAATATTCAGACTTATCTAACAGCCTGAAAGTAGCTGTATGTATTTCTCCCTCCTGAATTCATTTTCTGCTACATCATACATGAAACTAGTTTATTAGCTCTTTAAAGAGCAGGACAATAATTCAACTCTGCCATGTCTGGGGACACAGATTTTCTGGTAAATATCATGAAGGTTGTAACACTATTGTTACAAGAGTAAAAAAGGGGGAAAAGTGGATATATTTCCAGGAGATAATCATAACAGTTATGTAGCAACTGTGCTTTATTTTCAACAGTTTGATACAACATGAGCTATACATTCTTGCATATAAAGAATGCCCTCTCACCTCTCTCTCAGGTTTTTGGACAACAGGGATTCATTGGTCAGCATGTTACAGAACTCAGCAGAGGTCATCTGACAAAAACTTTTCAAGAAAAAAAGAAAAAGATCAGGTCAGTGGTACATATAGGAGATATAACTTCTAGTCAAATAATGATCCTCTTCCCACCACAAAGAACACACTGTAAGCAAGCATAAAAAGGCGACTGACAGCCTTATTGGTCCCAAAGGATGTCGTTGTCATCTCAGACCTGATGTCATGTCACCACTGACTGCAGTGGCTACCATACAAACAGCAATGGCTATCATGTGCTAAAATCGAATTGTGGAGGGTCTGTTGCAAATTTTTAATTTTTTTTTAATATATTTAGTGCATTACTGTGAGGCTTCTGGCAAAAGGCAAGGTCTGAAAAGATTTGGTCTGAGAATGTATTATAAACATCCATAAGCCACTCTTTTTTCAGAAAAATTCTATTTGTTAGACAGTAGTTTTGTTTTTCTACCACTGCAAACTCTTCATAAGAGCATGTACTTTGTGAAGAGTTCAGTGATACATGTTTCAGGATTAGTTTTAATTATCATGCCTACAAATTGTCTCTTGGGTCATTTCTTAGAGAAGACCCTTTTGCATGCCTTCTTCAAATAGTTACAGATAGACCTTTGTGAGCTGAAGGGTTGTAAAGCACATTGCTGGCAATAAAAGTTTTTGAAAATAGTCAGAAGTCAGAGAGAATAATTTTCTTGTCTTTGGATTGTTTCCTTCAATTTGCTAGCCACTACACAGAGAGCATCTGTGTTAGCGGAGTGACAAAAATTTACAAAAACTTGGTTATTATCAGTTATGTTTCATGAAGAGAAAGCTGTGCTTCTCTAAGTCTGGACAAATAGAAACAGAGATGATAGCCTGGTATATCATGTAAAGAATAATGCATAGGTGGCTAAAATGGTATCTCATTGCTGAAGTTATTATAAGTTTTACATCAGTATAGTTACTGTCACTGAGTAAATGGTAAGGACATAATTTTAAGTAGTGTTAGACATTTAACAAACCAATCAGAGCTTAAAATTAACTCTTGACTACCGATATTTCCAGTACAAGATGTGAAATATGTCCTATGATATATCCTATGATATAATGTGTTTTCTTCATTTTAGACATGGTCAGAAGAAAAAGAAAGAAGGTTAAAACTTATTCCTTAATGTTTAAATGGGGATCACTTCTTTTGATTTGCAATTAGAAAGAAAAAAATCACAAAGTTTTAAATGTTAAGAAGTCAAAAGTAAGCTACTGAGAAAATATAGTTAAAGCTGCAGGATCAACTCACACTTCAGAGCACAGTAGTTATCTAAATTCAGCTAGTAATAGCCACAAGAAACAAATTACTCTATATTATGCAATTTTTATCAGGAAATTGTAAATGTTAAACAAGGATTAGCTGTGAAATAGAAATAGACAAGTAAGAAACTAATCTATAGAGGATAAAGAACAAAAATTCTTCAGGAAGGACCCTTTCCAAAATGACAGCTCATGGAAGATTAAAGGTGCTCTCAAGAGGCAGCTATAGGTCATAGCTATAATATGTACCCCAAGATTTTCCTTTTGTGTTTATCAAGTGAAGGAAAATAAAGCAAGTATAGAGCAGCACACAAGATATCATTAAGCAGATGATGAAGACAGACTTTAGCTTACCATAGTAGATCTTTTCTTGGACAAAATTAATTTGGTTGACTCTGTTGCCAGGAGATGTTTGGGAGAGAGCCAAGAGACTTATGGCAATAAATCAAAAAGAAATAAAATAAACACGAATTAGAGATATTGTCAGAAAGTTACTGTCTTGCTATCTTGCTTTTCATAATACAAGCTAATTCCTTATACATGTTCCAGAATTTTTTGCAAAGGAATTTTTTTTTTTTAAGGGCACTGATCCTAAGGACATTTGAGAGGACTTCAGTCAGAAGTAGCAGAAAAAGACAACTAAATCTTCTTTCTGCTCAATCCATTGTTTTAAGAAAAATTAAATCAAACCAGACAAAATCAATCAAACAAACAAACAAACAAAAGACAAGCAGCAAACTACCAAAAACCTGAATTGAGGATAATGGGAAGGCTGCAATGTGTAGCTCTCTCCATGGCCAACTGATGCTTATATAGTATGGAACACCATCAGAAACTAACCTGGGCTGACTTAGGTCAGTTATCAGAGGAAAGAAGTTCAGAAAAACGGGAATTACAAAGTGTAATCATTAACATTATCAGTACAACTTGCATCCTCCTTGAAAAATCATGATATTGGGAGGCAGAAAGACCATTAAATTCTGGTTTCAGGTCAAATTTGGAAAAGTACTCCAGTACATGCAGACATCAACAAGTCATGACACTTCACTGTATAATAGGCATGTATTCAGGAAAGCAATTACATTCTATCTTCTCTAAAACAGTGTCCATTTTGTTTCATGCTGAGAAATCTTTCTTTCCTAGAATACACTCCAGTGGAGACATACACTGAATTTACATTGAATTATACCACAGGAAAATGGGGTATTTTTAAAGGAAAGGGGTGACTCCTATATATGCCCAGCTTTTGAAAGATATTAACATCATATGATAAAATTTCCATATAAGATATAAATTAGTATTATTAGAATCAGCAAATATTTCTTTATTTGAGAAGATTTTCTTTCTCTGAAACAAACAGAAATATCAAAGAAGCAAACTGCCCATTATTCCATGTCAAGGAAGGTGCATATAAGCAAATGAAATGGATAATATAAAGTAAAAGCAATACAGAAATCTCACTTTCCCCTTCCCCTCCCTCCTCTACTCATATATACACCACACAAGAGAGGTGAGATGCTTAACAGCATGATAAAATGATACTCTGATGCCAAACACTTTAAGGAACTGACTTTCGGCATCCTGTCTGTCTTTAGGTTGGTCTTATTGCTTAGGTTGTAGAGTCAGAAAGTTATTTAGCTGTACACATTATGTTCTGAGTGAGCTGAGTGCATGTAATTTATGACTGTTGCACTTTAATGCATATTTAATAAAGCTGCAGACATTTATACACCAAATCAACTGTGTCAATTTTGTTTGCTTTGGGAAGATGGAGATGTCCCATGGCAATGCTGACACTCCTAGTGAGATTTAAATTGTAAGACATTTCATTTGAGAGGAGAGCACTTTTAATGTACTATAGCTTGATACAGCAAAAAATAATCAGCAAGGGCTGACTAACAGATACAGGGAATAAGAACTAGAATAAGTCTTGTAAAGATCCTCACCTTTTGCTTGCAGACAAAAAGAAGGAAATTAGATACTAGCTGGCTCAGAAAACCCCCAGCAAACAACCAAAGCTGACTGTTAAATTTCACCTCAGGTTTTAAGGGAATTCCATGCAAAACAGGGAAAGAAGGATAACCTTTCTAAATTAGCATTGTCTACAGAAGTTCAAAGTGTCATTTCTTTTTTTCCACACCAAGACCACTACATAAATAGAAGTGACTTCTCTGCCATTAAGTTCCACAGCAGAAGCAGACCCCCTCCAGTTGCCTTGCAATATTAACTGCAGATTTAATCTGAGATATTTGTATCCATTACAAGGAAGATAAATTTGTCTTTCGTTCTTCATATGCTTTTCAATCAAATCAATCAAAATGTTAGGGCAAGTGCATCAACAGATTCAATAGTTTCTAAGTTTCTAAGCCCTTTAAATAACTGTACATGGAAGACATCTCTCATCCAGTAAAAACCCTGGACTAAAGCTAGTTGCTATTTCAGGCACAGATCTGGACTGCAGACCTTGTTCTGACAGTCTTTCAGATGGATCTGGTTTACCTAGCCAAGCCTCAATGCTGCTAATAGCCTGGAGGTCTGCAAGGCAGATTTGAAGAGACCATGCCAAGCTGCACACTGCTGCAGCTATACAGCCAGCAGCAGCCAAAGCAGCCAGCTTCAAGCTGAGTGGGGATGTCAGAGCAGTGATTTTGGGGTAGGTATGTCCACGAATGTCCAGGTTTTGCCCACATTTGATAGTGTGAATATTGCTGCTGAGCCAGGTTTTGTATCTGAACTTGAGGATTTGTTTAGAGAATTACTTCTTTTTTATAGTAAATATGAACTTCTCTGATGGGTTACAAGCCAGGTAGTGACACATATGAATATATACATACATTGTATTTGACTGAGGAGCCTAAAATCTGAACCAACCAATACAGCTGAGAGTTTGTTAAAACCAAAAAATCCTACTTGGAAAAGAGTGCACTGAGACATATTCAATATATATTCTGAAATGACTGATGACAAAAATGCGTAGTCCTAATTGAAGTGATGAACAGCGAACCTCAACAAAAATGTATCAGGAAATCTGTACTTAGTTTTGTAAATATCTAAAAAACTCAACTATTTAAACACTAAGAATAAGAAATTAGGGGACAGAGGAGACTGACTCCAGAAAAATCAGTGGGATCCTCACTGTTGTCAGCTGACCAGGATTCCACCTGGTAAGCATAATTTGCCCCTACATATCTGATTGTTATTATTCTTTGTATGTTTACTGGTGGTGAAATTTCTTAGTGTTCACATATACACAGCATGTATTTATTGTTCTCAAAACAGGACAGTGGTAGGAAATCTTTATTCCTTAGGCTCAGTTTACAGAAATGAGAACCATTGTCTATTAATCAGGCAACCAGGCCCCTCTGGAGCCCCATAGCTCATAATGGGACACAAAACTCCAAAGCAGATAAGTATGAGAATGAACGTATGAGTGCCTAGAGTAAAACATCCAGATTTTCTAGAATTTCATGTTATATCTCTATTCTGTATGTTTTCTTTTTCAACTAATTTTCAGATTCTTTTTTTGTCCTCCTTATACATACTTCTTAAAATATTCAGTGATTTTGATTAGATTTTTTGGAATTGCTCTTTTAATCTAAGTTCTACCCCTCCCTTACTAGTGCTAAGGTTTTCCACCACTACACAGAAAGAAAACATAATAATATAAACTATATAAGCACTAAAAAAAAAAAAAACTTACCCTGCACGTAAGGAGTATTTTCCAGCCTGAGAAGCAAAATGATGTGACCAAAAAGCCACATCTGGAATAAGGGGTTTTGGGAGACAGGTTATTTTTGTATAACATCAGAGTACAACGCAGCAGGCTGTGGGCTGCCTGTTCCGATAGCATGATTTATTCCTTCTCATCTGGTGTCACCAACTCTACCCTCACTGCAGATGATTACAGTACAAAATCATTTAAGGTTAAAAAACCCTGCTCAATCAATATTATTCAGTCCAGCAGCTCAAGGGTGTAAAAAAATACACTATATCTATCAACTGTTCTCTCTTCTACTCTATATATTTAAATTGGACCTTGAGATGACCATTTATTACAGTGCATGTTATGGGCTCCCAAAAATAAATGACTTTTTGACTCAAACTTTCAGGCTTTCTAAATCCAGCTTCCATGCTGCTTGAGGCTAGAAATTTCATCTAAATATTATTGAATTCCAGCACAACATTAGCATGAAGAGATATTTACAATAACACAGCCATTACAACTCAATCAAAAGCTGATTTCAGCCAGAATTATGCAGAATTAAATCTTGCAGGATTCAAATTATTAAAAATCTGAGACTCAATAAAGTGCGGTCTAGAAGTCCCATTTATCAAGGGAGCGGAAGTACTTCTACAGTCACAGTGGCTTTTTCATATATATTCTGCAAGAATTTGCATGCATTTTAAAACATTTGAGTTTAATTCCTATAGAAATCAAGTAACTATACCTTATTTATATGGCAGTAGGAGCCAACTGAGAATCATTTCATGTTTTTCTTTCTACATATCACATTTTAAATACATTAGGATTTTTTTTTTTCTGGTTCCCACTAGGTAGAAAAACATTATTCCAAAATTCAAGAAATGTATGTATTCTTGGTTCCAATAAAAACTGAACCAAAGCACCATTAAAAGTAGCTAGACTGAATTCAAAGCAACAATTAAAAGAACATTGCTAGGCAGATAATGTACTCAAAATAATCGCTCACTTATTATAGCTGACCAGAGCAATTGTTTTCAAAATTCAGTATATTCATTTTGGCCTTTTTCCAACTCATCAACTACAAGCAGGGTCAGAGTCCAGTTCTCAACAGTAAGGCACATCTCACTCCATATGCTCTACTTAGCCCCCTCCTCTTACCACTTCCCACCCAAATCCTTCAAACAAAACATCCCATGATTAATTTCTGTATTTTCCATTGACTTGTTTAATGTGCGATGGATAAAGTCCTGGCACCTGTCTCACTGTGAATCCTTTTCATCACTTTCTTCTTTCCAAACCACAGCACTAAGATCCTAATCCTTGTGTCCTATGCTCACAGGAAAACCCAAAGCCTGTCTTGGCCCTTGTAAGGATAAGAAGTAAAGGAATAGACCTTCAGTCAGTGACTTCAACACTCATATTGCACCAGCTGAACACTTAGTTACAGAACAGCAATACTGATCTAAAACCGGAAGGTTTCAATTCCCCTGGTTTTGCCCCTCCTCTAGAAATTATGGTGACTGGTTTTCTGAGTAAGTTCCAATTGTTTTTGTATTAAACAGATGTAGAAGTAATGTCATATACAGAAGCTAACTACTCAGTCTGAACACTTCTCTAATTTGAGAGATTACTAAGAATTACCACTGGCAGTGTTGAAATATCAGCTTTCACTTCTTTGTCATGGCTCATTTTACAGTACCAAAATAGTCTAAATAACCAAAAACTACATTATACCCTGATGCCAAAAGAAAATGTCCCGTGCATCTTCACAAAACTAATTACTCTCTATCACAGAGAAATTTCCTAGGAAATTAAAGAACTGAGTTGCCTTCTTCCTAACCCAAGCCATGAGATCAGATCATACTAAAAGCTACAGTCTAAAGTAAAACCTGTGAGCAGCATCCATAGCTCTCTAGGCAGGACAAGATCAGTCACGGTCACCTCCTCCCAAACACTCTCATCCAGTCTCTGTCTTTTCTCCCACAGCAGACACTGCTAACACAGCATCTCCAAGCAGTGTCTTTGCAAACCCAGCTGTCAGCAGCTGGCTGGAACCAGTTTCTCCAGTTCTGTCCTCCTCTGCACTTCATATGCACTGCCACTACCCTGCAATTTACACTTCATCGAGATCTGATCTCAGAATTTCTACTTTCACAACTAGAGAGGGAGGATTTGGATCCAATTTGCCGTATTCTAGCTTTGATTTCATTCTTATTTAAAATTAATTTCAAATTGACCAATAATTCTTTAAGTAAACTGCTCAAAATTAAAAGGAAATAAGCTCAGTCAGCAGTAAGAACAATCCAACAGCTAAACCACCACTAAGAAGAGGTGTTAAAACACCATCTGTAGATATATTTAAAAAGGGATTATAGGGCACACTGAAGATTAGATGATCTAACATCCCTTCTACTTGTAATCTCTGATTCCATTGCTCAGCTGGCTTAACAAAGCATACCTATGTTGAAGGCAGTCCTATAACATCCAAGAGTGAAGTATTTTTCAGGCAAAATTGTCATTAACTGAACAAAAACCAGCCCTATACCACTCACCAGGCATTTGAGCTTTTGCTTTTGACCCACCAGCCTGAAATTATGTATACTTCACTCAGGTGAAATGAAACTACTTTTATTTTTAAATTAACACTGCATTTTGGTGAACACATAGGAGGAAAAATGTTACATAGTATCAACCAAAATTTGACTTTGATTTGAGACACGTAACACCATTCAAGTTAATGGAAGCTACAGGGGTACATCCAAAGGCAGAATTTTCCCCTACATGGTAATATAAAATTATACAGCAGAAAAAGGTGAAAAACTAAAATAAAGAATTAAGTAATTTAAAAGTAGAGGTTGCAATTTCTATCAGAATTTGAATGTCTATGACTGCAAATACGTTATGTTCTTTGACATGCCCAAAGAAAAGTGATTATTTTCAACTCAGGGAATGTATTTTAATGTCACTTAAATTTTTTGCTATAACAAGCTTCACAAATGAGCCTTTCCTCAAAGAAGAGATTGTTTCTTTATATGGATTTTTTTTTAACTTCCCAGGAGATCTCTTAAATAAAATGGTAACATTACTACATGGGAAATATGTGTGCATGTAGGTGCATGTCTGTATGTGTCAGGGAGAGGAAATTTTTTTCTTGAGTAAATAAAAAATACTCTAAAATCTTTAAATCCCATTTATGAAAGCTAATGCTTTTAACAGCCTTTACTATGGATGGAAAGAAAGTTTCATTCACAAATGGACAGATGAATTAAGACATACTTAAACATAATTAACTTTAATTGCAAGTATACAAAGAGATCTAATTCAGATATTCTTTATGCAAGTGCCAAGTTAAAAACAATGCATCAAGGAATCATCTCTATTATTTTTGGTCTGTTATATTTCTACAATTTTCAAATGAATTCTTGAAAGACAAAAAAAAAAAAAAAAGTATGTACACTTTATTGCTATATCTTTCTCATCCAGTGTTCCCAAAGTGTTTTATAAACCAGTATTGCAGGCATATGTGGACACTGGGAATTATTATCACCAGAATTTTGCTTCGAAAATAATAACTTGGTTTATCATAAGGGGCAAACACCTCCAAGAGGAAAGAAGCTTCAAATTTCCCTCTCAACACTAAAGAGAAAGGAGGGGTTTTTCTTTATTTGAGGCAATCAGCACTGATGGACTGAATGGGGCATAGCTTAATGTCTGGAAGGCATTATTAACCTTTTTATTCCTGCAATGCAGCTTGCAACACCCCATACTTCAAATGGTGGAAGACTGAAAACTGTAGTAAACTTGAGATGAGCCCTGTCTCTTTTGATGATGGATGTGACAACCCTTCCATCCTGATATGAATATGATGAATCCAGTGAAAACAGGGAGAGAACATGACATTTTCATATTTGCACAGCACCTACCACAGAAGGTTTTGAAGGTGACTAATGCAAACAAGGTAAAATTCTCATTTAGACTGATGGGGAAGAGCTATGTAGGATCAGCCATAATAATGATATTATTATCAAAGCTTATGCTGGTCCATCTCAATTGAGTTGCTTTCTGATAGATAAAAAAAAAAATTAAAATTTGTTCCATAGAATTTTTATTGAACAATTCACAACAAAAGAGAGACAAAAGGTCTGTTAATAAAAAGCCAAATGTGTTTTAGTTATATTTTTACTGAAATGAATAAAAAAATGAAAATCTTATTAAGTAAATGCATTAGCACCATTTTAATAAAATAAGAATATTCTCTGCTAAATACAGAATTGTTAGAAAAAATCAATTTATTTCTTAATTTTCAGTTTTCCAATATTTTTTTGTACCCTTCAGAAGATCAAATTATTTCCTTTTCTTTCAGATAACAAGAGAGCTAGAGAGCTTTAGAATTAATTGTCAATACTCATCCTGACTTCAACTACTTTTAAGGACTGTCTAGATCATTTCCCTGGACTTCAACCCAGGCCGTTCCTAAATGTTACGAAAATTACTCTGTATGATATATTACTTATTTTAATCAAACACAATTTTTTCTAATTGTCATTGCTATGGCAAACTCACAGGGGATGGTCTGACTTGTGTACATTTCTGACAGTGAAATCGGTAACAACAGCTGCTTTGTGCCAGCCAGCGCATGTACCGTACCTCTCAAGCCTTGTCATTCACATCTCCCCTAATTACCAAACATCTGCTTTCCATTTCCATTAACACTGCACTACCAGCTTGTCTAGTTTAATACCAATGACTCTTGACCTCCCCCAAGGAAGACACTTTCTGTCAAAATTCCCCCAAAAGAAACCAGCTCGGCACACTAAATTTGTATTAAAAAAAAAAAAAAATCCACAAAACACTTCCCCAAGGAAAAAGCCTCCTGCAATCAGATAAATAAGATTAAAAGTAATCTTGAACAAAGCAAACATCCCTTGCAAATTGTGCTTTATGTCCCCAAGAAGCTTAAAATCTTTAAGGCCAGAAACATGAATATTCAAGTATAATATACAAAGCAATGGGTTACATGACAGGTTACAGTAGCAGCCTATAGGTTAGGGTGACTGCATTTCTGGCAAATATAAAACTATTATCTGTAATGATATCTGTCTGCTCAAATAGAGACCATAATGGAAGGTCCCAACTGCCTCTATTATTTTTTTAATTATAGGTTATTATAATAGTGTTAATGTTCACTGGTTAATCCAGGATCCTAAAATTCAAAAGAATTATGACTCTATAACTTAGAGCAATTCTTTTTCTATATTCCAGGTTGTGATCTCATAAAAATTTATTCCTATTTGGAAATCAGATGGTACTTAAGATATTTAATAGCTTCATTTTGTTTTCAAGTTACAGTACACTATAAAAGTATAAGAATTAAAAAAAAAAAAAAGAGGAAATATTTTAAAATTGCTGTAGAATATAATCATTGCCCTCAAAATCACAGAGAAGTCTTCATTTCTCTTAGCCTTGATGGCATTTTTACCCTGGACAATGACACAATTTAAGACAATGTGTTTCTCAAATTTGAGGGTTATACAGTAGAAATTTTGATAACAAATGTGAAAAAAAATCAAAGTGATTCTCTCCCAATTTCACAATTGTGATCTAAATCTTTTTTTTTTTCTAGTCCAAAGTTCTCCATACAGTTACCTCTATAATTATTAGGCAAATAACCACAATACAACCAGGCATTTCTTTTTCTCCACAATCCAGTACTGCAATTCCTTAAAATCATGGCAGTAGGTTCATTGTCTTTTACAGTACAGATAGCTCCCACTAGGGGAATGGATACTGAGGAGAGATTTGCACTGCCAAAAACACAATTCTAGAATACAATCTTCAAATCTCTCAGATATTAAATGTTCAAGTTTAAGTTTATTAATAAATAGGAAAAAATAAATTGTTGATGAAAGGGGAATGAAAACTAAAATGTAAAATCATTAGGAGAGGATAATACAACATCATGTAATTTGTACCAGTAAGTATAAAAGGATTCAAAGTACTTCACTGCAGGAAATCTGCATTGGTATCAGCTTAGTGACAGAGGATACCACCATGGACAATGGAACAAAAGAGACTTAAAGAAAGGAGTTTATTTGGGGGGGTGGTGTTCAGTGTTATTTTGGTTGCTTTTTTGATAAGAAAAGAAGGTGACAAGATAAAATGCCAGAAAAATTATATTAAAACTGTGAGGTTTCAATGTATAGTATCTTCTTAACTGTCAGCCTCCCTGAAGAACCTATCACAGAAAAACAGTTTAAGGGAAAGAGAAAAAAAATGATCTTTTAATCTCAACAATAAAAGCATTCCAGCCTTTGTATCTGCTGACTTACAAAAAAGTGCTTTCTAACAACAAAAGATGGAGCAGTAATTACATAAATCTCTTCATTCTTGATGAAGACACAATGGAGTATAAGGAAATCAATAGTGTTTCTGCTGTAATTCTGGTTTTTATTATGAGCTGAAAGCAAACTTGTTAAAATTGGATTCTGCTGCTTGTGTGTGTATGCCTGTGTAAGGAAAAAAAAATAAGATCCAACAACACCAAAGCACGAACATGCAGCTTTTAAAAGCATATAATTTTTTCCTATAATACTTATAAGACTTATGATGCTGTGAAATCTTACATTAGGAAATGGGTATTATAAGAGCAATTTAGCATTTTACATATATCTTGAAAAATTGATAGGAACATAAAAAATACAGTTTTAGTGGTTGCTCTGCAGACAGCCAAAATGCCTAAAGGTTACCAACAAAATTGAAATCCATGTATTAAGTAAACTAAATGCACCCTGAAGTCAAATGTTTCCACCTTATTTTCAATAAATTGGCTGTAATGATTTTATCCCACAACATACATTTATAATACATGCCGCTCAAGAATGAGTAATACTGTTGATTTTGCAAAGAAAAGGTGGAAATTATTGCATTTAAAAATAATTAATAGATGGGTCTGCATACCTTTGAATTAAATTAAAAGAAAAATATTTCTTTTTTGTGGAGATGATTGCATTCATATCCTGTTTGGTGTGAAAAGTAGATTCCAAAAAGCTTTTAACTAATTTGTTCAATTTGTTTCAAAGCCAACATGAATAGGCTTGGTGCAAATTCAGATTCATTAAAACTTAATTAATATGCATCATTATGCAAATGAGGTTGCAGTTAATGAGTTCTTAAAAGAAGCTTTCTTTAATTAGTTCAGTTTTAATGGCATCATCATTTATCTGACTTGTTTTTAAAGCCACATGACATACAAAAAGTGACCATCCTCTACAATGTTGCAGTTTTCTGTTTCCTAATTGTGTTTCATCTTAATTCTTTAATGCTGAAAACTTTGAAAAAGTTAAATGTTTTGATGTTCAGTTCCACTGAATGTTATTTCAATTAAAAATACACTGTTTTGTTTAGACCAGAGATATCTCTCTCTTCTTTTTAGTTATTTTTGCCTCCTATTATCCAGACACTTGTTTTAATGTACATACGGAAACGGCAAGATGTGTAACTAGCAGTCTTTAAACTCTGGGATGATTTAGTCTATGCATTATTAGTGGAGTTCACAAGGTTGTATCTATACTGCAAAGACTTTACTAAAAGATGATAGTTTATTGAGAAGTAGTACTACGAGGAGAATCAGAGGATTGGTACAGGCGTGAAACAAAACAGGTTAAACAACTGTCGTGAGAACTAAAAAGACAAAAGCAATGTAGTTATACATTTTTGTAGTTTCCAATCTGGAAGCTTCAGAAATATAATAAGTTTTAAAACATCTTTAAATCTAGAAAATATTGTGCTACATAATTACAATTATGTTTTGACAAGCTTTCTTCAGAATGTAAGTTCTATGCAGGGAAAAATTATACGTCTTTTACAAAGGTGTCATTTGCAATACAGCAGAGTGATTCTTAGAGTATGAGACTTGCAACATCTCTGCAATGAGTTGTCTGACCACCTGCCTTTGGGGAGCACATGCAATCATGCAATTTCTTGTTTGAATCTCAAAACCTTTGCAGCCTGGGCTCTAGGTAACAGACATATTGCTTGCAGTGAGACTACACTCTGTGGAAAATATTCTTGAAACAGATGTAATTCAGTGCTGGCCTGCAAATAACTACTCAATTTGTAAGCAGGAGCATTTGAGGTTGACCCAAAAATATGCAGCTATGGTTTGCATTTGTTTACAACACAGGTTCAGGTGGGCAATCAGATTGGTTGTATCTACAAGAATTACCAAATAAGGAACTTTGAATGCTCTTTATATTTTGTTTATTCATGTTCATCTAAAGCAGAAATAATTTATGCCAACAGAAAGACTCCTAATGTTTTCAGTGACCTCTGGATCAGGCTGTTGGAATATCATGTTAGAGGAAAATGGGGTTCCACACAGCTGTGCCTTCTGTTCAAATCTGTAGAGCTGCTTGCATGAGCGTTTTACCTCACCACATATGTGAGGATCAGGCATGTGATAGAGAATTCATCTTCATCAGTAGTTACTGATTGCTGGGTTTAAGTGGTACCTGTGAGAAAATGGTTACTTTTCTAATACGGTCAGAAGTGGTCTTTTCTCACTGCTCTTCATACAACAGCAGACCACTGCAGAAGCTGAAGAGGTGGGACAACAAAAGGCAATTGATACGTTGGTCATTTGGCTCCAGTGTACATAGCACAGAACCCCACATCTTTAAGACAGGTTGTAATGTGCAAGGATTAATCTGGTGAGATTGTACCATGCAGAGACCATCTGGGGAAGGGGACAGAGGTCATTATGGCACTCTGGTAAAAAATACAGTAAAGGAAATGGGAGAATATAAGATCTGGTCAGAGGAACAGCTCACATGTAGAGGCAGGTAAAACGAATAACACAGATGAAACTAGAATATCACTAGCTGGCACTTGCAAAATATGTGGAATTCAAGTAGTTTAAGTGACAAAAGGGAACTGAGATGCTGTTGCTACATAGGGCAGAAATTCCAGTCTTTTGCCATTTCACCAGGTTTTCCAAGTATAGCAAATAGAAATCAGTGCATCAGCTCCAGCTTTCTGTCACATCTGGACTTGGCTTGGAGAGCAGCAGCTATATATTTTGGGGTGTAATTCTCAGATAGCTGGGCAGACCCAGAAGTGTCCAACACAGATCTACTCTATCTTCTCTGAGA
This sequence comes from Phylloscopus trochilus trochilus, assembly GCA_016584745.2. NCBI lineage: Eukaryota > Metazoa > Chordata > Aves > Passeriformes > Phylloscopidae > Phylloscopus > Phylloscopus trochilus. The sequence continues at coordinate 52,901,902 of WQNJ02000001.1, read as the reverse complement.
CGTCTACTACGACTTTTTCTCATCATCCATGCGTCATCTTTTTCTACCTTCACACTGGGCAAGCCTTTAAACTAATAAGGGGAAACTGTGCCAGTTACCTTCAGAGGTTTTAAATGCAAAATTCCTAGTCAAACGTTTTCAGAGATAAATTGGTACAGATTTTGATTTATAGAAATTTAACTTCCTGGACAGCATGGTTCAGCTACTCAAATTGCGGTAAACTACACACCCATGAGCATTTTGCATGGGAGTAGATAATGAAATCCCCTCTGCAGAGGATGGGTTCTGTTTTACCTGTCATATCCTCCTCCATCTGAGAAGGCAACAGGGGTTAAAAGTTGCAAGCTTTGTCACTTTAAAGAACAGAGGATTCAACAAATACAGGATTGGTGGACAAAAGCCAACTATTTCCAGGTACCAACTGCCACACTGATCGTATTTCTACTGTTGCAAACTTTTCTGTGTCTGTGCATTTTTAATAATTGCCAAACACTGATATTAAATTGCAAACATTTTGACAGGGCAAGTTCCCTTTCTCTCTTTTACTCCTCTTCTCATATAAATATTGCAACTAATTAACATCATTTCTATAAGAGGAATAGAGTTCCTCCACCCACAAGTTGTTCTATCATTTAAAGCTTGGGTCAAATATCTGAAATGTTACACTATCATCATTAAATTGATGTTTTAATCCTCCTTAATATATGACAGAAATGAGCTGTCAATTACGAGAGAAATATTGGCATTTTATTCCTGACATAATTTTCAATGCAAGGAATAAAACACCAATTAAACAACAATTATACACCAAGGTACGACATGTTATGTATTTGACATACAGTAAAATAATTAAAAAAATAATTTCTCACTAATAGTAAGGAGACTAGGAGTTTATTAAGAACATCAATTACCTCTTGTCTTGATTCTTTATCTCTATACACCTCAATAATCCAGTGGGAGTTATGGCCCAAAACTACAACACCAGCCTCAAGTTAGGAATAGAGGAAAAATATTCAGGAAATGTGAGGGGAGGCAGTGACTGATTTCTGAACTTAGCTCTGGGGAATTCCAAGAAGGATGGAAGTCTTACTGCAGGGACAAAGAAGGAGAAAAAAAAAAAAAACCACAAGCAGAGATTAAAATGAGATGACTAGTTTTAGGAAAGTTACTTCCATGTGCCAGTGCTTCCTCTTTGATCATTACTTCTTTTAAATTACAGCACCAGTCAATCTGTCCTTGCACATTTAGGAAGTGTTTCCTTAGATGCAAGGAAAATGCTGTACCAGCAAATCACATAATTCCAGGGGATTCATCTTTGCTGGATTCCCAGCAGAGCACTGAGAGAGGAATCTGCCTTTAGTACCAGCTGTGTGTGTACCACACAATCGCTCTCTAGTGATTGCAGGGAGAAGCCAAGTATTGGTTGAACTCACTTGTATCTTTCATTTTAGAGACAGCAAATGGCTATTATGTGTCAGGTCCTTCACGACTTCCAATACCAGCTCTTTGTGAGAAAGCTTCCTTGGACTAGCTTGAATGAAACCTTTCTTCTTGGAGGAATGACTTGCAGAATGAGAAATTCTGTCTGTGATCCTAGGGTAGCTAGGATTGCTGCATCCTCCCCAAATCTCACAACCAACATTAGAAGGCAGGTTTTTTGCTGATGTCAAGGTAGGAGAGATTTCAGAGGTTGGAGTAAAAAAAATTAGAATCCATGTAAATTTGCCTTTATAAGTTCATCACTGACTTTCACTGAGACCAGAACTAAGCCTAATTTTTAAACATCAAATAAATAAATGTATTTCCTAAAGGCTGTTATTCTTTAATTATCATTTTATTGTTTATTTTCTACAGTGAACAATAACAGGATGAATTCCAACCTCAGACTCTACATGTTGTATAAAAGTTCTCAGTTAGAAGTCTAAGAACGTCTTGCAAAATTTATTCAGCAGGATACAACCAAGAGACAAAGTCCTGTATTCAACCATACTCCACATTGGATGAGTTATATTTATATTCAGCTGAGAGCTTCATTATCTTTCTAAAGGTGGTAGAAAATCTTAATCTGAACTGTAATCAGTCCCTAGACTATCATTAATGTCTTTCAAGTATGGATAAGTAAGCTTAATTCTGATTTTATGCTCAAATAAAGAAGCAATAAATCTTGTGGAAACTTGTTTGAAAGCGTTCAGGCTGAGTTATCATGGTTCCAAACATTGCCATCTTCCATCTGAGTCCTGGTAAACCATCACTTGTGTACTCCAAATATCCCAACTTCAAAAGAAAGGGGGGTTGGTTGGTTGGTTGGTTGGTTGGTTGGTTGTTTTGGGGATTTTTTTTTATATGCTCCTCTGTAAGCAATCAATGACTCATTAATGTCAAATCAACAAATCAACTCCTTTGGACACAGTGACAACATCACCACACCTCCATTTTTTGGTTTGTATTTTTCAGTAAATCAGACCTTTTCATCTACATTAAAGCAAGAGACAGTTGGTGTCCCTTGATTGTACCCTCAATTTTGTCATCATTTTCCTCTGGTGAAACTGAAACATTTGGCAAACATCCTCAGATGTCACCCCCATTACAAACCCCTATAATCCTTTTCCATTGAAATGGCTTTCTCTCAGGCTCAAAGAACATCTTGAATAGTGATACCCTTTCTTAGCCTGGATGCTCTCAGGTGATTTCTCTTAGCAAATACCTTTCCTTTTTTTCCCCATAAGCATCTTGTTTGTAGGTGTTATTTCCTTCACAACTGACCCTGCAGACTAGCCAAAAAAACCCAAAAATACATTTTTATTTATGAAGCACCCAAGAAAACTTTGTGTATCTAGTTGTAAAACACTGTAAGGGGTAAGCAGTAAATAGGAAAGAGAACATAAAACTGATGAGCACTTACCCTCTATTCCCTACTGATGCTTCTACTTAGCCCTGCTTAGCATTTCAATCTATATAAAGTCAATGGGCCATATAACCTTCTTCTATATACGCCAACCAATTAACATTATTCTTTAATAGGAAGAAGTTTAGGGAATTCTTTTTTCCAGTTTGCTTCAAAGTAACATTGTTACTAAACAACAGTGGTGATGAGTGCGAGAAGATGCACTTGCTCTATGAAGACAACTGATGTCTAAACTACTAAAAAAATTGCATTTATTTTTAATAAGAGAATCTCTCAAGCAATAGTTTCTTAATAGTAAGTAAATGTTCCATATACCTGTTAAAAAAGTTGTTATATTGCAAAATGCTGCACTTCCAGACTGCTTAGGGAACCATCAATATAAAGATTTGAAAAAGATACAGGAAGGTATGGTAAAGCAAAAAGGATTTAGTCAGGTTTTACCTTTCTTGTCTTCTTTTTCTTTTTTCTTTTCTCTTGTTCGGGCAATAAAATTATTTTTTAGTCCCCTTTTGTTAAGAGGGTGTTTAAAACTCTTTGCTTGCAGTTGTTCAAGCACAAAAATAATGCTTGTTTGCTTGCAAACCCTTCAAAGGAAACAGATTGGATAGTTCTGGAGGTGAGGTTGCATTTGGGGATTTGGAGTAGTTTTCATTTCTTTTTTTTTTTCTTTTTTTTTTGCTCCCAAGTGTCTAAGGTTGGATTACTTTCAGGAAAATTTATCTTTGAAGCCGAGATTCAGCAATTTTAGTTGGTAAAATCTTTTCAATATTCTTTTCATCTCAGTGCTTCAATATGATACTACAACTATTTTAAAATGTGTATTTAATATCACCCAAAACCAGGGGCCAATTTACATAATCTTTGCTCATTCTAATTTCTAATTATGCTTTTTACAACTTCATTGTGGAGTCTTTCAGTTATATCATCCTAAAAAAGGACAGTACCTCAACAGTGAGAAAGTGACCCGGCATCTTGTAGATCTCAAGACACCCTGTCTGTTTAGAAAGTATTTCTGGAACATTATTTCATACCAGGGAGATATTTGCCTGCACCTGCCCTTCAGAAGCAAACACATATGCTTCTCAAGATTCTTCTCCAGGGTTCTTCTCACCTGTCTTTACTTTTAAAGCACTAAATGCCAAACATAGTGGCAAGGAATAGGTGAGATTTTTCCCTTATGTGGGAAGGACAGCATGTTAAAAAGGAACAAAGTACACTGGCTGTCTTCCCATTGGCTTCTTGTGTATAACATGGGCAGCTAGACCAATCATTTAGAGATGGAGTGGAGAAATTACGAAGATAATTTAGGTTTAGTGAGGGTTGATACACTGATAATGCAGAAAACTGATGAATCAATTTAATAACACAGCAGAGAGATTAAATTTCATTAATTCTGACCATTAAAACTTGAATAGGAAGATCTAACATTTATTGAACATTTAGTAAAGAGGAAAAGGAATCCCAGGAAAAGTGGCAATAAATATATAACTTATTGGATTAACAATACTGCAGGACACTTGTCTTTTGAAAAACAAGGGAAAACCAGAAAATATTACTAGAGGAATGGAATTCACAAAGGAAGAATCCAGAAAACTTGGATAATTAGTGACTAATCCAATGTAAATATTATGAAAATTAATGACTACAAAAAAGAGAACAACTGATCAAAAAACTTGATCAATTCAATATTTAGGATATTGTCCCTAAGGAGCTTTTTCCAAATCAAACAATACTTACAGTTTTAAGAGAGGCTTGGAAGATACAACAAAGAATAAATTTATAAAATCTGCGAGGAATAGCAAGAAGGAGCTTAAAAATCAAACCCAGCTCAGTAAATTAGAATAATGATCCAAAACCAGAAAGAGTACTGCTTCATAGAGGGATAGAAAAAATAATGTTCAGAAATCCACAGGGAGCAATAATTGGCCATTCTAGTGCTGCATGCAGTGGTTAGGGGATTATAGTAGACCTCAGACTGAGAATGAACCAGTGTTGGTACTGCAACAAATGTCAATGTCATCCTGGAATTTTTAACAGGAATATCTCAACAGGAAGAGACAGTTTTCTCCTCACCTAGAAATGGAATATCCTCAACATAAATTGTATCTATCTAGGAAATTTGATTTAACCAAGACATAGACCAAACCTGAAGAAGTGTCAGAACCAGCAAGAAGCTTAGAAAGCATGTCCTGCAAAGAAATTCTGAAAGGACAGAATATGTTTAGAATAGAGAAAAAATGAAGAAGGATCGTGATGAAAGCTTTCCTGTGTATTAAAAATTGTTTTGAAGACAGTAAGCAAGACTGCTTTGTCAAAACAAGTCAAAAATGATCTGCTAATATGCAGGGAAAAAGAAAAAGTTTTTTAGATATTAAAAACCTTTCTAGATACAGGACTTTAAAAAATGAACCATGTTAACTAAGAAAAGCAATGTCTTGGAGCTTAGGTAAACTGCTCTCAAGGTGATTATGTATATATTTTAAGAGAAGAGATAGACAGACCGTGTTAAGTAAAAATGTAACATAAGTTAGCCTGAAGTGTAACTTTCCCTATACATCCCCTGTAAAAATTTTCTCTTAGAAATTAAATTTCTCTGTTTTTTTTCCCCCCACTTTTTTGGCCCTTTTGGAGACAAATCTAGAATCTCATAATTTTAATGTTCAGAACTACTTTACATTTCCCCATCTGACCTCTTGCCACTGTTTCCTCCTAGTTGCTTACTTTCCTTCTATATTTCTCACTGTTATTGCACTTTAGATACAAAATATTAATGATGACGGTATTAGAATCTTTGACAATCAGTGAAAAAAATTAAATTTAGAAATTCTTAATTTAAACAGTTAAGAATTTCAGATAAAATCCTAAAATGAATCGAGTTTTCTGATTTTGACTACCAAATTATTGAGTGCCAATTTTGAAACTCCAGATGGTTTCTGAGTTTTCTCTGTTTTTATGATTTCTGTCAGAGTCACTTCAATCACTGTTCTTCGACTATTGCCATTCAGGTTTTTATTTACAATTTTTTTTGTGCCTCTTATCATATGGACAAGATACGGCTTGCAGCTAATTATTTAAATTCCCTGATAGCTAAAGCCACAACTAAATTGTACATCTTTTCATGTAGTAATTTCAGTAGTCTATTGAAATAAGAAAAGTCTGTTTTATTTTCCTTCACATGTTCTTAATGGACCCCATAAGCACACTCAACCATAAGAAAACTCCACAGGCACACTCAAAATAAAGTCTTTGTGGTTAAAGCCTTGTCTCTGCTTGTGGCACAAAATTGTCATGAAAGCATATACCTGAGTTTTTTTCCATAAGTTTCTCTCTCTTCTAACACCTTAGTATATAACACTGGGAATATGCCTTAACCTCTCTCAGCTGTTAGCAGCTGAGATTGGATTAGTTAATTAATGATTGTAGTCTTGTTGGTACATTTTTCATTCATTTTTAGACCTGATAAATTAATATATTTCAATTAATAATATTTGGTTAATATTATATCTTCACCATTTATATTACATATAAAGACTGAGAAACTAAAATACTGTTTCTCTGAACATGGACTAGTGCATATAGTAAAAAATGCAAATTAACTACTGTAGTGAGTAGTTAAGTAGTGAGTAGTGAGTAACTACTACACGGGCATGTATATAGTAGTATGCAAAGTCTCTTCCACCCATTACAACTTTACAGATTCAAATTCCTCTCACAAAGCACAAAAGCAAAAGAAAGATCAAAACAATTAAACAAACAAACAAAAAAACCCCACCCTGATAACAGCAAATACATGACAGAAAAAACCCCAACTTGTTACCCTGAAAACAGGAGTCTGGCAGGACTAAAGTTAATTATAAATGTAGATGTACAGAAATGTACTTAATATCAGACAAAATATTCACAATCCAATTAAAGCAATCAGTATACTTCATCAGAGTGCTGGATATAAATCAACAGGAAGGCCTTGTCCAGAGCACAATGCCTCAGTAACATAGGCCAATTAGCAGACTATACACGTTGGCAGAGATAAGCACAGGACTAGTTTGGCTTGTCCTGAAGGCAAAGTTCAAGTTAGGTTTCCTGCTCTCTAAGCACAAAATTGATGTTGCTGTCTACCTAAGGCCTGACAAATTTTGGATTACACAGCTCTCCTGGATTTCCTTATAACCTCCTCTGATGCAGCTGCTGCCAGATAGAGAGAGGATATTGGACCAAAGAGACTTATGAATACTCAACCTGGCATCCTGGGTAACAAATCTACAAGAGAGCTGCTTATGAAGTCCAGGATTTGAGCCATATCCATTCAACATGACCAATTTTTTTCCTGGAGAGCTGTGAGTTCTGTCACAAATAGCAAATCACTCTCTGTTACCAGCTAAATTTGTGATGTTTTTCTGAACCATCGCAGCTCTTCTACAAAAACATTTTTACTTCCTAAGGTGCATCAGTTTTGAGGGTCATCACTTAATGGATCAATTTTCTTCCTGAATCACATGAAAATTCACAGTATCAGCATCACTTTTACTCAACACTAACCATTGGTTAAGCCACATAGTATTACCATAGTAAAAGAAATTGTGCATATTTTCCCTTGCAAGCTTTTTCTGTGAATAAGATTTATTTTTAAAAGAAAGAGAGCATATATGAGTCAAAAGGTTCATTTACAAGGCTGTCATGGAGACAGCATTTTTAAATAACTACAGCTACATCAAATGATAGTCATCAAACCAAACAAACTAAATGCCAAAATACTCTGAAACCTAAATATAAGAGCTAGGTCAAAATTACTCTAATTTCTAAGGCTTTACAACATTTCAAAAGGTAAGTCACGTTCTGAGTGTATACTCTTTGTTTTTCATACTTGAAGAGCAGTGAAGTGGTTTGTGAATCAGGCTTTTAAGACATTTGGCTGTAGCAAAATTGTAATAAAAAATGCATAATACATACTTAAGAAGGAAAGCAACACCTCTGCCATAAATTGGTTCTTTGAAATATTTAAATTAAAAAGGCTAAAGCATTCTATGCTTGAATAAAATAGAATTAAACAACATGTAACTTTGATATGTGAGTTTCCTCACAGAGATAAATATAAAATTGGGAATGCTCAAGGAAAGGAAACTTTATTCAAGACAATATCAACATTGTTAGTGGAATTTTCTCAAATTCGAAGTTTGGGCATTTTTTCATTCTCTGGGAGTTTTGGTTTTTTTTTCATTGTAATTCATGGAAATGATCACTAACAATGAAAAAAATCATAATTTATTTTCATTCTGTTTAGTATAGTGGAGAAATTTCATTGAAGAAAATAGAAAAAAGCCTCATTTAATGAACAGTAAAGTATATCTCTATGGTTTAATACCTTGTTCTACTCTCTAAACACAAAACCTGAAAGTCCTTAGACACTGTTCCCACTCAGGCATAATTCCCACTCAAGTAAACTGGCATTTTGCCACAATAAAACAAGCAACACGATAAGAATTCAGCCATGAGACTGTATCAGTTTATTGCACTATCTCCCTACAGACCACAAGCAAAACTGTACTCTGGATGACAGAGGAAGGCTGTCCAGCACATATGCAGTTACTGGAATTCTGCCAGTCGGGCAATACCCATTGTATTTCTTCAGAGCAGAGCAAGAAACATATTGTGATAGACAATCAAAGCAGGGCAGAGTCAGTTCTGCAAGCAGGGGCATTTGTTTTTCTGAGTTCCATTTTAATATATTTGGGAAATCATCAAATTTAAAACAGGATGTACTAAAAAGACATCCTCCAAGTTCAAGAGATTTCATCTAACTTACAGCAACCAACTAATTCCAAAACTGAAATCTGTTCCTTTACCAAGAATTATGCTTGTTTACAGTTTCTCTGTCTCAACTGAAGTTCAAATGGACTGTAGATGGGGATCTAATAACATATCATATCTATATTAACTCAAATTCAGAATGGCCAGAATACAGTTATGTGAAGTTGAAAAGGATAAAGAAAAGTAAAATTGGCTAAAAGCAGCAATGCCCCCCGCCTTATACGTGTGCGTCCCTCTCTTCTATCTTGAGGAGTTTGTCTGTTCCATTCAGTGAGTTTTATGTAGAACCCCTGCATGTTTTGATTTGAATTCTTCTTTATTTCTCTCAGTTTAGCCTCTTGGAACCTGTGGTTATTACTAAATTGCCAAGGCAAATCCTGATCTAAAATGAGAGCCACCTATATGGGCTATAAATACAATGCAATTAACTTCAACCATAAACTTACTACAAAAGGCACCAAGCCTCTTTTTTCATGTTGACTATGAACTTCAGAGGAAAGAATGTGTATCTGTAAATGTATATTTATTATTGCATTCATTCTGTGTATCATGCTATACATCACATAGACAAACAGAATTATTAATGGCCTTCTATCTTCCTTCTCTGTATTTTCAGTGGATAATATTCACATCATTCATCCTCTATGTCTTTTCTTGTTCAAAGCCACTTCACTGTGTATGACTAACAGAATTTCTTGAAAAAAGAGCAATATTTATTAACTGTCCAATTAAATGCATGTATTATATCATTTCTGTTAGTGGCATAGTAAGAAGCCTATCAGCATTTCCCTTACAAGCCCTGCTTTCAGAGCTTTATAATTACAGTGTGATTTTGCCTCTCCCACTACAAAGTTCCAGTTTGAGGAGAAATATTGTTCTATAAGGATTTACTTTCAGTTATCCAACACATAATATTTAAATATGGAACCAATACTTTCATAAATTTTAATGATATCCATAGTATATCAGACTTGCTTTAAATTTTGTGACTTAAACACAGAATTTGTGTTAACAACTAAAACAATATGGTTCAAGTTATTTGAGAATTGAGCTCTTTAAAAGAGGCTGCTGATCAAAGGCACCACTTTTACGATTTATATGATATTTACAACTTATATGGTGATTATGAGCTTAATTATAACTTGGTAAGTCTTAGCAGAGCAGCAGGTATTGTCTCTTGGCTAATTTTTACTTGTCTGTGCTGGAAATGGCTTGGTCTCTCTCACTAGCAAACCTACCAGCCAAAGTGAAAAAGGAACAATCTGTCTATGTAAGAAGTGAAAAGGAAGTCTGAATTGGGACTCTGGTCATTGGTTTCAGGAGCATCCATTGCTGGGAATATCCCTCTCCCAGTTGTAACACCAGTTATTCTGTATTTTCTAGGAACAAATGTAGCTCTAACCTGTAACTCTTTGTATTCATGCAGCTTATATTCCAAGGTAAGAATTTAAATGTGGTTGTTATAAACTGTATAGAAACACTTTATAGAAACAAAATAACTCAACCATACTTAGACACATGCACCTTTATGTTCAATGTTTATATTCAGATAAATTTTTTTCCAAATGGAATTTATATAATTATATAGAAAAATATTTCCTACATATATCCCCAATAACACAGCAATCACTGAAACTCTGAAAAATGCCAAAGTTGTAATATTTTTTCCTAGCTCAGTTTTGTCTGAGACCTACATATTTGAACTTCAGGTACCTTCATGAATAAAATTTCTTTTAAAATTTGATTCAAGTTTGTTTGGGTCCTCCCTTCATGCTAGACCAAATGTGTGGCTATGTAGCTGCAAGCTACTAGCAAAGGATCCAAGTAGGTGATCTGTGGTCAAGATCTACACTGGCTTGCATTTACACTTGTTCCTTTCCAAATATATCCAAATTAAATTGATTTTCATTCCTCAACCAACATAGTCTCACAAAAGGTACTCTGACCTTTGAAATAAGATATTAAACAGCTCTAGGTTAGGAAGATTTCCTTTCGTTTTGTCTGGCAGCCCCAGCTGAGAATGCTCTTGGTGTACCAGAACAGGGCAGTTAAGAAACAAAGCCAAACATATTTCTCTGAGATTCAGTTTGGCTGCACTACATGATCTGAGAATGGATTTTGATGAAGTTCTGAGAAGAATCACAATTTTAGCACAATGTTTTTCACTGTTGCTTTTAACTACCTATTTCGTGCCTCCATCCATGCTTTTTTTTCTTTCTCTGAAGGAGTGAAACTTCCAAAGAGGAAAATACCTCCTTCAGTGTGGCCTATATCATACATATCTCTCAGAACATGAGTGTAATTATATCTAGAGATGCAAAGACATGCTGGCCTCAAAAAAAAAAAAAAAAAAAAAAAACAAAAAAAAAAAACCTGAATGACCAAGAGCTTAAGTATTCTAGGACATCTTCTCTAATAGTTTTTGAGGGTTTTTTATTCCAATAAAGTAGTACAAAAAATCTCTGCTGGGTGAGCACAGAGATTGAAAAAATCAAAGGCCAGAAGGACTCTGGATAACTTTAAAGTGTGTTGCTTCTGTACCACAGTCTAACCTAGATCACCTTCGATTCACCACTTTAGCAGCTTGAGGCTGTACTATAATCTGCTAAACTGTCTTCACACCACATACTCCAACGTTTCCCTCGCTGGGCTCTTTCTGTCCTTGGTACCATCTGGCTTGCAAAGGCGTCCTCAGAAGTCCTCATTCTGTGATGACTCCTATGGAAAGTCCTTCTTCCCAATGAAATGGCAATTTTAAGACCTCATAAGATCGTTCTAGATATTTTAACAGGACAGAGCAACATCCAAATTTCATGTTGAATTCTTTGTCCCTCTGTGCTGCACACTTGGCTTATTTAATATCAGCTATCAGACTTCAGTGATGCTTTTGATTGACTCGCAACAGCTGGCATCAAATAATTAACTATTGCACCTCATTTTATTTCAAAAGGGAACTAATTCCTAGCACTCAGAACTGTTAAAGAAATTTTAAAAATAGGTATTCTGCCTTTTCAAACACAAGTCAAATAAAAAGAATTTCAAATGTGTGGCTTTTTTAAATGTCACGAATTTTCAGTCAAGCTCCCGATTTTTGCCAGTGCTCAGACTTGGCAATACTATGTAGCCCAGCAATTATACAGTGCATCTGAGATAAGAAGAGATTAGCACTCCCTCAGATTTGCCAGCAGAACTGCACATGTAGCTGCCCTCTAAACCTCTCTTGTTGAAATGATAGGGAGTAGGGCTTTTGAAACACAGCTGATTTTGACTAATGTAAGTTAGGGAGAAATATGCAAAAGAAAAAATTGTGCAATGGACAGTAGTAGTGGTAACTTCTGCTGGGACAACTATGGCAGAGGCATTAAGGATCTCCTCAGCCATGTTCAGGTGCTGAAGACCACCAGATTCATTTAAGACAAGGCACATTGGGAGTATAAAAAACTATTTGAATATCAGGCCAGGTAGCTTCACCTGTCACAAACAATACCTAGATTTTATTGAAGTTATGCTTACTCATATTACTCATATTTTTTTTCAGACACTAAATATAGTTAATATTAATTCAAAATTAATGATAGATTTCACAATGGGATTCTCTACTGGAACTTTACAAGGAATTTGTAAACACGTATATGAACAAATCTGATCTTCTAACTGCAAAAGTTTTCACTCAAATTTTCAGAATGTTGACCTTCAGCATAGCTCCACACATCACCTAGGAGCAAGAAAGAGCATAGCCAAAAGTCATCCATAAATCTGATCTTTTTTTAATATACCTGGTTTCTCCCTTATTTTCCTTATTATTATTATGTGACTAAAAAGTCCATTGAGAGTTCAAGCACTCAGCTGATGGTCTGGAAGAGCTTTTCTGTCATTTATGAAATTTCACACAAGCATAACCACAGTCAGAATCCCAGTTTTCTGTTATAGAGATGAACACTGTCCTTTGGGACTGTAAAGACAAAGAATAGGGAAGGAAAATAAAACCAGGAAAGAGTAATTCCACATTAAAAATTCATTAAAAATACTTCTATTAAAGTCTATAACTCTATATGTAGACAGAGTAAATTGATTTATTGTATTAAATTCCTTACTACTGAAAGATGTTTTCACCATGGAATTTTATACAGAACAGGAACAGGACGGCCTGCAGCTGCTTGCCCAGCCTTCTGGAAAATGTTTTCCATGGAATTTGCCACCTTGAACTACTTTATTCAAAAAAATCCAAAGGATTTGTTATACTGGGGCTTTCCAAACATTTTTTGCCAAAAGTCTTAATGTGTGTCATTAGAGCTGCCAAGCTGCACATAGCATACAGAATGTCTTGCTGGAGTTTATAGAATCTGACACAAGAATGTTAAAGAAAACAGAGCACATATATAGAGAGTGACAGCTGATTATTTATTTTTACATATTTTTCAAACTATCAATAAATCCATCTGAAATTTCATGGGCTTGAGATGTTGTAAGAGCAGCAAACCACAAATTATAATTTAGTTTCATTTGCCTTCTACACTCATTCCCCCCAACCCCAAAAGAAATTTATACAGAACACGTGCCCAAACTGAACTTTTAATAATCCAACAAAATTCAGCTTTCTGGAAGGCCTAGAAAGGTGTTATCAAAAGAAAATTATAAACTAATATTCACTTCACCAAACACACAGGACTATTGAAATGCCATTTCTATCTTAATAGTTCTGCAGGGTAATGTAAAATAAAATGTGTTTGATCCACCACAGAACTTAGGCACCCACAGTTTGCTGCTGAGGATGCAAATCATGCCCTGCCTAACAGGCAGTGACATGTATAAAGTATCAAGTTCAGAGACCACCTTTAGCCACAATTAGAGGTGAAACATATGATTTAAGGTAAGACAACATACAAAGCTGGTCATAAATCTTGCCAAACTTTAGTCATTTGGGTTGAAATTTTCTGTATTTGCCATCTGCTTCACACAGTGACTCATCCAGGGCAGAGACTTTCTTTGGTCACTGCTGAATCTAATGGTTCTACTGTGAAAATTTTTCCATTCTTGGTCACTTACTAAGCTTTTAGTGCAATTGCATTTTGCACATGCTCAACAAGAACTCCTCCAGAGTTTAGCTGCTCCCTAAATAGTTTGATCAAAAAGTGTCTAAAGACAATTTCAACCCTGGGACCAAGCTTGTCTTCCCAAAAAAAGTTATGACCACAAAGGATACTGGTGGTGACTTGTGACTGGGTTTTGGTTTCTTGGAATTTTTTTGGGGGGGGAGGTGGTTGTGTTTAGAGTTTGGGGGGAGGAGCAGGGAGCAGAGATTTTTGTTGTTGGTTTTCTGGGGTTTTTTTTGTTCTTTTGGGGGGTTTTTCTTTTCTTTTCTTTTCTTTTCTTTTCTTTTCTTTTCTTTTCTTTTCTTTTCTTTTCTTTTCTTTTCTTTTCTTTTCTTTTCTTTTCTTTTCTTTTCTTCTCTTCTCTTCTCTTCTCTTCTCTTCTCTTCTCTTCTCTTCTCTTCTCTTCTCTTCTCTTCTCTTCTCTTCCCTTCCCTTCCCTTCCCTTCCCTTCCCTTCCCTTCCCTTCCCTTCCCTTCCCTTCCCTTCCCTTCCTTCTTTCCTTCTTTTTTGGTTTTTGTTTTTTAGGGCTTTTTTTTTGTTTCTTTCTTTCCTTTTGGTTTTTGTTTCTTAGGGTTTTGCTTGTTTGTTTGTTTGTTTGTGTGATTTGCTTTAGCCAGATCCCTGCAATCCACACGAGCTAGCTCTGAGGACTGGCTCAGAACATGTAAAAATCAGGTTCTGTAGTGCAGGGGGAGAGAAAAGGCTGCTCCTGGTCAGCTGTCCCCTCTGTGTCCTCCCCTCCTTCCAGAAGCAGCAACCATGACTGTCCAGACTTCTCCTCCCTGCCTTATTGTTACTTCTGTCGAGAAAAGAAAAATCCAACTGGGACTACAGCTCCTCATCCCTTTAAATTTTGCCTACAGAATTGAAAAGCTTTGAAGTGGCTCCGAACACAAAGCTGGCTCCAGGACTCTCCCTCCTGTGTTCTCAATGGACCATATGTCTCACAGCCTGCAGGACAATGCAAATACAGTCAGTTCAAATACAGATTGAACAAATGCTAAGCCTACTGGAAGAGCAAGAGAGAATCTATGGAATAACCCGGCATTAGATACAAATTTAGGCTGGAGGCTGCTGAGGAGAAAGAAGAACACAAGGAATGACTTCAAAGTAAATAAGGCCTAGGGTCTTTCCTTGAGACATTTTGAAGCCCTTCCCCACCTACCAGTAATAACTTGTGCTTGGAATGCCAAGAGAAACTTGGAGGTTCATTTCTACTGCAAGGTTGCTCTGGAAATCCCAGGATTCAGCTGAAACTGCTTTAGCCAAGTCCTATGCTTGTACAGGCAGGAATGGCTAGAAGATTTGGACACACAAAAAGGGCTAAATTTCTTTTTAAAATCTCTACCAGTATTTCCAGTGCCATTAAACTGGTACTTAGGAATCTCATCCCAAAACTGAAATGTAAAATCTCTTTGTTCTTCTGCTGCTCGACTTCCTGAGACCTTGCTAATCATCTTAGTTCCCCCTAGTGTATTGACTTCTGTTTCCAAATGCCAAAATTACTTCAACCTGTATAGCTCAGTGCCCATCTTCAGCTGGAATCCACAATAAAGGTACACCTTGCAGAAATCTAAGTTTAACCTACCAAGTTAGCTGGACAACGTAAGGTTGTATTTTGCAATTTCTTTTACAGACTATTTAAGCAGAGAATATAATCTCCAGGGCTTCCAGTATACTGTAGTACAGCTTATCACAAAACACAAAACTCCATTAAAAATAAATATATCAAAAAGAAAATCTGTATTAATTAGTGACATGCTAGAAAGAAAATATTTTCTCTTCCTTATTAAAAAAATTCTATATATTATATTCCCTTGGAGCCTGGCATTTAAATATAGTTGTTTTCTTTGTTTCCAATAACATCTCAGCCACAATTACTTAATAAATTATAAATCACAATGTAGTTTTTATGTAAATGCATTTTTGTGTTCAAGAATGGGATTATTGTTTGTGCATGTAAATGAACAAAGGATATTTTCAAAGAGGTTATGGTTCAAATCATGGCAAACTTTAAAATGCTTTACAGTATTAATGGTTGAATAGGACACCTCTCTCTCTTTTTTTCCCCTAACAATTAATAACTTGTTTTAAATGCACCTGTTGCTAATACATAATTTCAGTTTAGTGCAACTTTGGAGCAAATAGGGTCCTTTGTCAAGTATATAGCTCCTGCTTGATGTTGCATATAATTCTTCTAATATTCTGAATGGCATGTGCTAATTATTTAGCACAATCGCTCATCTTATGGAACTGTAAGGCTGTAAAAGAAGGGTGGCAATTACTTAGGGTGGGAACATCTGTTTTTCTTGTAAAAACCAAAGTGTTGAAGGAAAAAATTAAAAAAAAAAAAAAAAAAAAAAAGAAAAAATAAGGAAAAATTAACTAACAGCCTAGGAGCAGTGGAAGGGTTAATGTTGTAAGGCTAGATGCGAAGCTTGCAATCCAGACAGTAAGAGCTCCAAATTTGTTCTGAGTGTTGTACTGAGGCCAGATTCTGCTGTTCCCAGATGGCTGACCAAAACATAAGTTCTTAACCCACCACTTTCTTAAAACTTGATTATAAGAGCACATCTATACACTTTGTTCAGAGGAGATGTATCTTTGACAGGTGTTTAAAGCAGTTTCAAAATCCATGCACACAGAAAGTAGCTTAAACTCACACAGAAGAGAAACAAAACAAAATCAAAGCAACAAACTAAGGAGTTCACAGAATATATCACATAATCATAGAATTATTTAAGTTGGAAGGAAGCTTAGAGATCTAGTTCCAAACACCCTGCCATGGTCAGGGACACCTTCCACTATTCCAGGTTGCTCAGAGCTCCATCCAGCCTGGCCTTGAACTCTTCCAGTGATGGGACATCCACAGCTTCTCTGGGAAATCTTTTCCAGTGCACCACCATCCTCACAGTAAATTTTTTCTGATCTTTAACCTAAATCTAGAATCAGTTCAAAGCCATTACCCCTTGTACTATCATTAGATGGCCTTGTAAAAAAATCCCTTTTCACCTTTCTTGTAGACCTCCTTCTAGGTGCTGGAAAGTGCACAAAGGTCTTCCTGGAGCCTTTTCCTCTCCTGGCCAGCTCATTCAGCTGGTCTTCATGGGAGAGATGCTTTAGACTCATGGCCCTCCTCTGGACTCACTCCAACAGGATCACCTTCTTGTGCTGGGGGCCACAGAGCTGAACACAGCACTCAATATATACACTTATATGCTTATGCTAGGCCTAAATTAACAAAAAACCCAACAACCTGTGTGTGGAATAAAAAAAAAAATATGAAAAGGAAGAAGTTTTTTTATTTTTGAAAAAGTTATCCCTTAGAGTTTTGAGTTAGCTACAGGCTAAAACAAATACTCAAAACTTCATTTAGGCAAAAATGCAATCATGATTTGGGGGACTAATCTGGAGATTAGGAATAATTTGATAAAATATGTACAATTTATGGGTCTAAGCCTCTCTATGATGATTGGTCATACTACTTTTAGTCCCTTCTTGTCAGAAGAGTCGGAGAGAAAAGTTGGAGGTTTGAACTAAATCAAGGTAGACTAAAAAAAATATACACAGAATAGAAAAACAGACATAAAAAACCAGAACGACACAAAGAACACACAGAAGGGAAAGACTCTCAGATAGTACTCTGAAAATCCATTATTGTGGAGAGAATAATGAAAAAAATCCTATGAATACTCATTTAAATCTAGATATAAACACTCTCCAGACCTCTTCTCAGATCAGTCATGCAATCAAGCCTTATTAGGTCAAATTATTTGGGGACAGTGGATCTTCAGCCTCTATGTTCTACAATTCACCAAGACACAGATTTAAAAAAAAAAAATCCTTGCAGCAGAAAGCAGATTAGAAGGTCTTCATTTATCCATATGAAGTACAAACAAGGCCATGGAAATCACATCACCAGTCACAACTAAGCTACATATATTACGTTCCTGTATATTAGGATTAGTTGTAAATTTCAGGTTAAAAGAAAAGCGTGTGGAGGACTCCTCAGGAAAAGCTGCTTTCATTAATTTCTAAGAATGTAAGAAATGGTGATAAAATTGAAATTTACTTCTAAATATCTTTTTCCAAAAGAACTGATAAAGTCCACCAAATAAATTAAATTCCAAGTCATAGGCACAGACCTTAGATGTTATTTTAAATATAGGTACAGCCCACAGAGAGGTCAGTCAATATATAAACTGAAAAAGGATAAACCAACATAACTTTAAACTGCTCTAGATCATCTTTGACACAGGACTCAACATAAAAAGATCCAGCTTAAGCTGAAATTTTACAGGATATTTGAATAGCTGAGCCAGACTTCACAACTAACCATATGCTGAACATTTATCTACATTGGGCTTCCTGCTCCCACTGATGATGTGAATGTTAAATTGCCACTGACTTCTAACAGAACCAAATCAAATACTATAATTATACATTTTGGGCTACCTGTGCTGCACTGTATTATTATCTATAATTGATTATTCAACTCAGTAGCTATTGTTCTTTAAAATGCTTTTGACACAGTGTAGGAAAAGTGCTGTATTAAACAAAGTTGACGAGCAGAGAGATTTCGGACATTCTGCCACATGTAATGATGAAGCCAGACTAGTTCCCCTTCCAGAAAGTCACATCCAAATTTTTGGAGACTGTTCCACACAGATAACCTTCAGCTGAGAAACATAGACCTTGCTATGCTGAATATTGTGCAAACGTATTAAAAGGGAAAAAAAAAAAAAAGCCCAACTGCTAAAAACTTCTACATAGACAAGAAAAATATTTAGCCTGGGGGAAGAAAGGTGGGAAAACTACAGAGCAGTGACTTATTTGCCAGAGATGTACATCAACCTAAGTTACAAATGCACAGCCTAGCTCAAGGTTCTGGATTTAATATCTTGAGTCATAGTTATAGAGTGTTTTCAATCAAGTGTGAATCAACAGAATTACAGACAGGGAAGGTCTGGCTATTCTTGTCTGCCTGCTCCTGCCTCCCACCCTGGAACAACCCACTCGTGACCACATATGGCCCTGTAGTGGAGTGGACCAAATAACAGATCTGGACGAAAACTAATGGTTTTCCTTTTATGGGTTAGCATTCAGTTTTTGTCCTAGCACTTAAAACATTCAAATAGAAGAATTTCAGTCTCTCTTTGAAAGTCTAGTAGTCTTTAAATATCTGATAATTAAGCACTCAGATTCTATTCAAATCATGAAAAAACTGTGGCCAATCCCATTAGATTCCCATATTATCAACTTATTTTGCTAAGCACAGAAAGCTGGTTTTGTATTTCCCTTTTTTATATGCAAATAAAATGAATAAGGGTTGGGATTTAAGCTATCTAAAACTAGTAGGCTTAATTCCAAGTAGCCTCAGTATTTACAAGAATGCCAAAGTAATGTCTACATTATTTTCAGATTAAGAAAAGAACCCCGAGAAAAAAAATTATTGTTGGAGTGTAACAAGTTTCCTAATCACAAAAATATTTATTTTCATGTCTTCAGAACACATACTATTGCTTCCCATAATTACAAATGAGATTAAATGTTAACTAATTTAAATATGTCAAAATATTTTAATAAGTGGGGCAGATGTTCTGTTTTGTTAAGTATCACTATTTACTTTATGAGGTAATAATAACCTTACCTTTCCTCTGCAATAGTTAATAGTAAATGGTTAGAGCTTGCCAAAGAGCAAATAAATCATTACACTAAATACAGGTTGTCAGGCTAGTTTAGTACCTTGTACACTCCATTTTACTTAGATAAATGGCTTACAATGGGATTTACTCTCTGTGTAATTTTATAGAAAGATTCTGGCTTTCCTATTGTGTGTAGTTTTATATCAGATTTTTAGAAAGGTACTATATCAGTATGCAGATTTTACATATTTGGGTTGACAAAATGTGGGACAAGCTGCAGACCTCCGAGGAACATCATTACAGAGAGTACTTTTGTAGAAAGACTCTGGCTTTGGTAAATAAGTGAATATACCAATGCAAAACTCAAGACAGTTGAATAGTGTAAAATCAAGACTCTGAAACACTCCTCAGAGTTGTCTTTGATTTAACCATATGAGTACCATTTATAGCCACTCTTCATTGAGTTTACAATTGTTCAGCTCCAATAAAATGCACAGACAGGTTTTAAAATTATTGCTGAACACATTAAGTGTAGATGCCATGTTTTTCTGGATAGCTGATAAATTTTCAGAGCTAAGCACATGCAGTTCTAACCACTCTGTCCTGAGAAGGTTCCTGTTGGGGCTATTACACAATTCAAACCCAATAAAATCTACCTATCAGGAGCTTATTTGCTCTTATAATTATATAAATAATATGTGCATTTTGCACAACTAAACATATTTGAAATTTTGTATGGAATGATATTTGTTCAGTTATATCTTTAGCTTATATTCACTATTTCATTTTTTCCCCCACTTCAAAATTCCTACCATCCAAACACTGAAAAGGAATAATTTGGAAAATTACACACAAAGCTAACAACTAATAATGGTTGAAGGAAAGAGATCACAAGTTCCATTGGCTGACATTTGTATAAACTATTTGCAGAAAACTTGAGAAAAGCAACTCTGGCCACGGAAAGAAAGATGAGGTTATGAGTGATCTGTGAACAAGGAAAAGGTCCAATAAATTGGCTCACTTATTCACACTGAATAATTCAAACAGCTTGACTCAACACTAGACATACTCCTTACTCCTTTTAAAGGATTAAAATATTCATGGTTTCTTCTGTCAAATGTCATTATCACTCTGCAATGTCAGGAGCAATGGTTATCTTCCCAGGGCTGTACAAGGCTTGGATGTGGGTCATCAGCTCCAGTTGTGGAAGCTGCCTGGCAGGCACTGCTCCTACCTGTGGTCTCAGACTCCCATCTGTGTGTCCTGCTGGCCCTAGCAAAGGCAAGTCCAAACACTATCTCCATCTTTATGTCCATGTTCTAGTGCCACATAAGCACTTTTGCACTGCCTGACAGCACTGTGTAATGATAGCTCAGAAAGAAGGACATCAACTCCCTATCATAGTTGTGACAAGATCATGTTAAACAGTATCCTTATCTTAGTAAAAAAAAGAAAGAAATTCCTTTTTCCAGCTCAAGAACAAACCTCACTTTGCCTCTTTCCACAGTCGGGCACACAAAGCCAAATGGGAGCAATGATGGTAAGGAACACGGGTGCTGAATCAGAAGTATTTCATGTCAGAGAAAGCCACTATAAGGGGTTATACAGAAGCCATCAGTTTCCTTAAAGCAGCTATTGGCATCTCTCTGCAAAATAAAAATACAGGGGACAGGGAGCTAATGTGCTGGAGCACATTCCCAATCACAAACTTTCAAAGATCCTCAGAAGACAGCTTTTCTTTAACTGTATCAACATTCCAGTCTATTTCAATTCATGTTTTGCAAGATGGACACACTTTATAAATTCTTTAAGGATTCTCTGTGCATTTGGTAAATTCCTCTTTAATACAATCCAACCTGTTCAGTTTTTCTGTGGATTTTTTTCCCCTTTCTTTTAAAGACATCTTAATTAGTCTAATCCTGACTGGTCTCTTTCCAATGTTCCTGTTGGCACAGTAGGATTTCAATTAACATTCTGCTTTAGCACTGCAAATGCCCTTGCTCAGATTTTTTTTTTTTTAATGTGCTATTTTGGATGCCATCTCTGTTCTCTTTTCTTCCTCAAAAATTGTTCAGCTTCTAAAAGGTTTGCAGAGGTTGTTCTGTCAATTTGTGTTTTCTGAGCTTATCGAGAAATAGCCCAACATTATTTTTGTTTTTTTTTCTGCTTGAGGGTTATAGTTCTTGTATGTTCTGACCACATCACTCATCCCCCTTTCAATCCCTTCTGGTTTCAAAACAGCAAGTTCAAGCTTCTTGTCCTCAGCTTCAAGGCTCTTCAAAACTCCACCCTTATTTATTTGCCTGTCCTTGTCTCTAATTGCATTTCTTTTTTCTTTTTCACACACACATACACACACACTCACACTCTTCCTTCAAATTCACCAACAATAACAATCTTCTCTGCTGTTTGTCAGCTTCTCTCACACACAGCTCCACCCTGCCCCTCACATATGGAGTGCCCTCTTTGAACTGAGCTGTCAGGCAATTGTCCTCGCTTCTTTGAAATCTATCCTTAAAAATCCACCTCTGCTGCAACGTCTAAAATAAATCAGCTAATTAATGATGGTTATTTTGAGGGGCAGATGGAAAAGCTGACATTTACTTTACAATAATAATTAAAAAAAATAAAATAAAAAACCCTTTTGTTCAAGTGTGAGCAAGTATCTTAATCTGTGTTAGACTGCTCTTCCAAAGGGACAGCAATATGGATGGAGCAGTGCCTAGATCCTGCAGCCTGTGCACATCATTCCCCCCACCCCAGCTGATTTTAGATCATGGGAAGGTCTCTTTCTCTACTCTTCACATATTTTTCATGTTTAAACTATAATCTCTGCAGGATAGCAACTGTGGATATATCTACTCTTCATACCATGTAGTAACTAGCAACTTTAAAGTGGAATAGGAGAGAGAAGTCCCAGCAGTTTGGACTTAATTTTCTCAAAAAGTATTCTGTATTACACAATACATATCCACAATAATTAACATAATGACAAAATAATCTTAATTGAATTATCTTGGAAATGCATAGTTTAAATAGAAATAACAATGCTGAACTAAGTATCTTATTACTACTGCAAATACAATATAACCATACTTCTGTTTAACCTGCAAGCCTGTTTAACAAAATTATTTAAACATGTGGCCTTGACTTCAAAGACACTGCGACCAAAAGTATCCATTTATGTCCACTATATTTATAATTGCTTACAGGCAAATAAAATCTTGCTGCAAATCTAAATCTACAATTGTCAGTTCCAATCCAGACTTCTGTAAAATTCTGCTGCTTCAATACAACTGGAAACCTCATCTATTAGGCTAGAAACAGAGAGAGACACACATCTGCTAACCACTCCTTTTCATTTCTCTTGGCTGCAGAAATTGGCACACCTTAACCACATGGGCCCAATAAACCAATCAGACCTTTCTGTGCTTACTCATCTTCTCTGGAAAACTAGCTTATGTTTGTGGTACATCAGTTCTCAGTCACTGAAAGGAGTGCAAAACATCTACAGGTTGACAAATTCATTGCAAAACTTAGGTATTTAGAGAATGGCAGATGAAGAACAATGGTAAGCCAGGATTTTTGCCACTATACTTCAAGTTGGAACAGATAATCAAGATAGCAATCTGCAGCAAGTGGATGAAAGTTTTCAACTCTTCCAAAATATATAGTTAAGTACAAAGTAACTACTAAGAAAAAATTCATTTCCACCTCTTATATAGTGGCTGAATAGGGCTGCTGTTTTGTGACTTATTACATTCCTCTGCTTTCAAAAACTCCATTAGAAACTGTGAAAATAATTATAAATAAATAATTAAAAAAAAATAAGAACATAATACTTTTTCAACTCTGCAGTCTTACAGGAAAGCAACCCAATCCATCCTCCCCATGGGCACCGAATGCTGACATGATTTTCAAGATTTCACAAAAGATAGGTACAACTATATGGAGACTTAAATACCACCTGAAGAGCCCAAAGGATCCTCCTATTCCAATTCCACACAGTGTGACCCTGTTTGCAGATAACCATTTCATGGCTGCATCAGGATTTTCCATTCCAAGGTAAGCCCAGTCATCTGCTATGTAACACCTTCCCATGGGTTTTCATCCAGAGGAACCTCACCCATGAGTTCTGGGATAAATAGGAGCACGGCAGGAAACACCCAAGCAAGTCTGCCAGGGTAGAGGAGGAAGCTAATCTTTCAATTACTGCTTGCTCTGTACAGGGATCAAGTGAACATAATTTGTGCCAAACAGCTCAGACTGACATAGTGCACAAAATCACAATTAATCTGGCATCATCATCCTGTAATACCACTGGGTTATTAGTTTTACCTATCAGGAAAAATATCAATGCCTTATTACTTCCTGGAGAAAACACAGGTGTTTACACACCTTACATTTTGAGCACACAAATCTATATATTTATTTTTTCTTCTCTATTTTTTTATTAAACTGATGTTTCTAGCAGGTAGGGGAGGAATACAGAGCTGGTAATGGTAAGGAAAAGAAGTGTGTGGGATCTTCTTTTGAGCATAGTTCTTCAGTACATTAAATGAGACTAACAAAAGAGAAATTAAACATAATACTGTGCCATAGTACTATGACATAAGTGTCAACTTAGAATTTCAAATACAGTGATAAGAGTCTTCTAATAATTATATAGGTGGCAAACAAGGCTTTAGGGCAAACATATGTGGCAAAAAATTACTAATGGCATTCTAGCAGAAAATCAGCTATGACCGACCCCTCCTGTGCATCATATTCTGGTAAGGTCAGCTTGGTGGAAAGGTTAAGAGCAGTTAAACACTGACCCATCCCTCCCTAGTCCTTTCCATATTCATAGGAAACTTTCATCCATATTCATGCAACAAGATAAGTACCTTGAACATGCAGAGGTTAAAAAAAAAATTACTTCTTTACAATCTTATTCAGTGCCATGACACTAATTCCCAGAGCATGGATCAGGACATAAATGAGTGTGTCTGTAAGGCTGGGCAGGATGGGTGAACAGAAAACATAGAGCAGCCCCTGGGTGACACTTAAATATTGAAAATATACATTCTCAAATCCTGTAACAAATCCATAACTCTTGGACATGGGTAGACCACAATGATTTCATAATATGATGCATACGAGTGTTTGCCTTTGCACAGATCCACTTGCATACCTGTAAATACATGGATATCTGGAACCTGAATTTCCAGGCCTCAAAGGTAAGTGGCACGAAAGACCCAAGGCTGTGATATGAAATCTTAGGCCACCACTCTCAAACAACAACAAGGACACATCAAAGGAATCACAGGACACATGCTGTTGTCGTTGTAATACTGGCGTTACTCTAATTTTTTTTTAGCTGAAAACTATCAAATAAAATCATAGTGTTTTGTGTACCTCTTCTTTTGGTCTTTGCACTTCTAGCGTGTAGCACTGAATGCACTTGGAGAGGAACAAGGCTCAGAAGCACTTGGTCCTTTTGCAGAACTTACTTTTAATGCAATATCATGAAATTGATATGCATGAAAAATTGACAATTTGCCTTTTTCATGAATAAACTCTAAACATGAGTTCTCCTTCAGTATCTCCTTTGTTTCTCTGTCTTCATTTCTATCCCTTAATTTTTTTAATTTCCTAATATTAACTTTATAGTGAATTTATATTTCTTCTGCCCTATATTTTTTTCAGGTGAAAAATATATCCAATTAACTGGTCCTCTCCCCAAACAGAACTTTTCTCCCTGCCTACAGAAACAGAAAATAATGAACCTCACTAGAATAATATATTCATATAGCAAATGCTAGCTTCACTCCCTGCCCATTTTATTTTACAAGAAAAAGTTACCTTCTTTCTTTCTATTCCTACAGAAGTATCAGCTCCTTCAGTGCATTTCAATAGGCAAAATGGCTCAATTTCTTTTGCCACTCTACTCATCTTTATTATCATAAGGGTGGCAGAGCAATAAGTGAGGCTAGATGGTCAAACATCTAGATTTCTACCGTACTTATTAGGTACAGACTTACACAGCATGTTTGCAGGCATTAATTTACTGATTTTTAAATGCAGATTGTATCTTCCAGAGTTCAGCCACAGGAGCCCAGTTTCTACACTGGAACTCTGCTGAGGCAGAGTTCTGAAAACTTGTCTTTATCCAGACCACATGGAGGTACCTCAGCCTCAAGTGACTAGAAGATAAATAAATGAAAGAAGGGAGGGAGGACAGAGGTGGCCTTGAGTGCTGGCAGGGCTGAGGGGCCCCCTGCCAGAGATCTGAGCCCAGCACTGCCATCCACACCTGGTGCTCACAGACTCAAGGACATGCCCGGGGCCAGGCTTCAGGGGACATTATGGGAAGAGGGTGGCTGAGGCCCAGGCAGCAGAAGGCCCATAAATTGTCTCTGAAGATTAAATGGTTCCCTTAAAAACTCTACCGCTGTTTGTGATATACAGCTAGGCTGGAGGGCCCCCTCTAATTCCCAGCCACTGGTGTTACAACAATACTTGTGAGTCTGTGCTGCTGTCACAGCAGCCTTTCATTTCCCTACCTCATACTTCTTCCTCTCTTCAAGGAGAGCTGTAATGTCTAAGCACCTTGCTGCCTTCCATGCACTGTATATTTATGATGTCCTTCTGAAACGAGGAAATGATCTTGTTGCAGACAGGTGAGAGCTGCCTGAGCTGCCCCTCCACAGCCCCTCAGCTCAACCAGTCCGACTTCAGAGCAGGAGAATTTCTTTTTCTTTGGACTGGTGTGTTTTGCACCTCAAGCAAATGTGTTTCCCAGCTATGCTGCAGAGACCAGGCTGCGTGTGGGTAAGACAAGGCAGCCAAAACTCAACATGCAAGTAAAGCCCAAACCAATTCTTTAGCAACTGAATTCACATTAGGACTTTTACACTTTTGTCATCATAGATCTTAAAAAAAATAGGTAAAAGAAAAATATTAATATCTGTTATTATACTTTGCATTGTCTAATTCGCCACTTTAGTTTGCATGAGTTGCTGAGTTTCATAAAGAGCACTGAGAAAGTTTATAAATATGTAAGTAAATATTTACTTCCCTAGAGAAACACTTTTTGTCACTAACTGCTGCAAAGGGAGTTTATTATTGATGAAATCAACTGTCCTGGATGTTCTAATTTAATAGGAGCACATTATTTTTTATCTGTTATGTAAAGGAAATTCTGAGTCTTTTAAAATTTCATAGATTTCTTTTGATGAGAAGGAAACCAGGCAAAAGTAAATGCTGACTGAAAAATATAATTCTTAAGTAATTTGATATCATCTTTGATTCTATAGCAAGATTTTTTTGCTTGTTTATTAGCACCAAAACTGCACTGCAAAGTGGGTCACTTTAGAAGAATAGAAGACAGAAGAATCAGGAGATGATACTGCAGCTAATAAAAACTTCTAGGAGAAAATAATTTGGAAAGAGACGTGGCTTTTAAAATTCAGGATCTCTTTCTAACTAAATACCTATGTGAGAACATACTGTCCAGACTCATCTTTAGACAGTAAAAACTAAATGAGAGCTGTGGTGAAGGCACACTCTGATGAGAACAGACTACTTAGCATGATAGCCTAGAGAATTTTTTCTACCTGGCACACTGGAAGGGTGTGTAGAGAGATCTGAGAGAGTTGATCACTATCAGCAGTACAGCAAGGTTACCTTCTGAGACTAAGCTACCCTATTTTTTAGCAGTATTCAGCCACCCCATGCAAACCACCATGCTGTTCTGGGTCACCTGTGCCCCCCTCCTGTGTGGTTACCACCTCAAAGTGCTGACTGTCCAGATTCATGATTGCTGCTAAAAGTTCTTGCAGATTGCTAAAGATGAAACATATTTTACATGCACCGTTTTTAGCCCTATCTAAACACCTGAAAAGAGTATTTGACCCTTGCTTTACCGGCTACATACACTTTGTGACCTCCTCTTTGGACAGATCAAATGGCACATAGAAGCAGTGTTGGTGACAGAAGCTTGTCCGTGCAGTGAGGAGAACATACTTGCAGAGAATCCCAAAAAATAATTGGAGTATTATATCAAGCAGGGGAGAACAGCATGTCACCAGATGGGTCCTAGAACATCTGCCCATTTAGCAGGTCAGAATTTGTTGATTAGAAGTACTTCTAATCAGAAGTACTTCAACCAATACTGCATAGTTTAAATATTTTTGAGATAGTCTAGGTGCAGAATTCCACAGGTCTATAAGAAACTTATGCAGAGAAACTATCTAGCACACTTTGTGTTCCCTTAGCAAAAACATGGGGAAACTCCTCTCAGCAGCCTGAGCTACACAATGTGGGAAAGATAAGTAGACACACTGAAAGTAGAGCAGTAATTTAGGTTAAAATATATATTACTGCCCGGGATTGCACATTTTTCTGTGTTTATTTTATGTTTCCATTTGTCAACGTATCTATAGTGTATTCTTTGTGGCCCCGGCACATAGCAAGGGAGCAGTTCTTCCTCTCACTAATCTACAGAAATGTTTCAGTTCTTTCACAATAAGAATTATGGAGACTTTTGCTCAAGTAAATCAGGCATTTCAGGATTCATGTAGATTTAATGCTTCTCAGAGAAGTTGTACTACATAGGCTTACTTGTCCTAGGATTTTGAGAGCCTTTTAAAAGCCTCTTTTGGATAATAACGCAAATAGTCTTCGTTTCTGTTTGCCCCTGAAACTTCTAGGTTTCCACTTGAATCCCAAAGTTCAGCATAAGACACAAGGTTTTAACCTTGTTTTTTAGCTTTTCTCCTGAAAAGGCTGCAGTCTGGGCCACAGGCTGAGAGTTCTTTTTCTTCTTGATCTCTTGTTCAGCGTGGCTGCAGAGGAAAGATGTTTTAGCAAAGTGCCCCTCTGCCCACAGTAGGGAATTTATCAGCAAATGTGGATCCCAGCCTTGCCAGATATCCCAGCTTCCAGGGACAGCATAGCCTACTGACAGAACACTCCTGCCAGGGAGGGCAAGGGCTTTTGGCTTCTGAGTCTATGAGGTCTGAACATCAGCTCTGGAGTCCACATATGCCTGGATCTCCACCCACATTATCTTTTATTCTAGAACTCTTTAGTCCTGGTAAAAACAAAGCTCAGTCTGATTTTTACCCAAATCTGTTTTGTGCCTTTTTTAGGATTACATTTTTTAAAAGTCCCTCCACCCCCATCTCTTGTAATCAATAGAGTGGGATCAATACCTAAGGGTCAAGACCTTTTCTTTTTCCTGTGGCTAAGCTTTTTCCAGCCTTGCATTTTAAATAAAACCTGTATTCCCAGTCATCTGTAGAAAGGATAGGAGAAAAAAAGACAGCTGATTAGTGTCTCTCTTTTAGGTCTTAGGGTAATGGCTGCTTTTACCTTTCTAGTTTAATTCAGCACATTTACAAAGCATTAAATCTGTCAGTGTGGCATTAACTTCTATCATGTGCATATTAATAGGAATAGTAATCAAAACATCGAGAGAGTTTGGGTGTTAAAACTGGTAATATTTTCTTTAAGTGCTAGTACACATTTGGCTTGGAAGGTGCTCAATATTGCAAAGCATCTTTAAAGTAAGATTTATCTCCTATCTATATAGAAATGTTTTGTGGTAAATCTGCTCATTTGTACCCCAAAGGGCACAACTTTGTCATCATACTGATGTTTTCATGAAACATATTTGTAAAACACAATTCCTAACTTTTCTTGCTTCCATTAAGAAGAATGCTGATTAAGTGGAATCAGCATGTAAGAAAATATTTAGCAGCTGTTCTCTTATTGAAAAATCATAAATACATGGAAAAATAATTGCACATACATTTTATGCCAATTAGCAAATACTTCTTTTAATTAAAGCATATTGAACATTACAGCATAGTCTTAATATAACTGAAATCCGTATAAAATATAGGGATAGTGGAAGGAGAGAGAAAACATCTCCATCAATATATTAGGAAGGTTTTGTTAACAAGCCAGCTGAATGGGTACAGGGGGATTACAGTTTTATGTGATTTTTTATAATTTTACCTCTATACATTTTGCATCATTCCAGTGCTCTCATTAAAAAAAAAAAAAAGAAAAAGAAAAAAAAAGCTACTTTCACTTTAAGCAGCACAAAGAATAGGAAAACTACTGCCTTACTGCAAATTATTTGCAGCTTCAGTGTTGCCAACATATAACAGCTGTAAATCAAGGATACATTTTGAAATATCCTAAATCAGTTTTTACAAATCAACACTTGTAGTAACAGCTTTCAAAGAATAAAAGAATACAGCCATGGGAATTCATATTTATGGCTGAGGGTAAGTATGAATTAAATGTATCTATTTCACTTATATGGCAAAGTACTATTATTCAATGGTCCAAAATATTATCAATTTATCCATATTCACTTTTTATTAGGAAAGAGGTCCAAAATCATGCAGGTTTTAATGATGTAGATAATAATAATCAGGAAAATAAATACTCCCCAGTGAGGATGAAAGGAATGCATGCTCCCTTCTCAGAGGCTCAGCACTGTATCTTTAGGAAAAGAAGTATACACGCAACATTGTTCTGGAACACAGTAAAGGAGTTCACTGTCTTTGTCGACTGCAAACTAAAAGGCTTTGCCTTACCCTCCTCTCGTATCTAATCATTTTTGCCTTGCACATACCACCTACACACCTAACACTTCACTGACAATGGTTTGCCTTTCCCCACTACCCCGCAAACACAATGGAAAGTTAATTGAATGTTTTATGCTTTAGCAATATCAAAGAAATGAAAAGAACGCAGGTTTCAACTGTATTTCAATAATAAGTGCATTAATTTTTACCTTTTAACTGACACTTGTACTAATTTCCTTAAATGCTCTTTTTTACTCTTTTTTGATCTGTCTGGCTTTGTCGGGTCTGATGATGAGGGCTTACTTCAAATGCAAAAAGATTAGCTCTCTTTCCTTTAATAGCACAATTACAGCTTGTGTGATGTCTAAATCATGAAAGATATCAGGGACAGACTTCTAAAGTCGCATCAGTTTATTAAAAAAATGGTAGTAATCATTTTAATATCAAAATTACTCTCATTTCCTAGTGGCATTTAGGAATTGTTGGGCACGCATACACATACAGACAAAGATTAGTAGCCATTTACTTCTAATTTGATTTAGATAATTGTTATAAATAACACAATGAAATTAAAAGGCTCTGTGTTAGATTTTCACCTCTACCCAAGATGTTGTTCAGGCACTAAAAGAGTATTGCCACATCAAAGCAAGAACCAAGAGATCTGGTTCGACATTTTAAGATATGCCAGAATCTACATCTCATTTTTGGATTTAGTTCAACACGGGACTTAGCACTGAACACGAAAGAATAAATGTGTCTTCCATAAAGATATGTAATACATTTAATCCCATCAATGCTTAGTCTACTTTTTAAATCCTGGATTTAATATACTTTACCAAGAGAGGGCAAGATTAAGATACCCTTTCTCATACTGGATCACACCTACCTCCTCAAGATTACCATTAGTTATATTACGACGTCACAAAAAGTCCTTATTCAAGATGTGGGTCTGTAAATGGTGAAGTAGAACACAAATCTAAAGGAAGAAGGAAAATTTAGCTTACACTCCAAACTGGCTTTGAATCCCTTACATTTGTGGAATGGTCATGGATGGCTAAGATAAAGAGGGATAGCAAAACCTGGACAAGGTAGCAGCCATCTTCTTCAAGAGTATTCCCTAAAATTCTGAATTTCTGCATTAAACACTTATAAACAATAGTAATGCCCTGAAACATCTATGTAACACTTTGGGTGAGGCAGGTGAAAAAGAAAGGCTGTTGCAGTGATCTTTTTCAAATATTTTAGGATGTTGTGGCTATTCAACAGTAGTTGTGAAGGAGAACCTGATAGTTAAATTCAGGAGTGAAAATACAAATTGCTTTGGAAAGAGCAAGTACTAGCTTTGATAAATTTTAAGTTCATAACAGATAAAGTGGAACAGTTTGACCCATTGTCAGTCTATTTTAAGATGAACATTTGTTAAATTCTAATGAAAAAATGTAGCACTTAAACTTTGGCAGAACGACAATTATGGTTTTTTTTCCCCTGAATTGAATAAAATCACATGGCACTGATTTTTACTTTAACTACAAGCAGTAAATATGAGCTGCAACAGACTCTAACAGCTACCGGCCATATCTACATGGATACAAGCAAAGTTCACTTCAATTTCAAGCACACAAAATTTATGTCTACACCATATAGCTTATCATGCATTAAGCCTGTACATGCACGAGCTGATTTTGTAGTGTTAAGAACAACTTGCACCTTTTTGACGTGCAGGGCTATAATCAGCCC
Organism: Phylloscopus trochilus trochilus; assembly: GCA_016584745.2. NCBI lineage: Eukaryota > Metazoa > Chordata > Aves > Passeriformes > Phylloscopidae > Phylloscopus > Phylloscopus trochilus. Next base: position 52,870,131 of record WQNJ02000001.1, on the reverse strand, counting down.
AGCCAATCAATGCTGCCTCCACCGAGAAGCAAGAAAAAGGCTGAGCAGCTATTATACACCATCAGCTAACTCCTGAACACTTCAAGCAGTTGAGACTCAGAACTTTTAGTTTAATTTACATTAAAACATACACCTTTTGCCATTTATATGCCACATGCATTAGGATTTTGTTTTTGTTTTTGTTTTTTGTTTTGTTTTGTTTTGTTTTGTTTTGTTTTGTTTTGAGTTTTCAGAGATTGCCAGTGAGGCGTGGTGGTTGGGGAGACACTGTGCCTCCAGAAGACACTTGAGAAAGTTTATAGGGGAAACAAGCTCCCAATTTTCCCTACCCACAGTCAGTAGATTTACACTTTACTATAATTAGAATGAACAGTAAGCTGTCATCCATCAGTAGATGCTATAAGGGTCTGTCCATGGAGAGATGATTTGAAAGTGGATAATCTTTGCATTCTTAGGCTCTGCTTTGAATATGTCAATTAGAGAAAAAAATAACAAAGACAGGCAGACCAAAAAGAAACACCAGATTTTTGGAAAACCTCTGGAAGTAAAGCTGATAATGTCACATTAAAGACTGAGCAAAGTGCGGAGCACAAGTTTCACTTTTTTGACTGACTTCTGCACAAACCCAAAACTATTAGAGGGTGCACCAGCTCAGGATTTTAACACTGACACAGCACACTGTGACACACACAATAAGAGTTTTTATCTTGGATGCTGGCTCACTATCTTATAAACACAGGGCATAAGCTCCCAGATTTTAGTTTTAAGCTGGCTGGACACAGAAAACAATATGTCACTTTGTCAGGCTTGAAAGCAAACACATTGTCCAGGTGGAGCTAGCTGGACTGTTGCTGGCCAAAAATACACTCTTTCTCCCCAGTAAGGTTCTCAAAATCATCCACTGATAACCATCATATATATTCCCATTCCAAGACACCAGGGCCAGGTTAGGCTATGCATGGTAAAAAGTATTTGGTAGAAATGGTCTCTTTTTAATAACTGAGATATGTATGCTTCAGAATAACAAGATGAATATTTTATGCTGTTGTTTATTTGAATTTCATTTTATCTTTTAAATACATTAAATTCTTACTTAAAATGATGACTGGGGAAAAGCTTTGCCTTTATAGGTTTAGTAAAAAAATAATAAAAAATTACAAAATATTTTCCTATCATTCTAAGAATTAATTACTATAGATGGAAAAAAAATATTTTACCCAGAAATAATAAAAAACATTTTGTCTTCATTAATAGACTTAGTAGAAAATGAAGATAATGTTTTTCAGAATTTCCAGAAGACAAATTTTAAGGGAGAAGCCAGAGCATAAATGAGTCCCATAATGAAAATTTTGACAGGAGTGTAATCAGTTCTTACTGAATCTATTGCACTGTTTTAGGGTAATTTTGATGAAATATATGGGCAGAATTCTCTTTTACCCTTAGTATGCCCATGCTTCTTCACACATACTTCTACCATTAGGATCCAGCCTGCTTTTCCCTCTCTTGCCAGGCTTATTGAATTTCTATCTGTCTACATCATCTACAATTTCCTGCTGAATTAATCTCTTGTAGCCTACTTCTTGAACCTATTAAATCAGATTTTCAGTCTGTACTCCACTGAAACTTAACTGAAACTTCTCTCAAAGGTAGTTCTTCTCTTCTTCTAGTCAAATTCCCAGGTCTGAATCTTCTTACATTTCCCTGTGACATCTCAACAGGTTTTCACATGAGCTGCCATCATTTCTATATGAAATCTTATCCTCATCAGGTTTGTTTTGGGTTTTTTTTTTTGTCTTTCTGTTCTTCTATCTCTCTAAACAATGCCTTCAATGTCTCAGTGCACACTCCTCATCTCTCTAACCATTACTTCCCACCTTTATCTAATATAGAAGTTAGCATAAGGGCCTTTTGTTACTATCTTTTCTACAATTTTAATCTATATGAACAAACAAGTATTTACAGTGTAGTAAATGAAGATGAGAAGATAAGAAGATAAGAAGAAATCAAAGGTGTGATAGATAAGATAGCATAACTGCTTAAAAAAATAAAAAAGTGTTAACTATTTCAATGAAAAAGTGAAAAAAGGTAAACACAAGGCAAAATTATCCTCTTTCTAAGCTCCAGGGAGGGAAATAATGCAACTTTAATTGTGTCTTGTTGAAATTGTCCATTTGGATGGCTAACCCTTTTCTGACATGGTTGGTTTTTATATTAATAACTGTTCCAAATGATGACTTTTCCTATTACACTGACATTCTGTCAGCAGTTTGTGCCTGATGAAAAAAGTGAGGCACTGGAACAAAGTAGTCTTGGCAAAAGAGAGAATGTGATTTTGGCATCTGTCTCATAAACATCTTCAAAGAATATTTTTTCTTTGAAATGTTTTAATTCTTATAATTCACATTCTAAAGTCACTGCTTTCTTTCAGGCTATTTTTGTTGAAGGGACAGAAGAGTCGTCTACTCTAAAATGGCGTTACCTTTCCAAATAGAGTTGTCAACATATTTGTTGTATATGATCTGGTATTCTAGATATTTCTGGTGGCTGTGTGGTGGGTTGACCTTGGCTGGATGCCAGTTGCCCATGAAGCTGCTCTATCACTCCTCTTCTTGGCAGAGGAGGCAAGGAAAATTAAGAATGAAAACAAACCTTGCTGGTCAAGATAAACACAGAACAAGAGAAAAGGCTGAGAATGCAGAAGCAAAGGAAAAAAAAAAATCTCTACTTCCAGAAAGCAAGATACGTCCAGCAACTTCCTGGAAAGCAGGGCTTCAGTACATGTAGTGCTTGCTCCGCAACACAAATTTCTTAAATAACAAATACCCTTCTCTTCTCCTCCTCTTTATTAGCCTTTTTTTGCTGAGGAGACACCATATTGTATGGAGGATCTCTTTGATCAGTTTGGTTCAGCTGTCCAAACTGTCACCTCCCAAGATCTTTCCCACTCCCAGACTAGTGGCAGAGGGGTCAGGGGTTGAGGTTGGAATTTTGGAGACACAGCATTGATGCAGCTGGAGCACTTCTCAGTGGTAGCCAAAACACTGTGGTGTTACCACTTTTGGAGCTACCAAAGCAAAGCACAGCACAGTGAGAGCTGCTACAGGGAAAAATTACTGCATCTCAGCCAGATCCAATACGTAGGACCAAAGGTTTGCCCTTCTTTTGGATGGCTTGCATTGTATTTCTCTTCTCCATGGAGTAAATATATATATATATATATATATATACATACACATATATATATATATGACTTAGCTTTTTTTAAGGTTTCCAAGATGGTTTTGTCAATTTTGGATCAAAACAGCTGCTACAACAGATAAAAATAGATGAGACCCAATCATACAGCAATGACACTGACTTTACTCAGATTAAATGCAAGAGGAGGTCAATTTCTTTTTTTAATTGCAAATGGCTAATTCACTGATTACTAAAAACTGGTCATGAATAATTTATATCTCAAATATTAAACTATCTATGGGATGAGTTACTGGGGAGACTACAAAACCACAAAACTGCAACTCTTCCTTCCCATAAAGCCTGTCCCAAAAGTTGACCTGTGTAATTTGCACTATTTATTTGCTTTAATAATTGATCTTAAAGTACAGAAATATCTGAGTCATTTATGTAACTTTATTGGATAAAAGTATTCTGCAGTTTTAAGAAGAAATGGTGATTTACAAAACTAACCAATTAAAAAAAAAATCTCATGGGCCAAATTTATCATTACTGCCTTTTATCATTATTTCACTTACACATTGTGATGTGTGGGAGGATTCATCCCAGTTTGAGACAAGTCATGACAACAGGAAAAGAGAGAGAAGACAAAGTTTCAGGGTATGAATTTCACAATTAGATTCTTCATCATAAAAAAAACCAAAAATAAGCACAATGCTCAATTGAATTTTTTTTTACTCTTTTTTCCTAGCAGATCACAAACATTTTCATCCCTTACTACACATCTGTAATTCACAATATGTAATTATTAGCAGTTCCATTTTACAGCCAAGAAATTACTGCACATTGAATACCAGGATTTTATAAACAAAGGCCTCCAGTCTGGGGCACCTGGGACCTGGCAGATGAAGGTTTGAGTAATACAAAGTTATGATAAATGGAACTGCAGATCATCAGCTTCTGAAGACCTAGCTAGCAAGCTCTTATCAAATTTACTTGTGAGAACAGTGAGGGTTTTTTTGTTGTTTTGTTTTTTTGGTTTTTTGTTTGTTTTTTTTTTTAATGCCATCCTAACTAAACAACTCAGTGGACCTCAGAGCTGCATCTTTCTGATATCTAAACCTTGTTTCCATTCCCTATATAGGTTTCTGGGGAGAACTGGACACTGAGGCTAAATATTGTCCAGATGCTAAAGATGGTCCCTGCTTCTCCCCTCTGCACAGCGCAGGTACGGAGGTTTCTGCTGTGGCAAACAAGCCCAGGATGGCCCACAAACCACCCAGACGGATCCAGTGCAGGATGTATTCCACCCTGGACATTGGCAGAGGCTGGTCCCCTGACACCCCGGCAGTGCAAGACGAGGCTCTGTCGGGTATCCTCCTGCGGAGCTCCTGCTCCATCTCCGTGCGGCACCTGGAGCAAGGCTCGGGCTGATCCGAAGGGAAGAGTGCCACCTGCTGAAGCACCGGCTCGCAGCTCCCGCCGCGCCAGGGATGCTGCTCCACGGGGACAGCCTGGACACGGCTGATCCCAGGTGCTGGCCGCAGATTTGAGCTAGAAAGCAAACACACACCATCACACTGGAGTGAAGTAAAAAGACAAGGGCTGTATCATTGAGCAGATGTTGCTGAGTGGTTAGCAGGCGCTGTCATGCATATGGCAGTGCACAAGAGAATAATGTCTTTTAAATATGTATTAATGTCTATTTTTATACATGCATTTATATATATAATATAAATATATATTTAAATGTCTATTTAAACGTGTAATAAATACACTGAATTTTGATAGCACTCAGCTAGAGAAAGGCTAGAGTGATCTTTCCTCTCAACCATTTACCAACAGGGTTGCTGAAGCCCATCAGAGGAGAAGACACGGTGGTTAATCATGTAAGAGTAAAATGCAGATCTTAAGAACCTCCTGTTTAAAAAATACTTTTCAATAATTCTGTGGATGCATTTTTCCTAATCTTAGGATCCATCTGTCTGTCTACACAATTTGACATCTATTATGCAGCTGCTTAGTTTGCACTGCTAAAATACTTCCTCAGTTCACTCAGTATGTCCTGTTTTATTTACAACCACAATCAGAATCACCTGAAACCGACATTTTTCATATAGAATCCATTATGTGGCAGAATGTCATGTTTACATCAATACCTAAAAATATGTACAAGACTTCTTTGGAAATCCAGCTAGCTTACTTTTCAGCCCTGCTCAATTTCTGAAATAATGTGGAATTTAGATCTTTATATTTCAATATTTCAACCTCAAACATTTTCAAAAGACACTATTAAAAAAAAAGAAGAAGAAAAAAACAAAACACTAAACCAGAACTGAAATGGTTAAACTTTTTATTATTCACATTGCATTCATAGTAAATTGTGTAATAGTTTTCATGTCTTAATTACTTAAATTTTATATTGAGCTATAGTGATATTATCTCTCTTTTTGTCTCCACACAATTGTATTTTATAATAGCTTTTATTAGGGCCTACATGAATGGAATTTAAAATGAACACATCATTTCTGTTACTTCTGCAGTTGAGAAAAGAGAGTGCTTTTCTGATATTTAGTGTGAAAAGTGCTTTCCTTTGTGTTTTATGACATATAGCAAATTGTCTTAGTTAGGGACACATTTTGAACAGCAAAGTAACTAAGAGGAGTACAGAGCACTTCTGTCACTTCTGGTGACTCCACCTCAGCCTGAGAGTGGGTACAATGCCCAGCATGATATGGAATATTCCCCCTAGAATAGCTTGATGTTGTTATCATTGAAATAAAAGGCAAAACTTCCACTGGCTTCCACAAGAGAAATATTGGAGTATCAGGTACATAAGCTAATGGTGTGTTTATACAGCCTGCCTACCTGCCTTTGAAAGCAAGGTCAGCTCCCCCAGCTCACAAGCTCTACCTCCTCTTCCAGCAGTGCATACCTTGATACCATCAAGAGGCCCTTCATGGTCTGGGCTTGCTCCTTGTATTCAGGGTGCCTCTTGAAACCTGGCTGCTAAGCCACTTCCTTCACCTTTATGAAATCCTCCCTAAAATCTCCCTTCTGTCAGCACACCTACGCTCAATCTGTGCGTAGGATGTGAAAATAAATTTAAATAAATATTTGTTTTCAATTGTTAACAGAAATAGCAAGGTATGCACATGCAGGGCTTAGACACACAAACAAGATCCCACAGGGTAACGAGTTTCTGTTGAGCTGCAAGAATTGCCTGGATGCACACTGTTCCCCCCACAGCATTGCAAGGTGAGTCAGGGCAGCCTCACACACCTGCACAGTGGGCTGAGCCCACTCCAATTACCATGCATTTTCTGGAGGCTAAAAGGACACACATGGGCACTACCACGCATCAGCTGGTACTTGGTAACCCTTTGGTACAACTTGTTCATCCAAACTCGTTATTGTTACCCTGCCGTTTCTCACAGGTAGTTTTGGAATTGGAATATAATAATTTAAAACGTGTGCATAAACACATGCTATGAAATCAAGGAAGTGGGAACCTATTAGTTCTATTTAAAAAAACCTTTTTAGACAGACTTGTGCTTCTTCTTTCATTATAAGTTAATAAAATATATTTTAAAAGCCTATTTACAAAAGTTTTAGTGGCAACCAAATATCATGAGATGCGTTGTTTACAGTTCTTAGGCCAGTAGAAGATGTCAACAAGAAAAAAGGAGCTAAGAGCACCCTTCCAAAATATTGATAGAAAAATTAAACATCTGAATTTCACTCCTCTCTCTCCAAATGTGTGCTTGTGAGCTCCAATCCTCCTATTCAATCGGTGGGCCAGATCCTGCCTTCATTTATCATATCAGTAAATTTTCACCCAATGCCAAAAGCTGTGAAATGTCACCTTATTATGCACCACAGCTCTTTGTATGGCTGGCAGAGTTTGTCCAGAAGTTCCATTCAGTCTTTCTCTTGCTAAATGAAGTGCCTTCAATGCTGATCTCCAAGAACAGTTGCTCATTCTGAGCACTTTTCATTCTGAAAATGGGTTCCTTTTTCTTCCCTCCCCCCTTTTTTTTATTAACATGTCCACACTGTTACTAAACATAAAGGGTTTCTCAAGGAACCAATTTTACCACTTTTGTTTGGTGTTATATGGATGTTCAGAATAGAAATCAAGTGTACAAAAATAGATTTTCTTGATTTATGAGACATTCCTGTTTTCAATTCACCATCAGTATGTGCAGGCACGATGCAGTCAAGAAATGAAGCATCTGGTTCTCCCACGTTTCATTTATGAACTTTAGCACCAGATGTAAATCATTCATAAAATCCCAAAGTGTTGGAAGAGTCTCTTCCTTCATTTTAACAAACATATATTCCAAGTACTGTACCTAACACTTCACATCATTTGTTACAAGTGAAAGGATCTGAATTTTAATGACTTCCAGAAATAAATTTCAAGAAAGGAGAAAAGAGGAAGAAAAACAGGTAAGTGTGGCATTCCTTGTTTCTGACCATGAATTCACTTTGAAACCAAAGATGTCACTTTAAGTTATTATAAACAAACTCTACATGTTATTACCTGCACACAGAATGTTTTGAAGAGAACAAATCTATTACCTTATATCTATTCTTTTCCCAAATCCTTTCCATTAGTGTCACGTTCATGTCAGCAACTGCTGATTCAACTTCAAATCTGAATTGCTTTCCTATTCTCATCCGCCAATCGCCCTTCCTCTCCTCCTTCAATCCTCCTTTCAGTCCCATTTGTTCAGAGAGCCCCTCTTGCCTTTCTCTCAAGATATGTAATCCCTTCCTCCTCCCTTCCCACTCCTTTGTTTCACTATGTGCATTGAATTTCATAGGATAACTCACACTTTGGGAATTAAGCACCTGCCAAAATAATTATGGGATCAAGGCCTATTCTTCATGTCGAGGAAACCTGTCTTCTTTGCATACAAGAATCCTTTCAACAATATGCATTAGACAACGCTTTCAACAACAAATCATTCTTTTCTGGCCCTTTTTAATACTGCATTTCTTACATATTAATTTAGCTGCAGAGTTATAAGGCGTGGGTTTCATGCTCTGAGTTTGCCTTACAACGTGGCAAGCTGAGGAGGTGCTGAAAAGGTGCACAGTAGATACAGCAAGAAAGCTCCTTTACAAAGAACCTTTTGATGAAGAAACTTCTAGATGAGGGAACAGAGAAGGCAAGAGGGTTCACAGGATCACAGATCCTCCCTTTCCACCTTGCTGTTTTTCTGCCATTCAGGGCAGCTCTCTTTGCTGTCCTCTCTCTCACTGTACAGTTGCTTTACTGCTGAACTTCTATGTTAGTGGATGCAATTAGCCTCAGTGCACAGACAGCAGTAGAAAAATAGGGTTATATCCAGATAGTTTCAGTTGTAACAAACCCCTGTATAAGCTTTTTTAAAAGGAATTTTCCTTTTACTTCAGCAATATCTGGTATTTTTTGACTCTTTTTTTTTAACATCTAGAGAACTAGTCACTACTGTAGCTGAGCACCTAGACAACACCACATTTAGCACCGAGAATGGACTTGAGACAAGGAAGAACTTTCTCACCAGAGTCCAGGCTGCAGATAAACTACATGAACTGATGGGGCTGTGGAGCAGCCTCCAGATATCCCCCAGCCTGGTGTGCAAGGACATGCTGGGAATGTCGCAAGTTGCTGTAGTGAGGCTGGGAACACAGCAGGGGCAGATCCAGGGGCTGTAACTCTCATGCAGAGATCACAGCTGCAACCATAGTCCACAGTTTATAGCACTAACTGCAGATCAGTTACTGGGGTACCTAAAGCCCCTGGGCAGAGAAGGATTCTTTCCAGTCTCTTGCAGCCTTGTTCTCCAGCACCAATTGTTCTTCCCCTGCCCATGGACAGTTCCCTTAAAACTTGAGGGAAAAAAAAAAAAAAAAAAAAAAAAAAAAAAAAAAAAAAAAAAAAAAAAGGAAAAATAAGAAAATAATATCTTCTCTTGCAGGCAAAACTCAGCAACTTTTGACGCAGAGCAGATGTTCAAGAGTGTGGGGGGAAAAAAGTTGCACTGCACAATTTAAGGCACCAAATGAATGATACTGTATCAAATCAAAACTTCGGGGGAGATTTAGGTAGACACACTACAAATGCTGAAGCTGAAATCCAGCCTGAGCATGGGGAGTTAACATCTCTGTTCCTGAGAAATGTGATACAGGAATTTAACTGCTGAGCATCTCAGCCTCCTACGTCACCACTCCGTTGGCAGGAGCACAGCTGACACCCCGCTGGGACATTGGCTGTGGGAGGCAGAGCACCCACAAACCACCAGCACCTCCTCTCTGCAGCCAGGGCATCCCCTGGCAGGTGTTAAAGCTGAGCTGTTCCAAGGCTTCACCTTACAGCCTCTGGCCCAGTCACCAACCAAAACCAGTGTCTGACCTGGCAGGGTGGGGAGCTGCACGTGGCTGCAAGTGCTAATGGATTGCTGTTGGATGTGATCAAGCCAGGGGGAAAGGTACTCCATGGGTGGAAAACAGCATTTTTTTAAAAAATGTGTTTGTTAGGTTGTTTAGCAACAGTTTTAAATTTTAAAATTTTTAATTTTAAAACCATTTAAGATTTCCTACTATAAGAGAAATGTTGGTACAATCTTCCAATATTCCTTCAATCAAAAATTTTAAGAATGAAAAAAATTTAAATTATAGTAGAAAAATATCAAGACCATTTTTTTCCTTTAAAAATTAAAACAGGATAATTTCCTGTTTCCTACTTTGCTTCCTTACAGCCCAAAATCCATCTTTTTCATTGCTGTATATAGACTGATCACCCTTCTGTCACAATTGCCATGTATAAATATAAAAAGGTGATCAGTTGCATTCCAAGAGGTTTCCCTGTTAAAGATGATCATTCCAAACCTCATAACTATGTCTTCCTTGCAAAAATTCTGAAGTTTTAACTATACATATATATTTATTAGATCACTGTTTTTTCCAGGCTCCTTTTAACTTGAGTATTTTTTGGTAGTACTCATCCATGGTTTGTAAGCCCTCTTCTCATGGAATGGATGTCTTTTTCCCTAAGTAATTCTTGATGACTTCAATAGACCACTTATGCAAGATTCTTAATTTCAATGACACTCTATGACTATGGCTTCTCTATTTTGAAAGTCACTAGTGGCAAACAGTGAATAATGTACAAATACATCATCATTACTTTTTTTTTTATTATTTCACCTAAAGTTTAATTTATTTTCAAAACAGGCATAACTATTACTCCTTTGCAATATTTTCTCTTTTTCATTTTATCTATAGCTGCAATCCAGCCAAAGGAAAAACAAACATTAGGAACTATGACTTACCAGTTCAGATACGTCATGCCTGCTATATGGGAAATACCACCAATTTTATTTTACTCCCCACCTTCATACCATGTCAGAGGCCTTTCAGAACTCTACAAGCACTACTTACAGTCTCATCTTAGACCCACAGTGCTTGGGTGGTCTGTCTGAAGCTAACCAAGGCAGGAATACCACCTCCTTGATCCATAATGCGCTCATCCATTCCACTTGTCTGCTCAGACATCCCATGCCAATGATTTATTTGCAGAGGTGAAGCTAGAAAAATCTCCCCCCTTCCAAACACATGTACACATACTTTTATAAACTGGCTGAAATACTCAGTAACTTCCCAGTGGGGAATGGGGTTTCCCCCTCCCTCTCCAATGTGTTCTATACGGTTTCCATTATTATTTGATAAATGTGTTATGACACACTATTTACCTCGGTCAGCAGCTCTGGGGAGCTTTGTGCAGCTTTTCTCCCCACCTCTGCCACCCAGTAGATATTTCAAAAATAAATCACATTCCCAGATTAAGACAATACACTTTGGTACAGGAAAGGGAGAAGATTGCTGCAGGAGGCTTTGGTTTCATTTCTCCCTTTCACTTCTTGAGCTATGTGGAGCTGGTCCTCAGCCTGTAAGAGTGGTGCTGCCTCAGTCAACTCCTTTTTTCTTTCAGGGGTAGGAAGGCATTCTCTGTTCAATGTGCTAATTCTCCATGCTTGAGGTTCCCACAGAAATATTCAGAGCTCAGTTTTCGATAGAGGAAGGAGCAAGCCTAAGTCTGTCTCTTGTAATGCACATGTTCAGAGGTATTGAAACAATCTTTTCCAAGGGCAGGAAGAGAGCCAAGATGTACTGTGTGAAAGAAGGTTTGCAGTCCTCTTCTGCTGAAAATAAAAAAAATATGTTTTAGGTGAATGATCACAGAGTGTTATGTGTGGACTTGCTCAGTAGCATATAACAGGAAAAATTTGTGGGGCGGAGGACGTTACCTTCCAAAGTAGTGCAGCAACTGCACATACTCTCAAAATAAGGCTTGTCAGGGAAAACTGAGTGTCATTGCAACTTCTTTTTATATGAATTTGATACCAAAATACCAGGACACCATGAGTAGGGTCTGCAGACACAGTGAGTTGTTTGGGAAGCATTTTGAAATAGATGATGCAGATGTGTGTACACATGTGTGTGTCCAAATGGGGCAGTATCTGATTAAGATACCTGATTAAGTACCTGATTAAGCCTGTTTGCTTGAAATCCACTGAAAAGCAGATCTTTCCTAGAGTCACAGACAGACCTTCCAAAATCAAACACAACCAAAAGCTCAAATGAAGTTTGGTCCAGGAGAAAAAGCAGCCAGCTGTAGAAACTAAAAGTGTTTCAGAGAACACCACTGTTGCAAATGCTGCCTTGCTAATCCCACCAATGCAGAGCACTGTCTGAAGAAAAGGCACAAAAGAACCCAAGCACAGTATTGTTGATTCTATATTCAAAAAGTATTAATTGTGTATTTTTATTTGCCATAAATTACAAATAAAAATAACAAGACTGACTTAGAATCACAGGATTTTTGTATTTTTTTTTCTTCTGTGTTTTGCAATTGCAATAATTTTTAAAAATCAGAGAATTATGATAGAAGCATACTAGTACAAGAAAAAGGGTGCTAGCACTTCTAATGACTTCAGGGTGCTTGACAGGGTTCCTCAGTTAAGTTAGTGGAAAAGCAGCTTTGAACTGTACTCAAAGGGAAGTATATCATGGGTACCAGTGCTACTTCTCAACATCTTCACTCTCAGATAGCCAGAGTCCTTGCAAATCCTTCTTTGAGCTCACTAAAAAAAGCAACATGGGGAGATCCTTCCTTCAGGGCTATGTGACTCAATGCTCATGATTCTCCCCTTCTCCTGTGCTTGTATAGAAATTTTAAGGGTTTTTTACCCAATATTTCCTCTTACATTCATCAGAGGAGGTGAGAGCTATGCTTTCTCATCAGTGCTTCCAGGCTGAGTTTCACACTTCAGTTAAGGTACGTCAGTCTGCAAAGAAGTAGAACAATCACAGACCTTCTGTCCTAGTAGTTCTAAATATCAGTCCTCCATGCAGGGATGCAGAAGCTGCTACTGGTTCCTATTCTGTACATCCTAGAATAGAAACCAGTTACAGAAAATGCCTGCTAACTGAATTTGCAGATGCAACAAAGCCTTTCCATTTCCTACATGTGTTTGGAATATAACTCCTACCCCTTATGTCCTCCGTGATATTAGAGTGGAAGATAAATGTGCTCACATTTATATGCAGTAACCTCAATAATATGAAATGTGGGTATTTCCCTATGAACAGAGAAGAGTAAAACCCCAGTATGAGCATCCCCCCAAATTCCAACATTAAGGAAGAAATTTGGCAATTTTTTGTCACAGGTAATATTTCAAGCTCTGAGCTGTTAATGGATGGAATGTTATATTCTGACAGATTACAGTAATACATGGTATTAAGCAAAAAAACATGGTATGCTGATGTAAGTGGACATGGCACAGATGATAATTCTTGTCTGTGCCAGTAACAATATGAAAAGAAAAGCAAATCACAAGAAAAATCCTACCAGACAATTTAAAGATAAGAATTAGTTACTGGGGAAAAAAATCTGGAATATCGGCTTGATTTGGTAACTGGCTCAAATGCCAATTCTGTAATAATATTGAGTCCAGATTGTCATGGCTTGTGTGTGCTCCTGTGTCTTTGTTTCTCCTTAAGCCTGTTGAAGACATGAACAAATTTACAGTGATAAAAAGAAATCAAATCCACCTCAACATGCTGTTATAATGGAATTGCCAGATTTTTACTTTCTGTTCCTGAGTCTGTTAAAACATAAAAATTAAAGTAAAGCAGGTGAAGTATACATGTTGCTTTCCTAATAAGAAGCAGTGTATTTGTAAAAATCACCAGCCTAAACAACAGCCCAAATTTTATGGACAGTTATCAGATTTCAAAGATGAATCAATGGGAGAAAAAAAAATTGTATGCTGTGATAGTTTTTGTAGTTATTCCTTCCACTCACATATTTAAAAATTTTAAAAATTTGTCAAAGCAGTCAGATTACTTCATCAGAAGACAAATGAAAACCCAATGCCATACAAATGTTTATCCTATATCCTTCATTTTCCCTGTCAGAACAGTGCCCCAGCAAGGAAAAGATAATTCTTGCTATAGTTAGCCCAGAAGAAGGCTGTTTGACTAGCCAGCTAATTTTGCCGTGCTGAGGAATAACTAACATAAACTATTTTTTCTAGCCACTTACTCATTTTCATTAAATTTAAAGAATTTAAGTAGGGACTTCCACTCCTCAATCAAGTTTGTCAGGTCTGGGCCTTGTTTTGAACTGACTTTGCTCACAGCAGACAAACAGTATTGTTGCACAAACCTTCATTCCTAAGGGAGCTGAAGCAGAAGCTTAAGTGCCTCTAGGAAGGGGCATAACCCGAGTACTCAGAATAAGGTTATAAATTAAACTAAAACAATTTGTTGAACCTAGACAGAACTGAAAGATTTCCACCAGGAAAAGTGAATCCTGGTTTGCAGAAGCTTTATATCACAGAAAAAAAATCCTTTATTTCCACACCTCTTTCTGCCAGCGTGTATCATCGCCATGCCTAGTGTAACATCACATAAAGTCTGCACTGCCATCTCATTCTTCCAGCTCCTCTCTCAATTCCATAAGGATGACCCAGGTGTACAACACCCCCAGATCCTTCTGTGACTGCGGGGCAAGGGGCAAGCTGTGCTGTGCTGAGCTGAGAGCCCAGTGATGGCTGCAGGCCAGCCAGTGCAGGTGGCACAGTGGCCAGCACAGCATGACACATGGAACAGGTGATGGCTGCATCAGAATTACAGCCCTTTCTCAGGAAGGTGCAAAAGATATGTCCCAGCTTGCTACAAACATCAACTTTTAGGAAATTACTTAAGAACTTTGTATTTCTCAGACTTCTACTACCTCAACAAATTTTATGGAGAGTGGCCAACAGCTTATACAGTTAGCGGGGGCAGGAGCCGATAGAGAGGTAAACATAGTGGTAGCACGTCTCACTTCCTTAAAAACAGACTAAAAAGACGAGGAGACATGTTCACCTTATTGTAAATGATTTCCTGCCACTAGGCTGTGTTTCTGTGACCCCAGTCATTTAATATGTTTGCTTTTCCCTATGTTGTCTAATAGCAGTTTGGCAGCCACCCTCCCTGTGACAATGACTCAGTGTGCTGCTTTTCCTGTCTTATTCTATGAAACACATCATTTGATGTGACTAGCACAGCTCATTTGATGAGTCACAGAGCCAGGAAATATGAATAAAATGATTTCTGAAGGATGAACTTCAAACAAATGTTAGAAAAAATATAGTTTTAAAAAAATTCTTCATATGAAAATTGTGCATATGGTATAGTTCATGTCTTGCTACCTACATGGTACAAAGTTCTTTTTTTTTTTTTTAACATTCATTACAACATATCTGAATAATCTAGAGGATGAGTGGGGAGAATATGTGGAAGGAAAGTCTTTTTGTCCATGGTACAGAGTTAACACCCATTTTCTGACATTCTTAGCGAATCCTCACAAAACTGAGTTTCACCTTCTGTATCCTAATATGCAGCCTGTAACTTCTGCCTTTATTTCACTTCATGTTTTAAAAAACTTGTATTCTAATTTGATAGGTCCAATTAAAAAAAAAACACCTTTTTTTGTTTGTGTTTAAAAAACCACAAATGGACAAAAGACGAAAACATACCCCTACCCCAGACTCTGAATCCACTTTTTCCCTTTTCCATCCTAGAGCTATAACCACAAAAATATTCTTCCCCTGTATCTGATTGTAGATGTTTTCCTTACCTACATAGGATGGGGGAACGATATGGATTTTCACATTTCTTCGTATAGAATTCTTCATAATTGGGGAAGAAAATGGCCAGAGAAAGGGAGGTGCCACAACCTTCCTTCTTTCTCTGACCTCAAGCAGCTACCAACTCCTCCAACAAGAGTAGAATGGGGAGTGGAGAGGAACCAGGACAATAATACTGCTCTTTACACTGCTTCTTAGCACTGTTTCACTGGATTGAGGAAAATTCCCTCTGTTTTAGCCACTCCCTCACCAAGGGTGTGGAGATGTTATAGATGCTTTTGTTAGTGTTGTATCCTTTAGGTACAGGAAATTTTTCTCCCGCTCTCCCTTGGCAAAAGCAACAGCTCAAAGATCAGGAACACAATCAGAGCTCTTCCCTTGCCTCCCCTCCAGTACCCCCAGAGGTTTGCATTGCCACACACATCAGGAGATGTGTTGCATTTCTCCTCCTTCCTCCTCTCAGGAGCTAATGGTGAAATACAGAATGTTTGTAGGTAACACCTGGAAAAAATCGCTGCTTGCTGCAGAAAGAGAGCTCTGTCCATCAAAGCAGAGATCGTTTGAGCTGGACTCCAGCAAGAGCCAAACTGACCTGGCCTGAAATTATTTGCCAAAAGCTGCAGCTACAAATAGCCAGGCCACCAGTGAGCAATGGAGGAATGCAGAGCATGGCCACTACAACCTTTTTCTTTCTAAAGGCAGAGAAATAATCCAACTGAGCACCATCACCTCCTCTCCAATTATGACCAAGTGCACACACTATAGAATACTCTTCTGAATAAAAATAATGTACTTATTTGAAAATAAAGCATGATCTTTTTTTTTTTTAAGGAAATGGCAGAGAACAAAGTGCACAAGGCCAAACTTTCTAATAAAAGAGATTTATTGTGGGGAAAAAAGTTCAATAATTACATTTTCAGGGGAAAGGTCATTATTACTTAGAAAGAGGTTAATAGAACAATATTAATGGCTTTTTACAGGGCAAAAGAGATAGATGCAGCATTAATATGAATGAAAACAAGAATGAGAATGCTCCCTGTTACCAAAGTTTAGACTGAAAATTCAGAAGGTCAAATTTGTCTTTCATATTGCCCAAAATAAAGAATTAGACAGTATAAAATGTTATCAAGCATTTTCATTCAATGAGTTTAACAGAAAGTAGAGAAAGAAAGTGATCAAAAGTTTTAGCCTGAAGCCAACAATTAGAAGTATGGCTCCAGTTCTGTGTTTCTGTGAGACTCTAAGGGAAGATTGTTGAAGATAAAAGTTAACACAAGTCAATCATTGAACTTTCACTAAAGCAATTGAGGATTCTGTCTATTTGGCCCATATTTTAGATTAGACTAATTTTCTAAAGTAATGGAAAATTGCCAGAGATAAAAAATAATTTCAATATACATTAATAATAATATTACATTACACATCCGTAATGCTGTCCATGCAAAGGTCTTAAAATACTTTATAAACACTTAATTAAGCCTCCCAGCACCCTGAGAAGTAGATGATTTTTTCTCAACTATTCCTCAAATGGAGAATCTAAGTCATTGACAATTTAAAGCAAAATATTTGCCTTAAGTTATGTAATGACTAGAGCTGGTTACAATCAATCATGTAGGAATGAAGAAGGCATGTGCAACAAATATTTCTGAAGTCAAATAATTTTTCTGTCAGAGCAAAAAATGTCCTTCAAACTTTACCAGGTCTGAGCACCCATAAATCTCTTAAATATATGTAATATTTTTTTCTCATTAATATCTTTACATACATGCACAAATAAATATTGTCTACAAACAGATAAATAGGCAAACTAATAAATAAATTAAATTTGTTTACTTAAAATACATGTTGCAAAAATATTGCACATCCTCACTGACAAAACTAGCTAAATGATAAAACAAAATTACAGTCCAAGAATCTTGACTGTTAATCCCCAGCCTTGACCACTAATACTGATTTTCCTTTTTAGGTGTTGAGAGAGGGAGAAAAGAGATATCCAAAGGTGATTATAAAGACAGCTATTATCGTCTGTCATACACATGTGTAAACTATTAGCATGTTTTAACTACAAGGCTAAGCAGGATCTGTCTAACTAGTAATTCCATCCTGAATACACTCAGCAGTACCACACCAGGACTCACAATTATGTAAGTTTGCTATTAAAATGCAAGTTGGAATCTACTGCTAAATCTCCATAGTGATGAATACACTGAAAAGCTGTCCTACTTTGGAAGATTAAATTGACTTTATTTTTGGTTATTGTATCTAAACACTGTAACTTGCTTATTGTACTCTCACTAATTCAGTTTTATTTTACCAAGCACCTCAGACAAGAGAATTTGCTGGAAGTCAAAGTCATGCTGTGAAACATATATATTTAGGACATCATTTCAGAATACT
This sequence comes from Phylloscopus trochilus trochilus, assembly GCA_016584745.2. Taxonomy (NCBI): domain Eukaryota; kingdom Metazoa; phylum Chordata; class Aves; order Passeriformes; family Phylloscopidae; genus Phylloscopus; species Phylloscopus trochilus. Next base: position 52,852,372 of record WQNJ02000001.1, on the reverse strand, counting down.
GTAATTATAAGTATTTGAAGTCAAAACTCATAATTGTGCATGATGAGAGAAAACTGTGGAATCTTTTTGTTGAGTGGTCTGGCTGTAAAATTCCACCAATCCCACCACTCTCAGCAAGTTTCAAAGCAGATGTCTTTATATTATTTGGGATGTAATTTTGTCATGGATTTAAATAAATAAAACAATTCAATGGCTACAATTCTTATTAAATCCTGACATGAAACTTATTTTACTATTAGTACTGCATTTTACAGTCATTTGAGGAAGATATTGATTAACATAATATAATTGGGAAGATTAATGTAAAACATTAACTCTTCAGTCCTTACTCTTATACTATATTCTTTATATACTGATCAGGTAAAAGGATGGATAGTGACATCTTAAAGTCTTCCTCTTTTGTGCTCTATTCCTCTGAGTGAAAAGATGATGTCTAGCCTTCCTCACATTGAACTTATCAGTTTGGTCTATAAGAGACGGCTTTTGGAAGAAAATCTTTATTATAAGTCAAGGTAAATCAAATTGAGATAGTGCAAAAACTGTATCCTGTGACAAAATGTAAGGGCTTAATTTTCCCAATTCTATGGCAAGACTGGGTGAAATCTAATAGATCACAGCAGCACAGCACCACATGGAAATCAGCATCTTACCTAGATGGAAGTCACTGCTGATGACTTTGCAAAACAAACCCCAAGATCCCTTACCATTAACGAGGTACCCACACACCACAGCTTTTACCAGGCACAACAAAACCCCACAAAGTAAGAACATTCACAAGTTTTGGCTATCACCGTGCATGCAGTCTGCAGAGAATCACACGGGTAGTTCAGCTTCCTCAGCTGCTGCCAACAAAAGCAGCCAAGTGAGAAGGACACACAGATCTGGGTTCCCTCCCCAGCTCTGCCACCTCATCAGGAATTCCCTCTATTTCCTCTGGTTTCTGCCTGGAAAAATGGCTTTCTGCAGGGAGTTTTAAAGAGAAATGGGAGCTTTAAAAAGAGAATTCAGAAACACCCAAGTGCAATTCAGAGCTTGACAATGAAAGTATTTTGTTTTCTGTGGCTTTTTTTTTCTTCCTTGCCATCTTCACAGGTAGATAGATCACTCATGTTTCTTCAAATAGAGATATTTCTTAAACATCTTTCCATTTCCGCCCCTAAAACTGACTTTTGCACAGTCAGTGTTGAAATCTACTTATGTTTCAAACTCTGTGGTATTATGTGATTTTGTTGGACACAGAGATGGATACAAAGGAGCAATAGGTGTTGCAAATATTTTAAAAATAAGCTGTTTCAAGTACTTTAATCTTAAAAAGTACTTACTCAATTTAATCACAATCTTCATAAAGTACTCAAGTTGTCAGTAAGTCTTAACCCTAAAATGTGAATGCAGAGGGATTTTTATGGGCTTGTTGGTGGGGGGTTTTAACATTTCAATTTTTTTTTAATTTTTGACTGGGTTGTTGGAAAAGGGGAAATGTCTTATAATGGGGCTGTACGGAATGCTTAATTAGGAACAGCTAATCACCTCTTCAAGTAAGCTGAAGAGTTACATAACTATTACCATTCCTACAGATAAAGACAGTTTAACTTGGTTTCCTATGGAAATAAGTTTTATGTAACAGTTTTGTCTGTCTCTCCATCTTTTCTCTCCCCTTTACTTTTCCTTCAACAAAGGCTGTACCATTAGCCAGTCTGAACTTGAGGGCTCCAAAATTATATTCCTACTGGTTTTATGGAGACAGCTGATGAGATAAGAGAAAAAGACCTAAATCACAGCCCTAGTTTTCTCTAAAAGAAGCAGAGAAAGTTATAGACGAAGTTAAAACTTGATGTGAGATTACTATGTGTAATGCCTGAGCTGCCAAACAGGTTGACTGCTTTAGATCTCGTGTGTTCAATTTCCTTGTACAGAGAAATAAATGAGCAATTTTCTGGCCTAACAGAGGCCAGCAGACAGACAATTGTGTTCTCCTGGGTGAGTGCAGGCCACTCTGCCCTTACTCCAGGCTCAAAACACAGTCTTTTAGAAAACATGGTCACAGTAAAATAAAGTTGAATGGTATAACTGATCTTTCATTTGTTTGATTACTAATACCCTCTATATTGTTTTGCCTTTTCTATGAACTGAAAGTAATGGCAAGAGGTGATATATGATGAACTATTCAGAGGTGTTCATAATCATCTGCTTCAATGCACTGAGGAAGAGTCAGGTCCACACTGAGAGTGATTTTGAAAATCAGATCCCAGAATGACAATGATTTTTATATTCCTAGAGTAACATCCGGACAGAACAACCTTCCTCAATGGTAATACAAACTACTCTGGTATTAATAAATCCTCTGGTTCAATCTGAGTGCTGTTATCTTTGATTTGAAAATTCAAAGGGGAGACAATAATTTAAAACAACCATTCATTTTAGCTGTGAAGTATTCTTTTCATTTTTATGTTTCTCACAGATGTGCAAGAGATACGATTTCAACAAAATATAAGCCAAAAAAATTCTTGAATTTTCAGAAATATTTGAAAATTGCTAGATTTTGAAGCCAACACAAATCCCATGGAAGCAAAAGCCCAGATTCTCATGTTTTGGGAAATCTCACATAAAGACTTAAGTATTGTAGTCCATGTTCATTACCAAAGAACCAAAGGAGCTACGTGTTAATCAAGTCAGAATTTGAATCTAGATTCAGCATTGTATTTTTTCAATAACTTCATATATCATTATACTGTTGAGGATGGATTTTCTCTCATCTCTTTAACCTGGTCAGTCTAAGCAGCCAGGGATGAAACAAAGTGTGAAACACTCATGGCACCATTCCATGGGTGAACTACTATGAACCTACTGACAAAGTGAGCCAGATATGCAAAATATTTGTTGCCCACAGGAGTGCTTTTCTCAATACTGTTTCATTAACTCTGTGCACTGTTTTACTCTGCTGGTATATGGCTGTGGTTTTTCTATCTCCTTTCTGAGTTGCAATGTTCACAACAGACCCATTTTAATATTATTTCAGACAGAATTAAAAAGAGAACTGTTTCATGGTGTTCAAAAACTGAGCAAAGAGACCATCACAATTGTTTCTTTTGACAGGTGAGGGGAAAAGGTATTAAAGCTTGTGAGATGGCTGAGACATATATTTGCTGTAGGTACTGAAAGTGTTATTTTGGTATGAGGTGAAAAAAACCCCACCATTTCTTTACCAAAGGTAAAATCATTAGATGACTTACAGAAATACAGATATGTCTATCTCAGCATTATGGTAAGATTACTCAAATCATAATAAAGTGTATACTCAGAGCATAGCATTCAAGAATCAGTATAGAAGATAAATATAGTATAAAAAATATAAATGATCTGTCATTGAAATATCCTCATGCAATGAAATATTTAGAAAAATTATAAAGATTAATATAATGCCTCATACATTTGCATGTAGAAAAGAGTAGTAATGTTCCTTGCATTAGTACAAAATTAATAGTTTCATCAAGTTTTTTTATCCTGATAAATTTTTTTTCTTATAGCTATAGAAACATGAAGAATTTAAATCACCTGTCAAATGTAAACCTACTTGAATACTGACACTTTAAAAATATAATGTGAAATCAGATATCATTTATACCTGCAAGAATTTTTCTTGTTGACTTGTAATATATGAATGGGGAGGCTAGATGCAAAAACAGTAGATTTTCAATTTTTATCTTTTTTTCTCACTAATTTCTAGAATGTAATTCTGCCCCCAGCTGGTTAAGACGTAGCTGACATAGGAGACTGAAAGTGAGAGAACACTGAACCCATGAACTCCGCTTCTTCTCAGATGATGACTACAATTTGCATGCAAAGTATCAGCAGCTTCAGTGCTCAGCACAGGTGCTAATAGATTCTAAGTTCTTTATGTAAGTATCTACTGCGCCCTCTTCATTATAGCACTAATAGCTCAAAGGTGAAACTGTTTTCAGGAAACAGAGTTCATTGATTACTCCTGCAGAACATTACAATTAATGACATTGGCCTGCCGTAGTTGCTACACCTGTATCAGATCAACTGAAAGCAGAAATTTAAGACATGCTCCACCAATAGATTCCAGAAAGTTGCATACATCTACAGCTTGGAATGGAATTTTACATGCTTATGTGTCTTCCTATTGCTCTTTTTTCGTCAGATTCTTAGGCTGTCTTTTTGCAAACAGAACCCATGTACTGAAAAATTTACGTGACTTTCACTTATTTTTCATGTATAACTGCAGCCCATCCTTATCTCACAGGAAGGAAAAAAAAAAAAAAAAAACAAAGGAAAAAGGAAAATACAGCAATAGAAAAGCAGGGAGATAAGTTGCTATTATTATTACCTTTTGAAAAACAAAAGCTTTCATTCACCCTTCAACCTCTCTCCACTATCTTCTATCATATTTCAGGACATCTCTTCTGATGTAGCTGGAGAATAGATTACAAATACCTTCAAATTCATCTGACTTACTTTCCATTCCATATATCACCTTTTCATATGCAGCAGTTTCTGTCACATCAGCAATCCATTTCCCCAGCAGCAGTCCTGATGCATCCTTTCAGGTTCTCGGTATTAGTTTTCAATAACATGAGATTAAAAGGGGCAATGCCAGGAAGTTTAGCCCTTGTATTTAGACTTTGTATATTCAAATAAATAAAATGGGTGAGAAAATATGGTATAAGTGGAAATAGTTTTCACAGGACAAGACAAAAAAAAAAAAGAGTAAAAGGAAAAGAATTATTAAAAATAATATTTTAGCATCTATGCAAATGCTAGCATAAGTACAAAATAAATAAATAAAAACAGATGAGTCTCACTGGATGAGTAGGGCCCCACTGGCTGACAGAGTCTGGTAACTGCTGCTTTCCATACTTTTCTGCTGCCTCCATACTCTGGTGTCCCAAGTGGACTCAGAGGAGAGGGCAGCCACAAGAACCCACAGTCCACCTGAGCCCTGCAGAAACTGAGCAAGTGGAACAGTATATGGTGAAATTTAGCAGAACACTACAGGAGTGTACATGGTAAATGAATTTAGTGAGTTTACACAGCAGAGAAGTGGAATTACAGGACAGAACAGAGCTGCTGAAGGGGCATGTGATTGAAGCAATGGGATGTGAATACTCAATCCATTAGGCTTGACTGAAAATCTCTGGTATAGGTTTGGGAAGAGGCAGAAGGAGGAGGAATTGTGTTGGGAGGTGAGCAGGGGACAGATCCAAGAGGAACAAATAGCTGTTAATGAGGAATGTTGGAAACTTACAAATTACTCCTTGACCAAGCGCAGACCTGACACTGAAGATGCCAGAAGAGAAAATTGAACATATGCCCCAAGTAGAAAAGAGCATACCCATAACGAAATTACTGGATATCATACATTTATCAGGAAAAAGGAGTCTGTCTCTAAGGATGTAACAGTGAGACAGGCCTGACACAGCATTGTGGGAAGGAGATGAGTGTCATGCCTGACAGAAGAGAAAGGTGGAATGCTGGTCAATACTTGCCAACTGAGAGGATGAAACAATCTCACATCCTCCTTATGAAACTTTTCAAAACTTCTTGCAGCCAATTTTAAAGGTTTAATTTCTCTTTACCATTTACCTAACAGCTCTAGTACTGATTTTTAGTTTGCTGCAGATAAACCCAATTGCAAGTGAGCTTTTTACCTACATTCCATAGCAGCTGGAGTTTCTTTGTTTTATTCTACCTTTTCCTTGTCACATAGCAGCACTTATGAAAAGTGTCCAATCAAATAAGCACTGGAAAAGCTATCTTCTCTGCATTGTCCTTTTTAAAAGGTCTCTTCATTGTGCCTTTCATTAGAGATGATAAAGAGAGAAGGTAGGGGAGGGGCTGAGCACACCTTAAAGACATTCAGAACAAAATTCATTTGACAAATTGCCAGGCTTTGAACTACTGTGTCTGAAGAGGGAAAAAAAACCCAACCAAAATGTAAAAGCAGATAACTTACAGTCTGACAGCAAAGACTCATAAAAAATTAGAGAAGTGCTGTCCATTAAGTGTTGTGATTATTTTTAATGGGGCCAATTTCTCTAGAATGCAACTGCCCTGACCTGCACTAATGAAAAATTTGGGCCATAGCGTGAGTTTAAATTATATTCCTAAATACTTGCAAAGTACATAAACTGCAAAGGCCACTAAAAGCAGCGAGACTCACCTGGGTAATCTGACACATTTCCAGTGTCAGGATTCTTATATGCCTTTGAGCCTTTTAATATAAAGCCTACCTCCCTATTATAATCCTACCAGCTTTGGTTCTACAGCTCTTTTTCACTGTTTCCTTGACACACCACCACACCCCCCCACACCACCCCCCAAGTTCTTTTAAAATCCTGGAATAATTTCTGGTCAAAACTAAATCCAAATTAAGTCCATCTGGAGGAAGTAGAAAAACCTGAATTCCATCTTGTTGTCTTGAACATCCTATGGTTGCATAATAACAAAATGCCTTTGTTCTCACAACTAAAGTATGCATCAAGAATCAAAGAAGCAAGAAAAAAAGGGAATGTTCCAAGCTATTACTGTAACAATCCAATTACAATGCCTATCAAACTTAACTTCACAGGTTATAGCTCCTAATTGCCTGACAAAAATTGACACTTCAGTCGCAACAGCATAATATAATCAGAGTCCAAATTAAATTTGATCGTGGGCAGAAAACGATGCTATCATTCGGCGGCATGGAAACAGGAGATCAACTAGCATGATATCAAGGATCAGAAATGAAAATTATTCATTAATAGCAATGGTTTTCTGATAATGGAAATGACACAGTTCAGACGGCTTCGTAAAAACACTATTAATTAAAAAGATGATAGACCTAACAAGGCATAGAAACCAGTGGAACCTTTCTCTGTGCTTGTTAAGGTGAAGGATGACAATGTTTAAGAACAGAAGTTTATGCACTTTAGTGAAAAGTATTCCGCTGATTCTGTAGCAAGTTTACTGGTTCTTGCTTAGTGAAGCATCTTTCTCTGGGGTGCTGTGTTAGAGGGACATAAAAAGTGTGTAAGGCCATAATATGGCATTGTAATAAGCATGAATACTACCAGCTATAAAAGAGAAGGGTCCAGTTCATAAAAAAAATGCACATGGGATTTTTGCATACTCCCAAGAAAATAGTGCAGGGAAAACTATTTTATTTGCCTGTGCTAGCAGATCTGCCCCCAATTCACTTTTGGGAAATACAGAGGTGCTTTATGCTGGAAAGAGAGCAAGCCAAAAATCCACCCTCAAAAGTTTCCTTGAGCAAGAAAAGCCAAGGCCAGACTGCTGAAGTTCAGACAATGCCTCTGTTCCTTACACAGAGCTCCAGGTATTACCACAATAAAAACCTCCAATACTAATGCAATGCCACAGGCACTGTGTTTGAAATAAGGCTCTCAAAGGGGTGATCGCTGTACCATTGAAACCACTGGGTGCTTCTGCCAGGGCTGGAACAAATCAAACTGCAGTCGTCCAGGTTTGAGGAAGAAAAGGTCTATTGGCTGCTAACGATCTCCATGATCTACTCCCATGTGCTCCTGCCACCCTGCAGGATGGGTCACTGCCCAGCACACATGACTAAAACTGCTCTTGAGGATCCTCAACTCTTTCTTCTTCAGCAGCTGAGAGAGGCAAAGAGGCATCCCTGCTGCAATTCCTTGCTCCACAGGCAGCTGCTTTGGAAATGCACAAGCATAGGCCTCTGAAACTTCTTGCTGTGGGAAACTAAAGATTCAAAAGCCTGAAAAATAAAGGACTTTCAGAAAGAACAGAAAGAAAGAACAGGCAGAGACTGGTACACCCTTGGAAAAGGACAACTCAAAGCAGATCCTCCTGACCCTAGAATGCAACTACAGTAGATTTCAGCAAATCAGAGACACAGTAACCAATCCCATGTTCCTTTGATTGTCTAACTGAGGGTCACTTAAACCCACAACGTGTCATCTCCATCTGCCTCTAAACTATCTTCACCTGGTAGCCAACAAACTTGAAGATCACCTCACTTGTTAAAAAAACAAAACAAAATAAAACTAAACTAAACTAAGGAAAAAAAAACCACTAAAACACCCACCATCCAAAACTTAATATTGATCTATTTGGAGCAGCTCTAAAAAATTAAAAACATGCAGAAAATGGGTATGCTTTTAACTTTCCCTAATTATTTAATGGTCTTTTTACAGAATGCACAAAGCTTGCACAAGCTGTCAATGTTGTTTTTAAAAATAAAATCTTCTGAAAAACCTTTGAAAAACCCTACCTCTTTTCTTAATAAGTTAAAGAGGTTGATGATATTATCTAAACTACATATGACCATTGCACTGTACCTGTAAGAGCTCTAGGGCAGGTCATCCAGATTCTGTGCATTTTATTGAAACACTCTTTAGTTCTGTGAACACAATTATGAAAGGCAAATGCAAGGAGTGCCAGAATTCAGTATGTAGACGGCTCAGGTGGAGACATACAAAGTAGTATATATGAACAGAGGAATCAGATACTCTGTTGCATCAGCTAGCATGACATTAAACAACATTGCAGCTACCATATGATTATCTCTTGTTTCAATAACTTGATCTCGTGAGAGGATGTTTATAGATACACTGAGAAATTTTAAAACACAATTTATCAATATTTTCCTGGGTTTGTTTTTTTTTTTTTTTTTTTTAATTGTGTAGCAAAATTCAGAACCAGGAAGAATGAAAAATAAGGAAAGAAAATAGAGACTAGAGTTTGTGTCATTTGAGGTTTTTAAATAAATATTTTCACCATATAGCTTGTTTTGTACTCTGAGCAATGATGTAAACACCTTTCTGATAAGAGTGGCACTGTTTAGCAGCAAAAGTGGGTGTAGTTACCCCCACAGCAGGGACCTTAACACAGAGGCAGCCAAAACCCAAATCCATTGTGACCATTAATCCTGCAGGGTAAAGTTATAGGCTGAGTCATCTAATGGATAAATTCCTCCTCTAAATTCCAGAAAATTAAATCCCATGCAGGCCCTTTAAGCGTTCCAGGGTCAAATCCACACCCACAAACTCTCAGGCTTGATGGGAATTTTCTGATGAAAACAGTTACAGGAAATGTCAGTTGATGTGTTTTGACTGGGCATGGTCTGGCAAAGGTGGTATTTCAGGCAAAGAACAAGAGAGCTAGAGCATCTAGACTAACAAACCGGTCAGCAGTTAGGAAGATTTGCAAACTAACAAGAGAATCTGCACCCTTGTCTCTGCAAGGTCTCATTTGGGGCTCTCTGTTGATTCCAGATTACCGAGTCACCTTTTACTTCACCACCTGTCTGTTCATCACGTCTCTCTTTGCTGTGAAAACTTTGAGTGGTCTTGAGTTCATGCTACTGACAGCTTAACATCTCACATGAAGCAAAAGCCATTTCCACCTTATCTCTGCTAACAGTGTAAAATCAAAACAATTACTATTCCTTAGTTCAACCCTTGCCAGAGGAGATTCACTGTAAGGAGGATTCACCACTCTGCACTGCCATTGACCTTGAGGACTTAACAGCAGGGAAAACACCTTGCTGAGGTAGGGCTGCAGTGGCTGGGAGCCCTCCCACAGCCCCGCTGCAGCTTGCAGCTCCTGACAGGTACAACTTGAAATCCCTCGGTTTTCCAGCAGCACTCACTGAGACAGGGAATACACAGCATTAAGGGGAAAATAAATAATGAAATTAAGCTTGACAGGGTTGCTGGCCCATTTTCAGGTCCCCCATTCTAAAACTTGCAAGTATCACCATTAGGCACATGTCCAAGTCTATTTCCCTGGTGAATTCAGGCTTATGCACCACTCGAGAGGAGTCTGTTAATGACTACAAAGATCCACAGCTGTTTTCAGTTTAGACTCAGTGGTGGACCAGGCAATAAGCTTGATCCCACAATGAAGTTGTTGGACTCTCACAGCAAGCAGAGACATTGTGTCAACTGTCTGCTTGCTCATAGAGCGAGTGGGTACCAGGACAGCTTAGCAGGGCTCCATGGAACAGGGAAATGAGTAGGTATGGATTGGAGGGAAGCTGTGCAGGGCCCTGAAAATGACAGACGTGTATAAAGGAACCAAGCCTAAATAGCTTGCAGAAGCATAGATGAAGTAACAAATAAATAGGTCAGGCAAGTTCTTTAATACATAAAAAAAGGGACACCATCTATTCAGAAAAATATTTCAGAATCAGATCTACTGTAAATATTTTTGTTGTTGTTTTTAGTTGCTTGCCATGGGGGGGATTTCTTGCAGAAACTTTGTGTGGTTTCATGAATGAATAAATGAGAGAAACAGCTTTTCACAGTAGGGTTTGGTCTTCAGGAAAATGATAATAATAGACAGATTACCAAAAATCTGCAAAAGACTAAGGGAGAGTATAAGAGAAGCTCATATTAAGCTTCACATTTTCAGACATGGAAATGACTGTAATATTAAAAAAAAAAAAAAAAAAAAAAAAGATAAGGAGGTGTTTGAGGTGAAAAGAAAAAGGGAGAAACAGATAGAAAAAACAAAAATTATTTTATCAGAGGATGCAATGTTTCAACGACATATCAAAGTAAAGAGCATCTCTTCAAGCCATGCTCTGACTACAAGTCTAAACTGTCTGCTGATTAGAAATGGATGAAATAATCTACTTTAAAACAAACTAAAAAGCAGTCTTCAAGGAAGAATTCCTAGACACCAAGACCAGTAGCTCTGAAAGAAGGCTTCAGACATTAAAAATTGATGGAATTAGAAAATTTGCCAAAGAGGCACCCTTGTCAATGTTAGATTTTAAAGCATGACCTGACAATGTGCACTGGTCCAAATTTGTTCCACTTAGAAGCAGTGCATTTCTCATTAAAGCAGTGTTTTCTGTCCTTTCAGTTAAGATGGTTCCCAGAACTTCCACAACTGCTGCCAAGGGGTTGTTACAAGATGATAGAAAGCCTTAAGGACATGTCTGCGTGGGTGGGCAGCTGCTCAGGTTATTTATTGATTGACCAGATAGTATTCAGTACAAAAATTCAAAGGGGAAGGATGAAAATATTTCTGGTAAGGTGAAACCCTCCATATTTACCGAATAGATTATCCACAACAGGAAATACTTAACTTGATGGCTTGATTGCAAAGTCAGGCAGGTTCTCAGCCTCAGTGACTTCACTGCAGTGCTGACAATTTGCCAACGGAAGATCTGTGCCCCCAAGATAGTTTCTTAATGCAATGGCAAACTCTTAAATTTATAAACAGCAGGACATAGGAAATACACACATGAAGCATCTTTTATTCAATCCCTTTTCTCCCATACAGGATTTTCTAATATAAAAAGCAGGAGGAGAAAGCAGTAGAAATGTGTAGACTCAAAACATCCCGTTTCAAACCAAACTCTCATTTTTGACTCATATATGAAGGGCACCTACAGTATAAAAAGGGGGGCAGAATAGCTACTGAAAAGCAAGTGTCCTCTTTTAAGGACACAGCTGTGCTGCAACTTTCCTTGACTTTCTGCCTGCCTGAGACCTTAAGCGCTCAAGACTTGCAGCACAATTTTAGACTCAGAGCACTGCCCACCCTCAGCTTTCAAAATATCCTTTTCCTGTAAGAAGGTTAAAACTGGATGCCCAATCTTCAGAGTGTGCCTGTGAACTGCCCTCCAAAAATGTACCACTCTACCCTGTGCCACTGATGCTAAAAAGAGCTGTCACCAGAGAAGATAAAGGGATTTCTGTGATCACACAGCTCTTCCAAATTCAAGCTCACATCAGAGAGTGAAGGAATGTCTTTGCATGACACCTGCTTATGTATTTTCTGGAGTGACTGCAATCTAAATATTGGCAACTGGTAAGAACAAGAATACTATACTGTGCCATATAACAGTGTTCACCAGGATTGTCCATTGTTACTCAGCAACAGGAGGTCAGAAAACAGAGGGCAAAATGGATCATGTTGGTGATTCCAGGCTTCATGGACCAAAATATCGTATGACTACATAGTTTCTCTCTGTTCGTGCACCCTCATTTTACATTCAATTTCTTCAATGGTTCAGAAAAGTCTTTCAGTATCAAGTAAGTCAGATCAAAGTAAACATTTAATATGCATGAACAGGTCCATTTTGTATAATATTAAGAGTGTAATTTCTGTCAGAAAAAATAAAATTAAGAATGTAAAAAAAAATTTAAAGTGATTAAAAGCAACAAGGCAGCAAGCAAAGAAATGGATGTCTTTACTTGGGGGGGAGGGGGGATTACTGTAACACACAAAGCTTTTTGTCATCCAGTTCAGCCTTCTCTATAGCTTATTGCTACAATAACTTCTTGAATTGCAGATACTATTCTCTGTTGATACCTAAGGGGCAAAGCCTTTAGATGATATCCATTGCAAAATATTTTTATTTCTCATCCATTTAAGATGTCCATTTATACTCCCTTAAGAAATGGAAACTGCTTTTTTTGTAGACTCTTATCTCTGGTTTGGTTAAAGTCTAAATCATAGCACTAACATCCTTTCCCCCTATTTATTTTCACCTGAACACATAAAAGTAGAAGAAGCTAGTGTAGTGAGTGCATGCCACTGGGTCACGTTGTGGGATATATGATTTAAAAAAACCTGCCAAAAAAGTAACTGTTGCATGATTCATCAATTAGGTAAAGAAAGACTCTTTGATTGCTTTTTTAAAAAATTTTATTTATTAAAAAATAAATAAGTACTTCCCCATTGATAAGTCTTGGTTATACAATGCATAGGAGTTTGCTGCTATCTGCAGGTAAAATACTCTATTACTGAGTAAAGGGCTGAAAAGGACAGTATTTAGCTCCTGGTTTTAATTGCAGCTTCACACAATTCCATGTGAAAATCCCAGATCTAGGCAAGGTGAATGAAAATACAGATCCCTCTCATGGGTCTGAGAGTAATTTTTTCTCTCAGATGTGATAAGGTGTAGGCACACCACTCAGGATGTTTTGCTGCCAGGATCTGTGGTAACCATGGCCAGGGTCAAGCTTTCTCACAGCCCTCCAGAGCAACACTGGCACCCTCAAGCTATTGCAAAAGCAAAGAACTCTCAGGATTTAAGAGTATTCTGATCTCAGCAGCCTTCAGATGTCCTCTGAGATGTGACAGGCTGCCAAGTGGATGGGACACAGAGTTGGTTCCACAAATGCCAAAGTTTTCAGAAAGAATATGGACTATATCAGGAAAGGCAGTTTCAAAGGATTATAGACAAATTGCAATTTGTCCCTCTGTACACATAGCAGGCCTAGAAAGCCAGACATCACACAGACTGTCCTTCACAATCCTCCCCTCCATCCTTCCACTACATGGCATGGTACTGTGTCCTTTGTTTTCTTTTTTCAATTATTATTTCATTTTTATTTTTACTTCTCAATTTGTTCTACAAGCATGCAATGAACTGAAATACATTCAACACTCTGAAGGACAATTGTTGCTGAATTTTCATCACTTCAAAAGTCATAAGCAAACTAAAAACTCTGCATGTGCTTTACGTAGCTCACTATGTAGAAATACTAATCCCAAAGTGCAAAATATGTTGCAAATAATTTTTAGATACATAGTTATACTGCTGTAGGACTCAAACTGTTACAAAAAGTGTCCTAGGAATATTAGCTTAACTCCTGGAAAATACTGAGGATAACACACTTTGTCTGTCTTGAGCCTGAAATGTACTGTTTGGGATTTGTTTCAAATACTGCAAGACTTCCTTAACTACTGTGTGGATAGAAATATGGACATGATAAAAGTCCTTAAACAACACTTAATCAAGCAAGATCATATTGGAGGAGTCATTACAGGAAATATTGACTACAGGAAATAACATGCCCCACATTATCTCATCAAGGCTTAGATAGTCATCTTGCAGATTTGCACTGCAGAGCTATAATACAGCTCTGTAGCTTGCTATCAAATGCTCATCTTCAAGGCTCTGATCAAAAATTAAAGAGTCACTGGTGTTAAACTTTTCCTACCCACCATTTTTTTTTAACGTGGCCTCAATTTGTGAAAAGCTGACATAACTTTGGGGTTGTTTTCAAAGAAGGGTTTCAACATGAGCTGATTTCAGCTTGTGGGTAAGAGATGGGCACCAGAATCACTTAGCACAAAGAGAATACATAACACAAGAGAAAGAAAAACACAAAATATCCATCACCAAAGTTTCTCCTTTTAACCTTTAAGTGTAGTCAAAACCTAATGACTTGCTAATTATCAGGAGTTTAATGATGCCTCTAAGCAGAGGTTGCACTACGGAGCACAGTGTCCATGAACCTCTAGGATTTGGGGTTACCTCGTGACTTCAGCCTGCAGTGAATTCTCCTCTTCTCCAATTCTGCTTCTAAGAAAGCTTTCAACCCACCACCCCCCTCCCCATTGTTGCTACCAACAGTGAAGGAGACAATTTTGAACTCCAGAGCAGGCTGGTCTCCAGATGGCTGCCAGCTTTTTAAGCACTGAGTTGACTAACCTTGCTCAAAGCAGGTCTATAGAACACAGTGCTTCAAATATCAGTGTCTGCTGGGATTGCATCTATATATGTGGAGTCCCACCGTTCCCATCACTAGCATAGTAGAATGAGTGCATCAGGAGCAAGAAGGATAAAATTGAGGAAAATGCATGAGACCTCTCCCTCTCTGATATTGAATCAGCCCATTAAACAGCAGGGAGTGGCTGAGCATAGATTTTCCTTGAGCTTGCTGACCACTAAAAGCAAATTAATATAACCCAGGCTGAGCCTGAGGCTGGGAAAGACCAAGAGGTTGACTTCCATGTGGAGATTAAAAGGACTGTCCTTAATTCAGCCAAGGTAAAAGAAGTGGCTCAGTAAGGAGCAAAGTTGTTCTCATTAGAGCCCTTTTGTGAGAACAGAAATCATGGACAATTACTATAATTCAATTACTTGATTATGATATTTATAATGTTCTTATTGATTGGCAACAACATCACCCAAACTATCCCGGAATGGAGTCACCCACCTTCTAAGAATAAAATTTATGGGGATAGTTTGATGCTGTTTCCCTGGAGTCTGTCAGTCTGACCTCAGCCACAAATAAAGCCTTTTCACATGTAAGGAAATAGTTCTGGGATATGTAATAACTGATGTAAAGAGAGAAAGCACCATCTTCATTGCTAGCCACAGGAAAGCCTGTTCTCTTTGGTTCTTGGCCTATATGAGAGTTAGTGCATGAAATATAAATTGCTGCTCAACATTTAAGCTTGGCAGAGCAAATTAACACGGCCTTCTCAACACAGGCTTGGAGGTTATTTCAATTAAATCCTTTGTACAAAAGCAGTTGCTGCACACAGGATTTCTTAGTATTTCTGAAAGGCTGTCCTTGGTGGGTAGTTTAAGTTTTGCAGTGCATTCATCTCTCCCTTTGACTGCAGCAACCTCGCTTCTCCCTTTACTTATCTGATATCTGTGCCACCCTCCTGTAGGCCATCTGAGCACTGCTGTCAAGGAGATGGCCTGCACCCTCTCCCACTTCAGCTCACTGTTCAGATCAGCTCTCTTGGTCAGTTCCCAATGATCCATCTTACTTCATATTTTATTCTGTTCCTCCAGGCTTATCTCTTCCATCTTTGGCCAAAATAACATATTCTGCTTCTGCTCTGAGAGCCTACATAGTTTTTAAAGGGTAACTGACTAATCTTCCAACAACGAGAGGGAAATTTTGTGCACCAAAAAGTGGAATAAAGCAGGAGTCATTCAGGAGGCCACAGGGCTGAAACTATTTTCTCCATATTTTTGTAAGGCCCCTAAAGTCATGATGCTTCAATCAGTTCCTCAAGACAACAGGAAAACAAGGACTTAATACTCTGCCAACACTGGAAAATCTTAAGCACACCTTATTTTTAACTTCTTCTAAAGGATCATCACTTCTGCAAAGTCCACAGAAGTCATCCTTACTCTGATTCCCTGTACATTTACTATTTAGTTAGATTTCTACTGAGGAAAATAAACTATATTCATGTCAGGATGCAACCTTGACTTTCAGCTCCTTCTTGTCCTGCTGGCTTCCACTATGAGCTCGGACACACTGCCTATCAGCCCATGCTCCAAGTCTCCAGTAGTGCTATAGGGATAACTGTGTCTCCCAGTCCCTCAGGAGCTCTGTGTGTGAGTGGGAATACTCTCCTGAAGGGATGGTGTTAAGGCTCAGAAAAGGCAATGGGGAGCTACCAAAACCTGACCACACAAACCCAATACTCATAGGCAGAATACTTCACATAAATCATCCATAATGTGTGAGGTGTCATTGTATAGTGAAGGTAACATCTTTGAGACACATCAGCTCTGTCCCGTGCAACATGATGAATTTCTCTTCAATGCTTAGATGGATCTTGGAAAATCTGATCCCCTGTTCAGAGCCCTCAAATCAAGCCTAGACAGACAAAAAAGGTATGTCTGGGGAAAACTGTCCTACAATTTACAGCCCACTAAATATGAAATTATAATCTTTGGTGCACCTGGCATGCATGGGACACCAGGTTCTGAACTTCATCAGTATGTGTTACCAAGCATCTCCTGGTGAGATGGATTTAGATCCAGGTTGAGGTACACAGGGGATTTTAGGTCTCAGAATTTAGTATTTATTTTTGATTGCTTGTCTCTTGAGCTGCTTTTCATTGTAAGGATATCTTCATTTCTTTGAAAATACAGAAAATACTTTTAGGAGGATATTTATTCAGCACCACCTTGAACTTCCTTTGCAAGAAGATGAAATCACCATCAAATTAGGGGCCTTTATACAATCTCTATGATGGCACTTCTGCAAACCCATTTTGCAGAGTTGTAAGTGAGCATACATGTTTCGAGACAAAACAAATTCTTAGTCTTTGTCTTGGTTTTTCTTTTTTTATCTCACCATTCTATTTCTCTCTTAAACCACATGAGAATAAGTGTGAACACTGAAGATGTGAGTTTGGTGAGATATAGATACTGTGCCTTAAACAAAGATAATACTAATGAATTCACATTCAACCTTTTCAGCCCAGTGATAGAAAAAGATTTTCAGTCACTTTAGCCTGAGCTACATTTGCACTCAGGGTCACCTAAAGAAAAGGACAACACATTCATCTTTATCCTCCTTGAGTTGTGGAACCACTCAGATAATCTATAGTGAGTTGCAAAGTGAAATTAAATACCTTAAAATGCCATCTATCTGATCCCCAATTAAAACATAATCTTTTTAAAGCTGTCAATAGCTGCTGACCAGAATCAATAAGGAGAAGATTATGACTGGCACTTCTCTAGTGATCTTCAGGCAGACAGAAGATACACTGTTGTTGTCAGGTCAGCAGGAACACAGGAAAACTGGACCTCAAGCAGAACTACATCACAGGCAAGTGAAATCTGAGATCCTGTGCAATGGTCCTGCTGGGCAATTTTGGGGTTTAGTGGGGAAGGAGAAGGTTTGTTTTTTGGTTTTTTGGGGCTTTTAAATACGAAGAGAAAGAATATGAAACATGAAAATGCTTTAAAGAAGTAACGCTAGAGTCTTAAAATTATGAATCTCTGGAAATGCATTTGTAAAAGAAGTTTTACTTTGATCCTCTATGTATGTACACTAAAGTTCCTGAGTCAGATTCAGCCAGTGTCTTAGGAATTTGAGGCATACTGCTTTTTATTTGCATTTAAGGAATATAAGCTTACATTTATCTAAGTAGATCCTGGATATTTCTCATCACTGCTACAGGAGTTAAAGTTTTAACTATCTAAATCTAGTGTTTGACATCAGTGACGGGAATGATCCCTACTACAGCATGTAAGCTTAGGTTAAGAGGCCTAAACTACTTCTTTTCCTCCTGACCTACATTAGGATTGCTTTTATTTCTAGGCCAGAATGAAAAGTTCAGCATAAAAAACTGTTTCCTGGTGTACAGAGGGCTTAGTAGCCTTTCTACCCACAAGCTGTTGCTTTCCTCCAGCCTTCCACAGTACAGATTGTGGCACAAATGCTCCAACCTGCCTGTGAAGTTATAGCAGTCAGAGCCATACACTTATTGTACTGACAAAAAAAATCACCAGAGCACTACCTCCTTCAATGCAATCCATAACTGTTGAGTTGTCCAGCAGTCCTTACAACTACATGTTGAAGAGTGGATGATACATGAGAATTTTCCTTCTCCTGCTGCAAAAACCATGAAGGAAGCTCTAGATCCAGAAAGAAAGGCCACTGCAATGGTTCAAACTCACCTAGACCTTTGGGCTGGTGATCCCAAGCACTTGCCCTGACAGAATGTCTGTGAAACACTATCTCGTTTCATCTCTGTGCATCCCCTCCCGTCTGAAGAAAACTGGATGACAAATCTTCCATGCCTCTGCCTACTGGGGAAGAAGTACAAGAATCATGACTTGATAAGCACCTAAAATCAACAGAAGCAAAACTGGGGTCTGAAACTGTTTAAGTGAGAAAACGCTTGAGGGATTGGAGCACAGATAGAATATGCTGAAACTGCATTTTAGGTGCTGTTTGCATGTAAGTGTGTTGAGGAGCTACATATCTGACTTTTCTCACTGTTATCCATGATTCAAATATAAGCTTTAAAATGGTTAGTTTTATTATAAACCTTTGTATATTTTTCAAATAATTTGGGTAAGAAAATCCCTCTGCAAGTAAAATAGCCAATTCTAAAGTTACTTTCTCAAAAAAACATGGAGCCATTGTATTTTCCTGATCACATGGAAGTTAATGCAGAAGGCACAGATTTAAAACACAACTGCAAACATGCCAGCATAAAATTTCCAGAATCAGTTTGGCTCTGCTGTTTTTACAGGGGTGATTTGAACTCCTGCAGATTTGTACATTCTCCTGCAGATTTGTCAATATTGGTCACTTTTATAACCTATTGGATGAGATGATGTCAGCACTGTTTTGTTCAGAGCACAACTTTTCTGTCTCATCAGAATAGTAGAGACAGAGCTGCCTACAAAATGACTGGCCTGCATTGACATTTTGAAGCACCTCTACTAGTTCATTAGCAGTACAGAAAACGCTGCTGAAATCACAAAAAAAACCTGCATCTGGACAAGGTCAGTTTCAAAACTAACTCATTCTACTCATAAATCACAAGCAAATAATCTAGTTATTGTAAAGTTAAAGTTGTCAGTACCCAACTGGCAGAATACATAACACCATGATCTCTACCCTACTTCACCCAAAACCTAAAAAAGAAAGAAAGAAAAAAAAGGCTGCTGAATTTTTTTCAGTACTTTGTTTAATAATTTCAGGCTTGGCTGTGCCTTTACAGCTTTCTTTGCCAGATTTTGCATTCGAAAGTGAGACTTCATCCTCTGAGAATGAGGTCCGTTATACAGAGGCAACAGCTTCAAAAATCTTTTGTCCTTATAAGACTGGTACATACTGAGAATTCATCACTGAAATCAAAATGGAGCTAGACAAAGTGAACTAGAAAGAGACATTGCAAGCAGAATGTTTCTTAAAAGAAGAAAAATAAATCTTTCTCATTTTTACTGGTCAAGGAAAATAATGAAAAGAGAATAATAATAATATTCCTAAATAGTTCAAATTTTGTCTTATGAGTTATAGAAAAGTGACATCCATAAGAGTAGAGCAGAAAAGATCCAAAACAGGCCTGGTAAGTAGAGTGGTTTAGTGAAAAGAAATATCAGGCTTGGGAAAAACAAGAAAATTGCTTCCAGATTATTTTTGGAGTCCAAATTTAGCCAGCCAGGTTTGAAAGCATTGGCACGTGCATAATGGAAACTCTTGTCTTGTGTTTGAACATGGGGAACCTCACTGTGTGTTTCAAACATTTCAATGGTTCCCCAATACATTATTAATTGCAACAAACAACCACAAAGAAATCAAAAAAACGAAAGTAAAAAATAAGCCAGCTGTAAACACCTACAACCTCTTGTTCTCCTTAATCATTTAATTCCATACACCTATATTGAAATTTCACACTATGCCTTTGCAGGGCATTGTCACAGCAAAACACTAGAATGCTGATATTGTGCTAGGTCAAGAGTTAAGTAAGTTCATTCCACCCCTGCTATTTTGTGTTTTAAAGCAGTCCTTACTCTAGGCAGGCTCTCTCAGTTATTATTACTTCTTGAATGATAAGAGCTGGGATTGACCTTCAAAAGAGATTTAAATGGCCTTATCCGAAAAACAGTCTGTGAACATCTATAAACTAATGTGCTGCTTTACACTTCCTTTCTCAGAGAGGAGGTGTAAAGGCAGCACATCAAAGTCAGCAAGGAACTTACAATAATGGATTTCAAAGTCAAAAATCTAATGCAAATCTAAGTATTTGCTTATAGACTCTTTGAAGTCTTGACAGATTAAGTTTAGAAGTATTTTCTTAGATGGTATCTACATAATCTAATAGAGATGATTTCAGGAACTCAGTAGATGTTTCCAGTAGATGTTTTGATTATGGAACACCATTTCACAATGACATTAATAAAGAATATATTTTTGTTTAATTTTCTTTTCAGTTTATAGCACAATACTGAGCAGTTATAAATTATATTCTGCATCTGTGGAAAGGTTTCTATCTTAGGAGGAGAAACTGACAGATGCACAGGATAAAGGAGTTCCATCTCTGCTATGCTTATATAATATAATTGACTTTGTTAAAGGACATTTAGGTGTTGTTTGATTTACATCCTATGTCAGCTTAATGCATCAACCACGTAAGGTTCCACTTGTTTAAATATTTCATTTTAAAAGGTGCAATAAGCTCATAACTTCACCAACATCCACTCTTCCCTGACTAAAATGGATTCTCCAGTTTAATCTATTACACTAGAAGTAAATGAAGACTTCACCCTTTTCCTTGACAGAGGAACTGAGGCTGTCATTACTTATTACCATAAAAGTTGAAGGAGGTGCTAGAAAAAGTGTGACAGTAATTATATGGTATTTTTCCTTTTCAAAAACAAAATATGTAAAAAAAGACTTGAAACATAAAAATAAATTTTAAAAAATAGCAGCAATGCTTGTATTGCTTATTGAAACCATTCTTTATTGTTACTTCTGATATCAGAGCTTTTCTTTTACATTAAAAAAAAATTAAAAAGAAGAAAGTGTTTGGGACTTTCCAGGTTCAGTTTGATTTGTGTTTATTTGTTGACATATTATCAGAACAACATTTTTCAGATTAAATACACTTACAGCTGCTGGAATTACTTAAAGTGTGTTTGTAGACCTAGCCTGTACCTGAAAGGTTTTCCTGGTCCTTACATGCCAGAAATAAAGCTCCTGATGTGCACAGAGTTCAATACCCAGATAGAAGGAATTTTTTGCTTGTATATCTTTATTTTGTTGGAGCTTTTGCTGGCAATATTAAAAAGAAATAAATAACCTCAACCAGCCTAACTTTTCAAGAAATCATTTGCATAAGCTGAACTTGTTTATATGTTTTCTCACTAAGATTTTAGAGGATTTCTGCCCCCACCCCAAAACGCATGAGGATTTCCACTATAAATTACAAATCAGCTCTAAGTAATAATGGGTATTTTAAAACAAACTTTACAACCTTAACTCTCAAATATTTTTAGAAACAGCCGATATGTCACCCCATCTTTCTGAGTATAGGTAAACTGAGGGTCTGAGGTTGCATGTGGTGTATAAAATAATATACAGACTCCACAGAAAAGAATGAGATAACCTGGAAATCCCACTTTGTCTCTTGGTAGAATTCTCTTCAGTCTACAGATGGGTAAAACAAGACACAGGACTCTGCAAATTCATCTGTTCAGTCTCTTGAATGCAAGCTATCAGACAACACAGTGATGCTGCCTTTCTTTGGGCTTTACATGGAATTTTTCTTACATAATCAGGAAAAAATGGGGCAGGGAAATGGAATTGTAGTCTTTTGCATGTCTCATAAAGTTACTTAAGATCTGGAGAGGTTTGAAAGTGTAAAGTGCCAAATATTGTCAGATGTGGTCTTGAAGAGAGATATCTGCTATAAACTATATATACCCATGGAGCTTGACAGCTTCTTTTAAAAAATCGTGCAGAGCAAGGCTATAAAACTGAAGTGATGCTAAAATCTGATGGTTTTTTTCAGACAGGTCATTATCCAGTCTAAGGGGTTAAACTACCTAAACAAGAAGACAAGCTACCTTGCCTTCCTAATTGCAAAATTATCTTGACTAAACTCCAGCCACAAGGAGAAAATATACTTTGTTCATTACGCTGCCTGCTCCTTTGAGAGCAGCATATTCCAAACCAGAATATACATGAATATACTTTCCCTCTTTCTTCTCTAGTAGATATTCATAAGACAGGAACAGATTGAAAAAGAGATTTTTACCTTTCACTATCTGGATGACCTGAATAAACTTTTTCATATCTCCCTTCTCTAATTTTCTGTATTTCAAATGGAAATGATGACCCGAGATTCTGCAACTCTGTGACTTACAGATGTTTGTCTATGTAAGTTGGTATAATTCCATTTTCTTTCTTGGTACCTTGGTTCTTTTTTTCCACTGGCTCTGATTTCCAGCTGTTTGATGACTTCTGTGTCAGGTCGCATGAATGCCAGCCTGCACAGAGTGCACTAGCGAGGCTGTGCTCCCTCCCCAGGAGCTCACAGGTATGCGAAGGTTCACAGCCACCCCCATCTCTCCCTGGGGATCAAGGGAGGCTTCAGGGTTAGGCCAGTGCCCTGAGTGGAGTCACATTCACCCTTACTGCAGGGCTGAGGGATTTAAAACACCACGACATGTTTGGTACCGTTGCCCTAGAGTGCTTGTTTTTCTTTAATGAATTCATCCTTTTGAGCTATTTTGGGCGGAAAGGAACCTTTCTTCTTCACGCTTGTGTTTGTTTTACTTTTGAGGTGTGATCAAAGTAAGTCCTGGCCGTGTAATCATTTAATGCATTTTGGCTGCAGTTTCAGCCTTCTTTGAAATTTATCCCTTTTCTCTTGCCTGTGACAGCCAAACTTTACCTCCAGGTAGTAAAGGAGGCTTACAAACTCTTTTATATCTCACATCTGCTTTCAGCCCATTAATCACCCAGATTGTAGACAGTTTCTTCCTTCTCCTGTAGAGTGTGACTTTGTCTAGACTAGGAATTAAAGAGTGAATTTTAACGTGGTCCAGCTAACAGGTTTAAATGTGGACCAGGCTGTGTATCCTTTAACTCATGTTCAGCCAGGCAAGTTAAACACTTAGGAAGAAATTATGCTTCAACATGACAAGGTTAACACATAAGGAATGATCTCCCTTTTTTAAATTACAGGTAAAATCTTGGCCCTTACAAAGTCAACACAAGTTTGCTATTGATTTGAAATTACCCAGAATTTCCCATGTCCAATTTTAAGAATACTTTAGTCAGAATGACTTGAGTAAGAACATGCATTTACTACAGGTCTGATATAGGAGCTAAGAGTTACACTGTGATTCTACATCTTTAGGGACCCAACTCCTTTGCCATTGTGGTCCAGCTGCACAGTGACACTGAATCACAGCTTCTCTCTGTAGAAGTTCAATTTAAAGGAGTAACCAGTCCATCAAGTATAATTTTACAAATAGCAGCCAGTTTATCTTTTCATAATTGCAGACATTGCAGAATGTCTACCAGTTTCACTGTCCTTACACTCCTGGCTGCCAATTTCCTTTCCCCAAAGATTTCCGTTCAGCTGGGACACAAGTCTTCTCCTTCATCATGAGTTGTTCTGCTGTCAGAGGTTTGTCCCCAGCCTCCAGTGTCCATTGCCATGTCCCAACCTGACATTCAGCTGTCATGAGAACTGAAACAGTGACTTGTAATGTTATTCTCTCACTTGGGGTGCTGAAACCTCTAGCAGAGGAAAGCAGATTTGGGGAAGGGAGGTTCTTTGTACTTTTCAAATCAACTAGTTCATGGGCACACAAAGCAAAGGTAACACTGTCCATTTATTCAGCAGAGATTTGACAGAGATATAGAAAAGCAGTAAATGAAAGACCAAGGAAAGAGGAAGAAAGCTGTGATGGAGGAGATGGGCAGGTTTTCGTACATGGTGACTTTTTCACCAGGAGCACACAAAGCCCTTGGATCAGATTAACATGAAGACAGGGACAGTGAATTAGTATGGGGATGTTCCTAGAGTCTGAACTTTGAAAAGTGAACTACAGATATTGGAGAACTGCCTCCTGCCAGCCTTTACCTCATAATAGAGAAGAGGCCAGCATTGCCTCTGTTCTCTGATTTTGGAAGAAGCATTTTGTTTTAAAGTATCCGTTTGATTAATAAGCTTTGTATAAATGATTAATAAGCCATCAAAGTCTTTAATATCATTTTAACTTGGGTTTTGTTTACTCTCTATTTGCCTTCTAAAAAATGTTTATGCAACATTATGAGGCAATGCATATTTATCAAAGACTGCAGGTTAATGGAGGATGATCAGGAAAGCAGAGAGAAAACACGATTTGCCTATTAAGTTGAATTAGGAGAATTTGGAGGCAAAATGCATGGTAACTGTTACTCAATGTCTGCCAAAATTTAAATCATCATCTTATATCAATGCAATGCCTCCCCTCCCAGAGTACATTGCAGGTTATGATAGAATCATTTCACATTACCTTCAAAACTCATCTACCTCTTGAGAAGTATATTGCATCTATGCAGCAGTCTCACACTATATTTTTGGTTATTAAACTGAACTCAAACACAGAGAGAAACATCCGACTGAACAATGAGAGGCAGAGTACAGCTAACCAGCCAGAACATTGCGTACTAGTATATATTTTTTTAATTACATTATTTGTAATGCCCCACAAATGGACAAGCTGTGAACACAGGGGACTTAATGAAAGTCAGTACAGAAAAGCCATCTTGCAGGCTCACAAATGCACTCCCCTGCCTTGCATTTTACTCTTTCCACTTTGTCTCACAGGTGCTGTGGCAGAGCTGGGTACAGATCACCAGCAGTAACCAGGAATAGGTTACATGGCTGCTATTCCTTGCCAAGTCAGGACCGTAGTCTCTCTTTTTGGTTTTTTGGGTTTTTTTTTTGTTTTGTTTTGGTTTGGTTTTTGGTGGGGTTTTTTGTTGTTGTTGTTTTTTTGGGGGGTTTTTTTGGGTGGGAGTTTTTTTGGTGGGTTTTTTTGGTTTTTTTTCTTCTATTTAGCACATATAATGAATTTCACAGAAGGCAATATCTGCTCTTCAGATAACAGGTCTTCACTGAAGAAAGTAACAATAAAACTATGTTAATGTGACCTTGAAGCTACAAAGCGTTATTCTGAGGCATACCAGACTCGCAAGCAGTGCCCATCATTTTATAAATTAACCTTGATGATAAATTAATGAAGTTATAATCTTTCCATATGACTGATCCATGATGTCAACACAGGCAACATGCATATTTTCTGATTACCTCTCACTGCTGTGAAGATATATCTCAGAAGGAACTTTCCTACAGTTTACATATGCATATCAAATCATCATGGTCTAACAGCTTCAGAAATCCAGAGATTAATCTCCGAGATTGTGCTAAAACTCCGTAGTGACTTGACCCTGAACTTTGGCACAAGCCTGCCCTTTCCTGCTCTGTTCCTTCTCACCCATCCAGAACACATGCATCAAATTAACAAGGAATGGAATATTTCATTAGTTTCATTCATTCATTTCATCTGTGGCAAATTTTATGTATGTTGCTGGTCTGGGAGGATCAAGTTTTACCATATTCTGCAGTCTCAGCCTATATGAAAGCATAATTGTTCATTCATTCTCATGGCAGAAAGACTGACATAACATAAGCACTCAGAAGATTTCAAGGGAGTATTTGTTTACAGGACAAATTGGTCCCTAAAGTTTTGCTCCTAAAGCACATAGTCTTTGGGCATGTTTCAGCATCATGAGTGGTGGTCACAACAGGAACTCTCAGCTAGTGTGCTCCCATATGAAGTGAAGAATCCTGTTTGAAATCAAAGGAAACCAGGTATAGTTTATGAAAAGAAAGTCTGGCATGCTCAGTACACAGTTTAGCTTTACATTAATAGAAGTAGGAAGCAAGCATTTTGTGTGTTAGGTTATGTTCTGGAACTTACAGGACAATTGCAACAAAGGCAGTGACCTCAGCTACAGCCCTCTATTTACAGACTGAAAATGAAGACTGCAGAGAGAGATGGGAGATTTCAATGTCAACTGGAATTATTTTGGACTTAATATGGAATAAAACACTCAGAAACCTATTTGTGAAACAAGTTTGAGGAAAACAGAAGTGGATAACAAAATATATTCGGACTAAACCAAAATCTTTCTCTTGTAAGACAAAGATTAATGTATCATCAAATCAATTTATTTTTTCTTATGAAAAAATGTATCATGTTTGGTAAAATTGTATCATTTTATTTTCTGCTCATTTCCACTGAGAAGGTGCTCAGAAATCTTTTTTTCCAGAAATACAGAGGCCAAAAGCTCAAGCTTTTATTTAAGAAACCACACAATTGGAACACACTAACAACAAAACTATTCCTTTTTTATTGGGTTTGACCTACCTTAAGTTTTAAATCAAACTAGAGCAATCAAATTTTTAAAGTCTGATCAGCTGAGAAATAAGGATATTAAATATGATTAAATGTGATTGCATTTGAGTGTAAGGACTGTTCTTCCATTACTGCTTTGATTAAAAAAAGCAATCTGAGCTGTGAGGTAGAAAAGTTAAATGCAGCAAGAGAAAAAGAAAAGGGCTTAAAGTTTCTTTCCTTTCTTTTTCAAAATATATTAATTTTTGTGTGAAAAAATAGTATGATTTTAAGTATGTGCTTTTACAAAACCAAAAGCAAAGTTTCTGTAACATAATATTCCTTCATGCTTTTTAATTATAGAAAATATGAAGATGAAAAAAAGGAAGAATATAAAGTTGTTCTTATGGGACTTCTGGGAACCAGAATAGGAGACATATTTTGAAATGAAAAGTGGACTGGAAACCTTAGTTCTTAAGCTGGAATTTAATTGGTGCAATATTGGAGTTTAAAGAGTAATAAAGGTTTTGTCCTCAGGTTATGAGAAGAAAATTACTCATAACAATTTTTTGGATTATAATATCCTAGCTGCTTTCCCAGTCCATCTTCTTCTGACATTATCATCATTACTCCTCTGATAATTTTCTGTGTTTCATACCTTTACCTCCAAGCACTTGGATGGTGCTGAGAACCCCAGTGAACTTTTCAGATATGGGGTGGAGATCAGCCACTGATCAAAATTAACTTGAACCACAGAGTCTTCAGAGCTGTTTTCAGAAAGGCAAAAAGCATTGCTCCCAGAGATGAGACAAATAGCAAAACCAGCAGAGATCACTTACTCTCACCTCTTAATTGAAAAGTTGGCTGCTAAAAAGGAGCTGGCAGTGACCAGCTCAAGCCATCAGGATGCCAATATATATTTTGACCTTATTTCTCCACCTCAGAACAGATCAATCACAAATTAATGTTACATTAGTGAAAGCAAGGACTTTTATTGAAGAGAGAAATCTACAGAAAAAATCATCCAATGAAATAGTGAAAAACAAGCTAGAGAGAAAACTAACCTAGACTGGCAGTGGAATAGTGCCAAACTCAATACAAGTAGGATAATCTGAAATCTTAATCATATCTAAACACAGTAACCAAAAAAAAAAATTTTGGAGCATGACAACTGGTATATGAAAGGTTCATTTTCTTGGGTTTGTTGTTGTTGTTGTTGGGGTTGTTTTTGTTTTTGTGGTTTTTTGTTGTTGGTTTTGGTTTTGGGTTTTTTTGTTGTTTTTTTTTTTTAATGCAGCAGAAGTTGCAATGACTTTTCTGGCTGAAAAACATATTGTAGCTTGCCACAAATATTATCTACACAGGAATACTTCATATTGTCATTGTTCCAAACCACTGAATGCAAGGAAAAAAAAAATCTCAAAAAAATTTTAGATATATAATAAAATGGCACATTAGGATGAGTCTGACATAGGAAGACTTTCTTCTTTTAAACCTGTTTGAATAGGTAAAACTGTGAGAACCTCACAACTAGCCTCTGCATTTATCAATCCTTGCTCTTTAATTTTAAAAATGTTAAATACAAACACAGAACGCAGTAGTGTAACAGTACAATGTGACTCCTGGATGTGGACCTGAGGTGGGTGTAAATGCCTGAATTCTCACTGTTGGTGCATCAATCTTCCAGTGCACATGGAGTGCCTGTCTGCACCTGTACATCACAGAACCAAACCTTAAAAGGGGACTGACACCAAGAAAATACACTGGTGTGGTCCAAGGACTAATTTTCAGGCTTGGATCAAGTACCTCTAAAGTACTTATGCAGCTAAGATTTACATGCCTGAAAAGCTTTAGGGCCAGACTTCCAAGCTAAACATTTGTAGACCAGGTAACCATGCCTGGGACAGATGAGTCTCTCCAAGCTTGACCATTGTGTTTTACCTTGGTAAGAAATACAGGGAAACTAAATATAACCCCTCCCTACTCATTCTTGTGCACATGCTTGCAATTACTACTTCAAACTGAAAAGATACCTAGGCAGACAAAATGAAAACATATTTTACAGGCTGGTGTACTGAGAGCACTGCCTAATAAGCTCTGTTGATTTATGGTAAGTATCAAAGAGGTTATTGTTCCTACCTGCCTACCATCTTTACCATGCAAAATTTCTGCTCTTTAGCTATTGCCTCTGTTTTGTGGAGACTCACAGACTGGGAACTATGGTACTTTCAGAGGAAGTACAGTGACCCTTCAGCTTTTTCCACTATGACATCAGGGACTTCAGTCCCCTCAATAAGTACCACCAGAGCTCAAGAGTCACAGTATCAAGTCACAGTATCAAGAAAGAAGTTGCTGAAGAAGCACCTGCTGAGCTCATCAGTGCAGAAGTATAGCAAGGCAATCTCTGTCAGAACTAAAAATATAGGATTAGTTTTCTAATTCTAAGTCCAGCACCTATTAAAAATGCACATTTTCCATCACAAGAATGAGAAGAATGATATAATGACACTTCCAGAGACACAGATATGAAAGAGGCATGAAATTTATACGATTTTTATTCTTAGATCTAAAGCTAAACCTTTCATTCTTAGATCTAAAGCTAAACCTTTCCAAAATGAAAGATACAAAACAAACCAAAAGATCAAAAAGACCAAAAAAAAAACCAAAGAAAAAACCAAAACAAACAAACAAACAACCCCAAAACAAACAAACCACCAAAACACCAAGGCACTCCAGGACACTGAAACAGATGGAACATGTCAGCATTTTCTTCAGCAAAAATAAAAAGCTTATAATGGAGGTGCTGAAATAAGTTTAATTATAGAAACATGAATGGCATCCCTATAATAAAGTAAACCAACAAGTCAAATGAACATCCTTGCCCTTTATTACAGAGTTGTGTGCATTTCTTCTATGATATGGAAGCTATAGAAGCTTGCCTCCCTATTACCGGTTCTTCTTACACTATCCTGGGGCTTAGAAAAAATGCAAAGCCCAGAAGCACAATGCTTTTGTAAAATTGAAGAGCATTTATTTCTTATGTATAAGCCTTGGCTTGCCAGGACAGCCTCACAAGATAAACAGTCTTGTTTTCATAAGGGCCTTGGTACAGCAGGAATTATATTCATACAAAATTTCAGTGCCATCATGCTAGCATTTCACATGAAGCAGAAAGTACTTTCTCACATATCAATATGAAAATGTGAAAGACACCCTGGCTTAATGTTACTTTAAGAGATCAGAATTCATCTTTCAGCATGTGCATCACTCTCTCAGTAGTAACAGAGTAAAATTATATTATTGTTCTGTGCCCAGGGAAATAAA
This sequence comes from Phylloscopus trochilus trochilus, assembly GCA_016584745.2. Lineage (NCBI taxonomy): Eukaryota > Metazoa > Chordata > Aves > Passeriformes > Phylloscopidae > Phylloscopus > Phylloscopus trochilus. Next base: position 52,822,626 of record WQNJ02000001.1, on the reverse strand, counting down.
AGCAACATCTCTCTTCTAGCATATAGAGTAAATTCTGATTGAATTTTATGATTCAGCTAGAGCATGATGCAAAATCTGCTGAAATCAATGGGATCCTGTGTATTGATTTCAGAGGGCTTTCAAAACGTGCACTGTGGTAGGAAGACATTTGTGAATTGTTTGCTATTAACTTGAGTTTGTTGTCAAACACTAAATCACTTAAGGGATCTTACAGATTTTATAAACCTCTACTTGGTTGCAATGGAATTTTTGTTGCTCCAAATCTCTCCATAATTTTCTCAATAAACTGGATAGATGTGATCCGGGTCAGAAATTTAAATGCTGGTGTTTAAAACTCAAATCAAATCTCCTTTTTTCTTTATTATGTGTTTTACCACTTCTTTATTATAACAAAAATATTTCTATATCAGGTGAAAGATATAGAAAGATATACGTCTCTTTCAAATAACATTCCAAGCTTTCAAACACCACCTCCATCAATAAGCATGGTCATTAAACATTCATTTGTGCAGTACCTGGAAAGTTGCATTTAGGATCAGAACTCCTTTGGTCCTCTAAGAGCACCAAGTCTTACCTTCAGATACTCATAGCCTCAGGAAATGGTGATTCACAACTAATAAAAGAAAGAAAGGCAGAGGTTTTTGGGCCAAATGAGAGGAGCTAGCCGGTGGCAAACAGAAAGACAAGTTATTCTAGAGGAGTCCAAGAGGGGCAACACCCTCTCTTGGGTTATGGAACCCAAAATGTGTATTCTATTTCAATTGTTGAAAGCAGTTGGGGATATACACACCCCTATGCCAATAATGTTTCTGAAGGGACAGTTGTGGTCCCTGTCTCATTTCTGGTAACATCCTGCCTAAGGCTTTGCCCTTTAGTTCACCTTGAACATTCCTCCATGGGCCAAAAATAATATGACCCTTAGCAGAACTGTCTTCCTGATTAAGGCTGTAACACAAATGGACCAAAGCCAGGAAATTTAAAATTAAGCTGACACTTTGTCCTTTAATTCTAGCTGTCAAAGAGAAGAAGAAAAAAGAAAATCAGCTTCACAGAACAAGTTCTCGAGACTTAAGTTTTAATGAAGTTTTGGTGTCCTGTTTTTTATGGGTTAAGTCCCAAGACTACCTTTATTCAGTGGGTTGATTTTATTTTTTTTTTTTTTTTTGCATTTAAGTTCTTCACTTTTCAGAGTAAAAAGAAGAAAGGAAGAAGTCTTTAATAGAATCTCTCCAATGCATATTAATTATCTAAGACATCAGAATGACTGCTTTGGTTTAATACATATTTATAATTTTTTTTTAATGTACATTATTTACTAACAGACTAGAACTGTTCTAAAGGCATCCATTACTATCTGAGAAGGTAAATATATATTTACAATTTTAAATTAAGGGACATTATTCGAGAAAGAGCAACTCTTCTGATAAGAGAAGAAGACCTCTGTTTGTAGTTCTGACTTCCCTGTTCAAAGAATTCACCCACAGACATTGGGAATTAGTCCCTTCAGGCAAAATATACACTGCCCAAGAGTCATAAAAAATGTTGTACAAAGGAGGTCACTACTTCACAAATATTATGGGGATAATCATCTTTTTTCATCTGCCACAAAAGATCTATGCCTTCAGGTTTATGACTTTCACTCAGTACTGCAACACCTACTGAATTCAGTTCTTAGACCAGTGGGTAATTTCTAATACATACACTTTATATTCCTCAGGTTCTGTTCTGAATAGTTCCTGACCAGGATGGGAAAAAGTCTGATCCCAGTTGGTTGTGCTGTGAGTGGAGAATGTTTGTAATCCACGACTCAGCCATTTGGTTCATGTCATTCCTCCATCTTCGAATATTCCATTTCTCTGGGGCTCAAACATTGCTTTCAAAACTTGTGGATATACTGGTGACATCTGAAAGTATAGGCATTGCTTCTCACTGATTGCTTTGTTTAATCCACGAATTCCATGAGAGCATATAAAACCAGGGGACATAACTGTAGCATTAAGCATTAAAAAAATAATAATAATCCTTTTAGTCTAAAGAAAAAAGTTGAATTTTCCTTCAAAAGTTTGCTAGTGAGTCAAATTCTACATAAACCTCTTCTGGATTTATTTCCACATTCAAACTGCAAACTACCAGAGGCTTTTGCATAACTTCAGATTTTGTTGTGAAGAGCTTACACAGCTCTAATCTGCACACAGAACTCAGACTGACGTCAATGGCTGGTTTATGCAGAGATCAAGGGCACAATATGCAGTCAAGATCCCTTCTGCAGATAACCCAAAAGCAGAGCTTTGACCTTATAGCTCAGCAGAGAAAGCTAGATGCCAGTTGAGATACTGGCAGCCTAAAAATATTCACACTCAAACCCCCAAAAATGTCTGAAAAATAGAATAAACCAAAAATTCTTGCTTGGAATTTATATCCATTTTACTTCTTTGTAAAGTAATAGAAAAAATTGAATCATGAAATTTTATATTTATGGAAATATGTGTAAGAGACAACATTTGTGAATTCTAAACAGACTCTCAACCTGTTTTCCATCTTTATTCTAGTAATTTCAGCCTGCAAATAATTGTGGCCACACACTCCATGTCTGCAGTTTCAGGAAGGACTGGCATACCTTTGTCCATGACTGCCCTGAAGCAACAGCTGCATATCCAAAACAGCAAGCTCTGAAAGGCATTCTGACATATAACTTCGCTTTTCAGTGTCCACTTCAAGAAAGGGTGATTCTCAGGTTTAAGGCCTGAACACTGGAAAGAAGATGAAGTTATTTAAGACTAATATGCTTTCTTCAGTCTCATTTTCTTTTGCTGGAAACAGAGATAATACTTGTATGCACTTCTAAAGTTGTGCTGTTGAAATACTGTGTTCTGCCTGACAGAACATGCAGCCCATTTCCCAGAAATACAGTGTCTTCTCTGCCCTTAGAAAATAAGGACCAAATGATGAGTTAATTTTAAACTGTCAGCCCCAACCAAAATCCAAGATTCAATCGCACCTTTCCTTTGGTGAAGGCAGGAACAAGGGTGCGGGCTTAGTGATTGCTCAGAGATAGGCTCTACAATAAACTGAAAGTTACAAAGGAGAGGGGATCAAGGGGGCACAGACTGGGAAAAACTGTTATCTGAAAATGAACTTCACTTCAGGTTCTCTCTCAAGCTAACTAGGCCCTGATGATGTACAAAGCAGAAACGCTTCAGGGTTTTATTCACCAAACACTTTGGGAGATAACTTTGTTAACACTTTTACTTTGGGGAAAATACAGTTGGGAATAAGGGAACAGTCCAAATAGATATTAAAATAATCAGTGCCCTGTGCTTTTAAAGAACAAAAGTCCTGCTGTGAGTTTACATTAATTATGTATTAGGTCTTTTTGTGAAAGAAGTTCATTACAACCTGGTCACTGTGGTGTCAGATTAGACTATACAGCATGATGGCTTGAGTCCAACCCATTGCAACCTTTCTATTGTTAGAAATATTCTTACTGAGTCAAAATCCCATTTATGAAAAGTCAAAAGGCTTTTTAGTGAGAGAGAAATAAGTACTCTGCTTCAAAAAAGAAAGAAGTATGTGAAATTTAATATTATTAACATTAGTTTCCATTTAATAGTTGCACTGCAATGGTTTCTTGACCAAAATAATTACATGTGGCACTCTGAACCAAAGGCTTAATATTTATTATACAAACTTACATGCAAATTAGAATCTGATCAGCCTTACTGGCATCTTGAGTGTGATATGCATTGAAATATTTTGTTTGCTTTAATACAAATGACTGCATAGGATATGGAAGGTTATTTAGAACTGACCACATGTATTTCCATGTCTATATGCAAGGAGCAGACTTAAGGTTGTTTAACAATGCTGAATAATGTTTGTTGAATTTTTTTGGTTGAGTGGGTGGGTGGATGAGTTTTGGGGGGTTTTTTGTATTCTCAGGTGTTAAACAGTAATATTCCCCCAATTATTTTTGCCATAGTTACAAACTTTTTATTAGCATTTTACTGGAATTTTTAGAATAGAGGATTTCAGTGTATTAAAATGTTGTCACAGGATGATGGTCTACCATTCACGGATAAATTCTTACAGAATAGAATCATAGAATGGTTTGGAAGGGATATTAAAGATCATCTAGTTGCAATCCCACTGCTGTGGCCAGGGAACCTCCCACTAGATCAGGTTACTCAGCGCCCCATCCAGCCTGGCCTTGAACATTTGCAGGGACAGAGTTCACAACTCTCTGGGTAGCCTGTTCTGACTGCCTCACCACCCTCACTGTAAAGAATTTCTTCCTAATATTGAATCTATACCTACCTTCCTTTGCATTACCTGCCCCCTTGTCCTCTTTTCACTACATGCCCTTGTAAAAAGTGTCTCTCCAGCCCTCTTGCAGCACCCTCTAAGTACTGGAAGGTGCTGTAAGGTCTCATCAGAGCATTCTATTCTCCAAGCTGAACAGCCCCAACTCTCTGAGCCCATTTTCACAGTAGAGGTGCTCCAGCCCTTTGATCAACTCAGTGGCTCCCCTCTGGACTCATTCCAACAGGTTCAGGATTTCCTTGTGTGGAGAGCCCCAGATCAGGACGCAGTATTCAAAGTGGGGTATGACAGATGCAAAAACAAAATGGAGGCCATGTGTTGGATTCATTGGAGTGGTGTTTCTCTCTGCAAATCCTACTTCATATCAAACAGTCTAGGCCTGATCACTTTGCCTACTTTCTTTGTAGAGAATAAGCCTGGAACTCATCTCAGTAAGCCCCTTTCCCTAACCACTTTGTCATGTCAGAAAATCATTCATTTTACAGCATACTTATTCTGCCCTCTCTCCCTCCCTCAACCCATACACAAGCACAAAGCATGTCTCTCCTTGAGTGCACGTTTTACATGCTTAGCAAAAAGCCTTACACAAACTGTCCAAAGCATGCAATTTCTAAAGGGTCATAACTCAGTCAACTGAAAACTGACTTTTTCACCTGCAGAAGTGCACCTTAGCAGTTACAGGTTTTTTTTTTCTGTAGCTTTCTGCCACTACCCTTGCTTAGAAGGCTATTCATAAAGAAAAGAGTCACAAGGATTTTGTGTGAATACACAGAAAGCTATTTCTCTCCCCACTTTTCTCAAAGAAACTCAAATTTCACCTCTGTCCTAACCAACATTTTTCTTTTAAACCATTTCAGCATAGGAAAAATTTGGCCCAGGTGGTGCCATTTTCAGAAGCCTGTGTATGACTGAAAAGGAGCAGAGACTAAGCAGAGAATTGCATTGGTACTAAGCATTGGTACTTTGTTAGCTGTGACTTGACCTGACTTGACAGATTTATATTTTAATGTGGATTTCCTCCCACCAGGGAGACTGTTATGCCCCATAAATCCAATATTCACAGAACTCCAGTATTAGGTAGTACTGAGGGATGTAAAACACTAGTGACAAACAGAGTGCCTAGGGTATCAAAAAGAGAAACTGAAGTCTCTGCGTTTGGAAAGGATCCAGCCATCCTCTCCACACAAGGAAACAACTGTCTCTCCCAGCCACAAATTCCCAGCAGCATCTGAGGCTAAAAAGCACATTTAAAATTGACAGGGTTAAGAAATCTGCAAGCCACAGGTAGGGGTTGTTATCCACGCTTCTGTGGTTAGCAGGCTATTACACCTCTGCAATAGCTTAAGACTGCCAGAATTGAATGCATTTGGGTTCTCCACTTCCTTGAAGATTCGAGCTTCAGTCTCTTTCTCAAGAGCAAGGTATAAAGAGATTACTAGCAACATCATCTCGTACCTTCTCCTATCCAACCTTGTAAATCTGAGGCTGCCCTTAGTTTAAAAGCACTGATGTTAAAATACCAACAGTGTTTCTCTCCTTGTGTCTTTCCCACTCTTCACTTTTCTTTGCAGATTTCAAGGTGATGACAAAAGAGAGAACAGTCTTAGCATTTGTTAATACCCACTTGACCCACAAAAGAAATTCACTAGCATTCGCAGCTTCTAATTTAAAAACCATTAGACCGTTCTGCTTGGCGGACCAGATCTAAATATTCTTAAAGGGGTGGTTTAATTTAATCATTACCTTAACAAGCCCCCTTTTAAAATGATGATCCGCCAAATTCAGGGGATTTGTTTTGGAATCTGATCCAATAACTGGCTTTGTACAAAGAGAAGCATAGCCGCATCTGATTTGGTTCAGAACGGGGTGATAATCATGAAAATTACTTTGCATATTTAATCACTGTGAAAACATGAGTACAAACTACTTTCTGGAGATTACCTTAAAAAAAAAAAAAAGCTTCAGGCTTTGCAGCAAGCATGCCAAGTACTTTGATTTACAGAGAATTATTTGGATTTTATAGAAAGCTCAGTGTTTCAAAGACTTCAAGCTAGTCAGCCACTGGCAAAGAAAATTACTAAATAGTGGAAGGAAAACTTTTTATTGGAAAAAAATTATGTTAACACCAATTGTGGAGATTTATGTTTGTGGGATTTTTTTAAGTTTATGTCACTTAGCAACCTAGATTTGAAGCAAATACCTTACTCAAAACCTCTCTGATCTTGTTAAGAGGGCAGAGACACACTCTCCAGGTTTGACCTGGCATGTTTCCTCATTGCCAGGGGTGAGCCAGAAGCTGACAAGTCACAGCTGTCCTGTGAACAGGACTTTCACAAAGTTTGAACTAGGAGAGTTTGCATCAGGATTGCTCTCTGGTACCTCTACATGGGGCTTATGGTGGGAAAGAAGCCTGTCCAGCAAGGCGCAGAAGCATCATCATCTCATAGCTTCAGATTTTTATCTAGATATCATTAGCTGAGGTTCAGCTACACAGAGAGAATTTAGTGACAAATTCCTAGAGAAATTAATTTTTCTCACCTAGATCAGACAGATAAATAAAAGCACACTGACTAGTAGTTAGCAAAACGACACAGACCTATATATGACTTGCATATATTTCCCTAAGCTGAAGTAACTGGATTCCAGATGAGTATTCCATGGTATGTAAAACTAAATTTGCTGCTGAGATAAACAGGTATAGCTCCACTAAATCTGTCTGAGTTGCCTCTGCTTAACACGTGAAGTGAATTAGGCCCTACCTTTACTGTCAGTTGCTTCTAAATCCTTGCACTGTGATACAGCAATGTTTGTAAATAGCCCAGCATCTGAGAGCTGCGGTGTTGGCAGAATATCTGAGGGATAATAGTCACAGGCATCTCAGATTATGAAGCCTGTTCTAACAAATATTTGTAGAAATCATCTCAGAGTTGTCTGCCTGTCTGTAACTACCATGCTGTACAAAATTAATGAAAAAGCATGCCTAAGATTCTCTGTGGAAACTAGTGTAATATGTATATATACATATGAAATATGTATGTATCATACAGGCTGCTCTATTATAGAGACACATTTTTATATGTTATACACACAAATATATATATGCAAATATACATATAAATATATATATTTACACCTGTATCTTTTTGCATACTTTTCTTATATAGTACATATTCCTCTAAGCATTATATGTTCCACAGCTTCAGCAGACTAGAGGTTAATGAACAGGCTTTTTCTCACATATGCACAGAACAGATAATTTTCTTTACTGTTCACGATAAGTTGAAGGAGCATTTGAGTGACAGACCAATTTGTCAATCAACTACAAAGTGTTGAGGAAGCTTCCTCTGCATAATTTTACACGCAGAGATCAAATGTGACCTCTGATTGTACAGTGGGTTTGGACAGTCAAGGTTACAAAGTCCAAAGGAGTCATGCAAATCAGTTACCTTTTCTGAGTGCCTTGACTTTCTAGGGTTATCTGTGAACTAAAATAACTACAGGATTTTAAGAGAAAGATGAAAATTACTTCTTTATTATTTTAAGTGTGCGTATGCATATGTGAGGAGGGTGTATGTATGAATTTATTGTATGTGTTTTTACTTTATAGCCCAAATTATTTTTTAAGGTCTCAACACAGAGCCCCTGGTTCTGACATCTCATGCAGTTTCTCTTGAAAGCTATATTTTAATAGCAGCTCTGTTCATTTAATGTTAGCCACTTCAGATGATTTCTTTGCTAAAACCTGAATTATGAAAATCACTTGTCAATTACCCTGGGTAGCTGTGTAAAAGAATTATTGCACATTCACAGTGAAAAGAAAACTTTATTTTCACCACTTTCCAGTAAATGCTAATTCAGAATAACTCCATTTAACAGTTATTTTATGCTGAAATACTGAATACCTCAGGGAGTCTTTTAGGGATTTTAAAGTCTCTTTATTTATAAATGATTCATGCAGCATTTTCAGAAAAACCTACAATTAGTGTGGGAAGCACAGAGACTCCTTTGGGAAAGGTAAAAAAACCCAACAAAATATACATGCATTATATACAGTCTTTTTATCTATTGTTGTTTTGCAGTGGACTATAAAAAGAAAAGAACTAGAAAAAATGGCTAGGAGATATTTTATCTAACCTTTAAAATATATGCCTCAGTGGACAGTATTCTGTGAAGTAGTTACCCTTCTGATTTGTACAGCCCACAAAATTCTTTTAATGCAGATTCCATTTTGGCTTGCACTGTCCAAGCCCAGTTACAAATGAGCAAGTTATCTAAGAGGAGAAGCCTTCTGTGGCAACACAGGAGGACAAATCATTCCTTCCACCTGGCCCTTGTGAGAGTGATGGTCACTAATGTTTCCATATTTTTTGCTGCCTGGGTGCTGCTATAACTTCAAGGTGTTTGAAATGTTCACACCAAGCAGGCATCAAATATGACACAAGCTCATTCAACTTCATGTGGAATCTTTCTGCTCCCTCAAGCCCGACGACAGACACATCTTGCTGTAGCTGCCAGCACTGCAGGAGTTTCTGCAAGCCCTCTCCTTGTCACACAGCTGGGAGGAATGAGCAGGCCAAGGCAATGGTAATGAGTGGCTCAAGACCCTCAGCACACACCCCTAAGGCTCCCATGGCTTCACCCTTGATATGGCTGCCTTTGTTGGAGCCCTGGATGAGCCTGGATTCCTGCTCCCTGTGCTGGTGTTAGATGGCATGGTGCTAAGAGTCATGCTCCAGCATGTCTATATATGCCTTAATGAAATTACACTCAGAAGCACAACAGCAAGGGTGGCAGGGTGGCACTAGGGTTGAAGGCTGGATATTTTACCATTTATAGATCCCCTTACCTTTTCTCAAAATCCCATCCTTAAATATTCATTCAATCAGACCTTCTCTGTGTTGATGAAATGTTCTTGACTTTCCATCAGTGATGGAAAAAATCACTATCTCTCTTCTGTGAGATAATTGCACTGCTATGAACTACAAGAAGTGAACAAGCAAAACCAAACAGATACTCTTGGCTTCCAAGAGACAAGATCTATTTAAATATATTTTTCTTCATTTCCATTCTGAGTTTGCATTGGTGCTGTTACAAATGACCAAATATCAAATGCAAACAAAATTTCTCAGAGGTCAGAAAGGTCACCCACGCTTGTTTTATAATTACACCAGCATTTATGGTGTGAAACTTGCAGGGAGGTGAAAAATTAACCATCTGAACCTGTTCACTGACCAGTACTGGTACCTGGAGAACCTGTCATGAGACATACAGAAGAGATGGCAAGAAGAACACCGTCAGATACTCCATCTCATTAGCCAGATGTACAGATGACATGGGGGAGAGGTGGTGGGTTGTTATTATTTATGGGAAATCTCAGACTCATTGACTTAAACCTAGAGATATGCAGAATCTGCAAATGGCTTCAATCCATTTGATGGTTTCTCAAATTGCCATCATAAACATTGTTCTAAAATAAAGAGAAAATCATAGTTTTGCAGTTAGATGGTATTTTAATTTTCTTTTTAGTAAAGCTCACTGAAAAATACAAAGTAGCAGACTGCACACATACCAGGACTTGCTTTGGCACTACTCCAATTGCTTCTATATCAACAGGTGGAATGCAAAAAAACCCAACCTGAATAAATGGAAATACCAGCAAGAGGAACATTACTAGACAGCAGATAAATCAGAATACCATTACTGAGATATTCTCTGTGTGTCAGGCTACTAGAAATGAAAAGAGAACCCCTAAGTATTATGACTTTTTAACATGCTGGACTATATTTTTTAATTCTCTACATAATATTGCAAGGTAGTGATATAAAATTCAAAAGATGGATCTTGTTCACTATCATTTTCAATCTAGTATCTATTGAGAAGTTCCCCAGTCTCTTGCACACTGGGTTTTCTATCAAATCTACAAACAAACAGAAAATACACAAGCCTCTTCTTTCTACTGTTGAAACAAAAAAATAGCTAAGTAGATCTAGCACTTGAAGCATCCTTCAAGCAGTAGGTCTGATTACACCTTCACAATTAAGAGTAAATTACCTGCAAGGCTCTCCAGAGCTGGATGAACCAGTGAGTTGTATTAGCATGAAAAGAAGAAAAGGGAAAACAGGAAAATAAAGAAAGGGAAAAGGAAGGGGCATGTCTTGTTTTAAAACAATCTCCAAAATTAATGCATTCCAGGTAAATTTTCCCTACTCTAAAATAACAATGATAGTTTGCAATTTCCTCAATGCTGTGGACCTAAGAAACAGCACAATTTCTATAAGACAGCAGGTATGTTCATTGTTCTATTTATATTGCCACAGAACTTATCCTAAGCAAACAGCAGAGATACATCAGGTTTGTTTGATTTTTCAAGCCATGGATACTCCTTGAGATTTTTCACCTCATTCTGAAAAAGAAGGAGAAGAAACCCTGTAAGTTGTGACAACTGAATCAGCAAAGTGAAATAAGGCTGAGTGTTGGAGCCAGCTGCACTTCCTGGTAAAGGATGAGGAACCAAACATTTTAGGCTTATTTTTTGGAACAAAATATAACATCCATAAATAGGAGCAATGCACTTCTTATTGACAAAGCAAAACAAAAATTAGTTGTGGATCAGCCATGATCTCCACCTTATACGAGGTCCTGCAGTCCCTTGGATGACCAAAGTTATGGGTATCTCCTTGCCCAGTTCTCTTGTATTTGTTTAGATCCCACAAATTGCTTCATTCATTTTTCTTGCTTGTTTTTAAAGTGAAATACAAGATGTTTTCTGGGCCATGAATGTAACATGAGATGGCAGTGTAAAAAATTAAGAAATAACTCTGTGTAAAAAATACTCCAAAATACATAACATGGGAGGAATAATTTTGTTGTTTGTTTCATCTCTATAAAAAGGATATGATGATTATGCCAAAAAAATTGGTATTATACTTGAGCATGGGGAATCACTGAAACTGCTTTTAATCTTTAATAATAATAATAATAATTATTATTATTATTATAGTAATATAATTTTGGTTTCACAGTGGTGTCTAAGAAAGAAAATATTTATTTTTTAAGTCTCTCTATCCTATTTTTTTGCCAGAATTATAAATAGTGCTTCAGCAATAGAAGTGCAAACCTTATACTGTCAGCAAGTTATACCTCTTTTAAGATGTTAACTGGTATCAAAATGCAGCACTGTACTGTACATTTCAGGTTATGAAACAATAGCATTCACAGTAAACCACTCCCAATAATTTCATTGACTAAGATGTGCCTTAATTTAGATGCCAAGTTAAATTCAAGAAGCAACCTGGGACTAGCTGGTGGATACTGTAACAAGTTGTGAAAGGCCCAGAATGCAGTTATGCAATGCTTAGCTGTTAAAAGCAGTTTTTAACTCTTAAAACACATTAAAAGCACGGGTCAGTCATTCCCTTGTCAAGCTTTCCACCCCCTCAGGACACTTTATTTAAAACAAATAAACAAACAAACCAACAAACCATCAAAAATTTAATTTCAAAGGAGGCCTTTCGAGGAATTTTGGTTCATTGGCCTTCAAGCTCACTATAAAGCTTCTGCATGTTTCAGGCCATGGGATTAATGACAAATCCAGCAAAGCATATGACTAACTTTAAGCCTGTGTGTAATCTCAGTTAAGTCAATTAGTCTTCCTGCATGCTCAAAGGTAAGCAGATCCTGAGGTACTTTGCTGGTCTGGTATGATTATCCCTAGTGATGTGTAGACACGGTAACTGCTAACCCATTCATTGAGGAAACCTGGCCTCTGCCTCAGCTCAGAAACACATCTTTCTGTGGTGCCTACTATATATGTCATCAATTCTACTGTAAACCACTGAAGTCTTGATGAAAGACTAAAAAAGGAACAATCAAATGATGTTCCTCTCTCATTCTGTACAATATATAGTAGAAATGTTAGTTGTACAGCCCGATTGTTTAACAGGTCACTAACATTCTCATTCAGTGACTCCCTTTAAATAGCAAAACTAAACAAATTTTCACTTGTGATTGTTAACTCATTTCTGTGCAGAGCTTTTGTTGGGTCACCCATGTTCCATTAACACAGTTCCTGTACACAGTGCAAGCATATTAAGATGTAACTCAGAAGAAGCTCTATCTAGGTGCATTGTTGGTCAAGCTGGTGAGTTCCTTACATCCATCTTGAAAGTGCTGGCATGCCTTGAGGTAGTAAAATAAGTCATGAATGCCACAACTAATCAGTCTCAAAATCTCCAGGAACGATTTATGTGGGCAGATTATGGTCTCCTAAAAGCAGGCTCTCAAAGCTCTTCTGTTGGTTTCTTTGTCTCAGCAGCTGCTACTAAATTACCAGAGATCCCAGCAACGCTTGAGTCTGTCAGAGCTTCTTGAAAGATGAACCCAGTCTGAGGTGGAAATGCCCTTTCTCTGCAGCACATTGCAGATTATGAAAAACCTTATCTGAAAATTGTGCAAATGCTCCAGAACAAATCATGTAAATCTGTAAATATGTATTTATGGGGGTTTTAGAGTTTGGATAACTGCCACCCAGACAACTCCCTATCTCTGAACATATATTTAAGGACTTAAAAAATACAAAGTTTTGACCTGATCTGTTGCCATATATCTCATCACTGCTCCAGTGGCTGTGCAGGCAGAGGATGGCATTCCTGCATTTTTCTATTCCATGTGCCCATGTGTAGCCAATCCAATCCTTACAAATGATGCAGGATTGTAAACAGAGTAAGGCTACTTCTTGAAATGGAACAGCAGAGTTTGCTCATGAGAAAGGGCTACCACATCTCCTAGAAAATGCCAGCTTTGGACTGGCAGAGTTTGCCTGCCAGACAAAATAAGCCCCTTTTTGATACCATTGCACTTCAGGGGAATCAGGGGGCCTGGAACAACATCATGGCTTAACACACCAGTATTTGTCTCCTGAATCTCTTGCACTGTGCAACTTCAGGTTAAAATTATCTTGCCCAACAAGGAAACAAATGCACTTGTGGGTTTTCACATACATCTGTTAGTATTAACAGCAAAAGGGAATGATATCTTATTGCTTTGCAGCTTTCCTTCCACCTTTTTCATTGTAAAAGGCGATGGAGTCACATGGTTTTCTCACCTCTACATATTAAGAGGAACTTGAACTTCTTGGTGAGATTTTCTCCTATCCTATGGAATCTTCTTAGTGTTGTGTTAGAGAGCTTACAACATGATTATAGGTAAAACAATATTCTTTTTCCCAAGGGAAAGATTAGAGCAGTAGTACTATACCCTAGCAACAGGGTCCATCACAGAGCAGGATGATATATATTCAGGTCTATTTCCCAATTTAAACTTTTTTCAAACATAGACCCAGTTATTAGAGCTGAGTTCATCCTGAGATATCTGTTTTCATGGACTGTGTGCTGTTATCTCAGAATTATCTGCATTTTGCAGATAACCCAACCTGCTAATTAAATAAATTCATAACATGAGTTCTCTGGCTGAAATAACACCTACAAATAGATAAGAAAAGAGTGCATATATCTTTAATTTTAAACTTTATTTTTGCACTGCATGCAGTGCTTCTGCAATGTCATTTGTTGTGACATGATAACGAATGACATGATGTAACCATTAACATGGCATAACCAAAGGCAAAATGATTCATTCTGACTAAGCATATAATGATTTTCTTATTATTTTTCTTAAGTCATACATTCTACCTTACCCTTAACTTGTGAATTCTATTCAGGAATCAGATACAGGAGTGCAGGAAGCAGAGCTATCCATGTGCTATCAGTAGTAATACAATATACAGAGATGCAGAAATATTATACTGAAGTGATGCTAAGGCTGCCTCTAAATTAACACCCAAATTCTCTGTTGGGAACTCTAAAGGCATGCTCTACAGAACAGAAAACCTGATTTTAAAAGGTTTTAAACATCATCATGGCATGAATTGTGCTTGCACTTTTCTATGTACACATCTTTGATACCAGCTGGAACTGTGCAGCAACCTAAAAAAGCTCTGGAGGAAGACTATTAGGAAGGTAGCATGAAGTACAGAAAGTTAAGGCTGTGAATCTTTATAAGTCTGTCATGGTCTAACATACTAAAGTGCTCATTATCAATATAATGCATCAGCTCTCTAGTCTGATGGTTGTAAAGGTCAGTTATCCTGTATAACAATCCACAAAATGAGCATTCTCCAATTAATTGTAAAAGCTGGTATTATAATTCTACCTTCCACACTTCATCATGACTAACAGGTGACATGAGTAAATGACAGACTGTACAGACAACTCTTAGTCATATTAATAGTCAGGCACGGTAGCAAGGGTTAAGGACAGAGTGTCAGGTTTAACTTCCCCTCATTACCATTCAGAAAACTATCATTTAATATTAAGTTAATTGTAACACAAGGATATGAGTCATGCCCTTGTGTTACAATTACCTTTAATATTAAATAATAGTTTTTGTAATGGTAATTTCCTTTGGGGATGTTTCATTCTACATTAGGCAGTTCTGACTGATGTCTGTCTTTGCAGATATCTCTATCAGCCACTAAAAGCTCTTCTATGAGTACATATCCATAATCTACAGGAATTTGAGACCATGAATATTGTTCCATTGAAGTCATTGTGCTTTATACTAGATGTTTCTAATCTATTAACTGTTTGACTATTTGATTGTGCCATAACCGTGATTTTCCTTTTGAAATCTACACAGAAGTGCACTCCCCTTGCTCTGCTGGGATAGGACTTCATCCACATCTCCAGCTGCCTTGATGTGGGCAGTCTGCAGGATACATAGGGTTTGACTTTTTATAACCATGGTGTTTTAGCTATCTGAGAGTGTAGTGGATTCTAGGAGCTGGACAAAAGCAGTGAGAAGAGTTTTTTAGGCTTATTAGGCTTTTATTGAGGAACAGTGTTGTGTGAGCTCAGAAATCACAGGAGCTGTACTAAACCTGGTTTGTGCCTGCCCCATGAGCAGAGTTTGTCTGTTAATGGTTACAACCATACAAAGCTGTGCATTGAGTAAAAAGTTGTTTTCAGAAAAGTATCATTTAAAAGAGAAAAGGACAGACACTGGAAGCTACAGGTTTGACTATGAGTGGAAAAGTACTGCCAGTAAGGCCTCAGTATCCTCTCCAAGGCTTTAAGAGCAGTATGGAAATCCTTTCATTTAAATAAATCCTTCTGCACTCAAGAATCATGGCATGAAGACGTAAGGCTCTTCAGAAAGAGTGTGGTTGTCAGCTCTAAAGAAGGTATGAGGGACACTAAGTCCTGCTGATGCATAAGGATACTTTTGCCAGTGGCAAGAAACAACACAAGTACAACAGTAATATCCTGGGAGAAAATTTGTTCTCTACTGCCCATGGCAATTTTGCAAGGTCAACATATGGAAAGCATCAGGATGAGGTTTGAGGCCAGCTGGTTCCACAGAGCACCCCAAACTGACAATAAGTGGACAAACAGGTCCCCCTACTGCTCCCCTTCTTGGTCCTCACAGCACTATCAAATGAACTCTGCAGAAAGGGGCAATGTTGAACTCCCTGGTATCCACCAGCCAGCTCAGAGTTCTACGATGGGACTAAGTTCTAAGTCTAAGTGCCTATAAAATTTCTGAAAACTTCTTAAGTTACAGATTTCCTTTTCTGATTAGGTTCTGGGACTGAACATCAAGCTTTCTCTGCTCTCACCAGTGGAAGACGTATCTATATAGCACGTATAAATTATGGTGAAGTTGAGTCTCATAAAGGAAATTTTATTTGAAATGACCATAACTTTAGAGTAGAAGTAGTTTAAAGAGTTCTGAATTTTATCTTCAATATTTTTTGTGCTTGTCAGCGACAGCTCAGCCAACAATCACTATTCTTTTTTCTCTTTCAAAAGTTTGAAGCACAGCTAATGGATAAGTGAGACCACATTCTCAGCGTGGTTATCACTTAGAAACCTTCTGCACCAAGCAAGCTTTATACAGCCTCTGTACATTTGAACAACACAGGTTATGAAGTATTGGTGCTCCAGATCATTAGTCAGGTAATTACAATTTTTGTTTGTTTGGCTTTAATTAAAATTGGTCTCGGAATGCATCCATTACAAGAAGAGGTCCTCACTGAATAACTGATACACAACAGTCCTGGACTGGCAAATAAAGAACATCCACTCTTATCCCCAGCTTAAGGAAAATACAGCTTCTTAACTGCCCAACACTTTTTAACTGAGAGATTTCAAGTTACTAGTGAAAGGAAGGCAGTATCACTCTCTCCTTTGACCAAAAGCATGTAGGTCAGGGGACAAGAAGGAAAGGAAACTCCCTTCTGTGACTCAGCCATTATCCACCCTAGCTATGCCACAAGGACACTCAACAGTATTATAGTAGGAGTAACATATATTTGTCTACTTAAGGGCAAATGCTTTAGGCGATTCTGCACAGCTTCACTGAATTTAACAGTTGCATACACTTGGACCAGGTCCTTGGTTTTTTTCAGATGCAAACCATTGCATTTAGACAAGTTTGCTTTCCTCAAGTGCCATCCTGTATGTATTTGTGGCAGAGAAACTGTACAACAGCAAACACATTCATCTTTAGTCTGATGAATGCTTCACCACATGCTAGGGTGTGTGTTTCAAAGTATATTGTCTGAGAGATCTGTTCTCAGACATCATGGTGTGGGGGTTTTCAAAGGGACAGTTGTAGAAATGCTTACATGTTCCGACTCAAAGCTGATTGGCCCAAGTACATGAAAGTGTACAAATCTAAAATTGAGACTAGCACAGACTTGATGATGCAAATTTCCATACATCAGTTTTATAATCCTCACCAATTTCCAGGAAACAAAGTATTATAGCGAAATTAGGGGGAAACAAAGGATTTCTCATTTTATTAGGTACTTAATCCAAATCCTGCGAAATTCAGAGGGAGTCTTTGCATAGAGAATAATAGACTTTGGAGTAGGCTCTGTGCAAAGGAGTAATTTCTGGCTGTAGAAGCAAAAATGCCCCCAGCCACAGAGCCACAGACATGTATTTTGTATGCAAAAATAGAATTCCTTGGTGAGAACTCTATACATTATGCTTATAGGTAAAAGTTAAATAAAGCATCTGTCTGCTACTGTTGTTTTTCTTATTAAGCAGAAAGGAATGAATGCAATATGCAATTCAAAAATAAATTTGGAGAGAAGGAAAAGGGTGGGGGTAGGTGAATAAATATATGTAAAATCACAACATGATACTAATGTTCAATTACAAAAACTTTACAGAAGTCTATTTATTTATTTATTTATTCTAATTCTAAATCCCTACCACTACACAACAATGTCACATTTTAATGTAATATCATGTCCAATGCATATTCATGAAATAAAAATCTTGGCAGTGGCACAAGAAAAGTGGGATGAAGTGTGTTTGGCGGAGTGCGTCACGTTTCCAGACCAGCGGATTTTTTGATTAAAGTCCCTTATCCGTTTTATCATGCATATCCACTCTCTGATTAAAGTGATCTGGAGCTGACACTCACAATGTCAGTATGCACTGAGACCCTTCACACAAAACATGGTTGGAATTTATATGCTTTAAAAAAGGGGGGGAGGGAGGGGAGTGAGAAAGAGACCAACCAAAGCTGCTGCATTAAATTAAGTATATACATATATATCTATCTACTGAAAAAACACACTTGGACTGGCTTGTTTTAATCTTACATATTTCTTTTCAACATTGCCAGGCTACAAATACCACATGTTTTACTTCCATTTCAAAAAGTATCTGTCGTGCAAGTTCTTTTTCTCTGTTGTGCTGGGCTTTTGATCAAAATGCTTCCACGCTGAGGTGAAAAACACAGCTGAGGTCTCCTACAGTCACAAATAAATAACAAATTTCTCCAAATCTACACACACATTCTGCCTTCTTTATTTTTTACCCAAAAACTTTAATTGATGTACCACATCTCAACCACAGGTTATCTGTTAAGAAAACAGATTCTGCCACAGCAGAAGAACATGGGTGTTGCAAGGGCAGTTTTACCACAGATCCACAGACCTTTTCTCCAGGTCCCATGCTCAGAAGCAGCCAAGTATGTGTAGGTTATCTGAAAATGTATTTTCAAGCCTCACAACATTTAAGAGGATGCAAATTGCCTGAGCTAAGTGTCATATGCATGAAAATATGGTAGCCATTTTTCTGGCTTTCTGTGAGTGGTTAAATTTTCCTTGACTTTAAAAAGCTTGTGCTCAGGTTCTTCACCTTGACTACAGAAAGTGCTTAAACATAAGCCCAACTTTAAGCATAAGAACAATGTAATTTAAGTACTTCAAGTGTTTGTCTTAACTGCAAATAAAGGGATTTTAACAGCTCATTTAAGAGTGGTGTTGTAAATGTTCATTCTTTTTAGCAATACAACAGTATTTTGCATTTCCAAATGCTGGTCTCCAATCATTAAATACTTATGGAAAGTCGTCCTTGGTTTCAGAGATCCACAGATCTCCCAGGTCTGCAGTGTTCTTCAAAACCTGCCTTTAAACTGAGGAATTCTGGATCTTTTGCTAAGTCTTAGCTGGTTAGTAAGATTTCAGTAGCTTATGTTTGTTCAATTTATCCAGTATATCTTTTCATATTTAATAAATAGCTTACATAAAATTCAAATGTGTCTTAATTCCTGGGGACCATTTTATTATTTTTTTTTTACAAATCTTTAGGACATTTTAACTAGGGAAATTATTTTTACTGAGGAGAGCAGCTGGACCACTACCATGTGTAGGGACCAGTGTAGTCCCTCTTCTCATATTCTTCTCAGTTATGTGTCTTCATGTCAAAGTTCAATCAATGTGCTATTCCAATGCAGGGCTTTTCTTGAGCAGTTGATGCCAGTCATGCTGAACTGTTGCTACACTACAGATTTGACAGGCATTGAGTTTGGAATTAGTGAAGGACTGTCAAATTAATTTCATTTGTGAATTAAGCCTCTCTTTTCTACATAAACTTTAGTATAAAAAATAGAGTGATAGTCTAAGGTAACAGAATAATTTCTTTTGTTTATTGAGGCAGAGGTTTAAATATATACAGACTTCCTGCATATAACACCACCCTTAACTTTCCATCAAAAGAGTGGAGGCTTCCTGAACTTCTTCTTTCTCCACATCACAATTCTGCAAGGAAAACAGTCAGAATTTGAGAACAAAAAAGAAAATAAGTGTAGATTTTAGGAAAAGCATCCTGGAAACACTTCACTGGGAATAAAGTATGTTTTCATCAGCAGGAACATAAACTACTGGGCAGTTTCACAGTAAATCACCTAGAAGTGGAGTTTCCACATTTGTAATCATTCCTAGCCCTTTTCATCATTCCCATGTTTACTCACTACTACTGGTGACACAAGAACCATCCCAGAAAGGGAAGATAAGTAAAACTGCCACATACACAGCTGAGGTTCCAGCTACACTGAGAGGCAAAATCCTTCACTGACTTTTTATTGTCTCAATATCAAGCACGGGCTGGAAATGGAGAGCTGCATCTGCATATGGTGCCCAGCTGAGCACCATTTGTCCTGTGTGAGGGCACAAGGGATTTGGATGGCTGAAACCAAACCTATAGCTGCACTATGGAGAATTTTTATAGATTACAGAAAACGTGGCCTGTATGAAATGCACATGTTTTCAAGTAGCTGTTTACAGCTTACAAGCCAATTATTACCTCTAAACAAAATTTGTAGACATGTCCAGATATCAACTGCGTCTGTAAATCTGGGATTCTGTTCACATGCCCCAATACAAAAGGGCAAATAAAAGATTATTTTCAAAAAGAGAAAGAGCAATACAACTACATTGCATGGATTAACCCTTCAAAACTGTTATTATTACCAATGATCATTATTAATCTATATGCTGTCTAATTTGCACCCAAAATGGCTGCCTTTCAGCCCCTTCTGGTCCAAGACCTAGCAGAAGCAATGCTGCAGTAAGATCTTCCATCACTTAAAGTCTCATATTACAAATTCCTTACCTTTAGCAGCTATACAGCAATACTCAGTAGTACATGAGACATTATGAATAATAACTTACTGCATTTTAATTGTCAAAGTAAATGAATGAAGCCCAGTCTCTACTGTCCTACTATCTAGTGTCTACTATCCACTATCCTTGCTTTTAAAGAGTGTGTTCTCTTACTAGAGGGAGAAATGAGAACAAATGTTTGTGAAAAATGCAACAACAGGAGTACTGGGAAGAAAGAAACAAGAAAAACCATAAATGTGTCTACAGGTCAAATTACACAAGTGAGAAGAGCAACAAGATGGTAAATTCAAGTTTTAATCTGATGGGAAAGAAAAGGAAAAATTCAGATATTTTGACACAGGCTAAATAATGCAAGATGATAAAGGTTTGCAAGATAATTTACAGTGCCCAGAGAGAGGACACTGTGACCAGAAGGACCTCCCTGCTTCTGTACTTAGGCAAGTGAATATTCCCTGATATAGGTGTTCTTCTGAGACCTTCCCATTAAAAGAGAGACCACCACAAGCCCATATCCAAGTACTGCTTCATTTATTGTTAAGGCAGAACAATACTTCAGACTATTTAATAAAATGGGTTTAACTATGAACAGCAAAATCTAGGTAAAATTCAGATAGAGTGAGACATTCCCTTGGCTGAAGTCACCTCTCTGCATTCTTAGAAGCAGAAGGTCACTTTTACTTACCACAGCTGAAAGCAGGAGCTGGAGATAGGTGTCTTAAATTCACGTCAAAATGCAATGAACGGAGCATATTCTGCAGCTGTTAACCACTTGTGACAAGCAGAGGTGGTCCCCTCCCTAATTAATTTGTCCAGGTTGCTCTTATTGGCAGTGTGCAGACAGGAAGGCAAGGGTGCAGGCTGGAGAGGAGAGCCTGGCCTGGTGATACCTACTGCAGCACAGAGGGGAAGCAGGCAATGAAAAAGGCAGCAGCAATCACAGTAGAACCTCAACCTTGGCTGCCACTCAGAAGCCCAGAGCACATCCTTGCCAGGAGCTGTTGGTCTCAGTGGCTGTTCATCCACACCTCAAGCCAGACCTGCTGCACCAGCCCACAGGCAGGTGTGAAGCAGCCTCCTTGCAATACCTAGGTTTGTGTCTTCTCTGCAGAAGCATTGATCAGAGCAGGAAAAAAAAAAACTTTAGAAGAAAATTTTAACTTGTATCACTCTTTTAGACCTTGAGGATTGATTTAGGGGATCTCAGAGTATATTTTTTTGCTTCCAGGAAGGACTGAGTGTGAATGCAACTAGGACTGGCTTGTGCCAATGTGTTTGTGGTAGAGCAGAGAGGATTGATTCTGCTTTAACCATGGTCCACCTCTCTCTCCAGCTCTCAGGTTTTTAATGCAGTTGCTGTTCTGGGTGTCTGCTCTACACACTAAGAATTACACCAGAAATCCAGAACACTGCCCATGAGCAGGGCTCCTTAGCCCCCATAAAAACTGTATGCTGTACACTAGACAGTCTGCATAATAGATACATGTTATGAATACAAATAAAATACTCTGTTTCCAATTAATGGGATTTAGGGCTGGGGCTTTTTAACTTTACTACCATGGTTTCCTTTTGAAAGTTCTGCATATATTTTCTATTTTTGAGGGGGGGTTATAAATCCTGTTTTAATGTTTTGCTGTTTATGCAAATTTCCAAATATAAAGGCATATGGTGGCAAAGTGGCACTAACTATCTGCTTTTCAGCACACATTCCTCTGCTATTACAAGAAAAGAAGGCCTGATGGAAAAGGAAGGAAGAAAAAAAAAAAAAGGAAAGAAAGCAGTGTACAAACAGACACTGTATAAGCATAGCATTGATTCACATTTCTTACCTTTATTCTTGACCTCTGATTCACTAATTGCTCTGCTGGCTCCTGCAGGGTAACTGTGGCTGCTCCTTCATTTCATAAGGTAGAGTGGGTGCTCAAGTTGGTAATTATAGTTTTAAACTAGCAGAGAAAATGAGAATAATAAAGGAGAACTTTTTTGAGTCAGAGGTTCCCCCTCACACTGGCAGCCTCACTGCATGGGTTTCATGTATCCAGTTTGCATTTTGCCTGATAACATAGAAGGCACATCATGCTATTCTAAAACAGCAGGATTATTTTCTCCATTCTAATTGATGAACAGCTGTGCTGTAATAGACTACAAAGCACAGCATCACTGATCTCTCCTCAGGCCACCCTAGGAACTGAACACTCCACAGGGATGCAGAAAAGAATGAATACAAAAAAAAAAAAAAAAAAAAAAAAAAAAAAAAAAAAAAAAAAGCGAGAGAGAGAAAGGAAAAAAAGAAAAAAGAAACAACAAACATTTCAATACATTATCCTTTGGATTCCCATTATCATTTGGCATCTCATTCAGCAATAATTAACTCCAATTTTCCCCACAGTAGTCCTGATGTATAACATGACCCTAAAACAGTCATACCTTATAAAAGGTAAATATCAACATTTTTGAAAGAGAAATATTGGAGTTCAGAATGTTTGTCACTGAACATCAGTGTTCACAATGTTCAAGCCACTTCTGGGGTTACATTCCCTAGAACTGTTCTTTGTCCCAGGAAACCCACATTATCCATTCATTTTTCTGATGGAATTCATTATCTTTCCCTTCATTCTACTTTATCAAAATTATGGTTGTTATTATTATTATGTGCCTCGGTATGGAATTGCAGTGCCTGCTTGAAAGGTTTTGATCCCAAAGGTGGGAAGCCTCAGGGATCACTGGAAATACTTTTGTGTTTTTGTATGGGTGGAGACTTCATAAACTCAGCAGTATTCCTCAACTTTCTATTTTCTTGTGGTTCTAGAAATGGCTGCTCCACTTGCCTTCAGAGTGAAACAGGAGAGTCTCCTTTGTATTTTGGGGACAGTTTAGAACTAAAGAGGATGAATCTATCTGATGCCTTTTAAGACAGATAGATATGTTTCTCATCCTTTCCCTCACCAGATTCAGTGAGGTAAGGGAAGAGTTGTAATCCTCATTTAAGACCTTTTCTGTCTTTACTATGTTTTCTGTGGGCATAAAAGTGTAGGAAATAGTTAAATGATGTTTCTTGTTCTATCAGTAAGCCCGTTCCAAAAGCACAGACTCAATTCAATCAGAATTTGTGACAAGAAAGCAATCTTCCCATTCTTCTCAGCAACGGAAAAGTTTTGTTCTTCTTATTTTGTGTTATTGGAAGTGACTTGCTGCATCTTACCTATTGCTAAGCCCTGTGCTTATGTGTTCTTTTGTCTAGATAAGTGTTATCCTGTAAAATGAACACAATAAGACTTCTGTTTACCTTAATGCTAGTTAAAAAAAAAAAAAAATCTCACAGATATAAGAAATCAATAACCATCCACAACAATTTACCAAGGATTCAGTCTGGGTAGAAAAATTCAAATTGTATTGATTTTTTTACAGGGGAGAAAAAGCCACTTGACAATAAGCCTCAACTAAAAGAAAATGCCATGTGTACACAACTAGAAGAGATTCAGAAAGCCAGCTATTTAAAATCCAAGCTGCTGATTAAGACACCTAAGATGGGTATGAATACAAAATCAGACTCTGGACACTGGCACATTAATTAGTCTCCATTCCTTAGTTGTTCATTAATAACAGGAAGGGGATAAAGTACCAGGAAAACCATGAAGAATTTTAAAAGGTACATCCCAAATAGGAATACCATTTAGTGCAGAATGCCACCACATGTGAGTTCTTCTGGTCCAAAAATAGGTGTAATAAATATGCTTACCAGGATAAGTAGGATGCCACGCTCATTTTGGGTGTAACTTAAGGTGTTGAATTTAACTCGCCAAGGCCTTGAAAGACTATTCAAAAACCCACCCTTCTTCTCACTTTTCTAACTACTAAATTCTGCTAAAGGACACAAAGTAAAAGCCCACAGACTTAAAAGTCAGTTGTCCGTCAAATGATGACCACCAATGAAGAGATTGCCCACAGCACCACTTGTCTGAAGGGCCTCGGGTCTCCAAACAGGCTGAAAGATGCATTAGGTGTGTAGAAAATCATGAGTTACCGTGGATTTAGGGGTTTAGGGGGTTTTATTTTTTCATTTTGTCTTTGTTTTAATGGCAATTTGCAAATTTCATTGAGATTATTAGCAGGCTTATGGTGAGCTTGTTAATTATTTCTACGTGCATTGTTAATTTAGAGTGTTTTGTTCTCACTCACACTATAAGGTCATAAGCACATTTTAAAAAACAATTTTAAAAGAGTAGTAGCAACATGTGTGTTGTGTGAAAGCAAAGCAAAGCACAAGTGATTTCCCACAGTTATTCTTCCAGTTTTCTCTTCAGCTTCATCTCCGTTTATTCAGCTCGTTTCCCATTCCAACTGCATTAAAAGTTCAAATAAACTCTGGGCACACCTTAGTAGGTCACATCTTTCCTTTCCAACAAACACACAAAGCAGCCTTTGAAGACCTCATAGCCCAAATTTTTTTGTTGCCTGATCAGATATGCTGTGCCTGAAGCTGAGAGGTTTGGTGGAGGATGTTAATAAAAGAGCCTGCTGTCTAGGTCTGGGCTTGTTATGGGGAAACTTTCACACCCATTATGTCAAGTGGTGGAAGTGGTCAGGGTTGGAACTGACAACTAAAGGAAAGAACGTGCTTGCCAGGAAGTATCAGCAAAAGGATCACAATAATATGATCA
This sequence comes from Phylloscopus trochilus trochilus, assembly GCA_016584745.2. Lineage (NCBI taxonomy): Eukaryota > Metazoa > Chordata > Aves > Passeriformes > Phylloscopidae > Phylloscopus > Phylloscopus trochilus. Next base: position 52,797,666 of record WQNJ02000001.1, on the reverse strand, counting down.
AGCAACAACAGCTGGCTGTCAAAAAGGAGAAATGACAACACAAGATGATCTTGGTGAAATATAGGAGTGGACTAATCTTGACCTCCTACTGAGAGAGTTATTTAACCCTGCTGAGGGGCATCAGTGGGCTGGAGCACAAGAGGAGACAGAGGTCCAGAGCAATGTTGGTCAGATTTTGCCTTCGGCTACTCTGTCAACATATATATATAAAAGCAGTCTTGAGCACTTGCTAGAAATTGTAAGCCAAGGGAAGATTCACACACACTCTTTATTACCACACTTTGATCAGATTTGTGAATGAGATGGCAAAATCGGGTTTGTTCTCTTTTGTAGATTTTCAGTAAGGACTTCAGGAGACTCCAACCCACCAGCCCACAGCTAGTAAACAGAGACTGAGGCACCTGCCAGGCCACACACAGATATGAAGATTTCCCTTTATTTCATTTTAAAATTTAATTAGATACTGCTTATTCCTAAACACAAAGAAGCCATTTTCCAAGTTTGTCAAACCTCCCACATCTTGGCTGAATAAGGAAGAGTAACAGCATTGAAAACAAACACTTGCTTTTAAATTTCTAGAGTCAGAAGCCAAAACAAAGTTTTGAGCACAGACGATTTACCTGATTTATTTTCAAAGGGATCCCCGAGGAAGGAGTCATGTCCTCACATCTATAGAGAATACAATCCTTATTTATGGGTTTGTGCTACTCTCTTGGGTCAGAATCAAAAAAGTGGGTTCTTCTAAAATAGTCTGTCTATAAATAATTTCTACTAAAATGCTGAATAAAGCACATATACTTCCTTAGAAAATCCCTACTTACAAGAGAGAAAGGGAGAGATTTCTCAGAGAAGTGAGCCGACTCATGTCCTTGCAGTTATGTCCAATGTTTTGACAGTGGAGTAGTAATAAACCTTGCACTCTGCTCAGTATCACTGCATTTCTGCTGTGACCACTATGAAGTCCTTTTTTGTGAAAGAAAAGAATGAATCTAAGTGGGAAAATTACTGGAATAAGAGAGGAGCTTTAATGGCAACCTTGGCATCCTACAATTTCACACATTAAAATATAATTTTAAAAAAAACAACCTACTACAGTGCTTGTTGCATAAGGCTAAGCTTTCTACTCTTCAAACTATTAATAAGGGCTTCCCATCGAGAAGACAAATACATGCTTGATGCATTTTTAATTCTGTGCCAATACATTTGACTAAAGCTGTTTGCTGTTTCAATGACAGGATTTAACTTGCCCTTCTGTATTCAACATTTCTGATTATTAATGACATTTAGAAAACACAGACAGAGGCTGTAAAAGTTATATTCTAGGCAATGTTTTTAAAAAGTAACAAGATTAGCAATTAGAGGTCCAAATCCTTCTGATGCAGTAAATTTAATCATTCAATAAAATAAAATAAAATAAAATAAAATAAAATACAATAAAATAAAATAAAATGTTATCATTTAATAGGTGCAATGGAATCTCTACCATAGCAAGGAAAAGTATCATCTTGACCACTGTTATTGATCCCTGATGGCAACTGAATGCAAAAATTTGCAGCCTTCCTAAATCAGACATAAATGCTACATAGATAATCTGTATAAGTCCAATAGCCTTTTCAAGATACGTGCCTCTTAGTCAAAAACCATTCTTGTCTGTATTTTCTACTGTAAATACATTTCATGCAGAAATGAAATCAGAAATAAGCCAGAGGACATTGCTGAAGTGTAAACTTTTTTCTTTCTGAACATCTCTGCAGTTCCAAGCAGTTTCTCTCCTAAGTTTGCCAGGAGTGTTTCTCTGAAGAAAAACAGGATGGAATTGGTATCAGTATTGAGACCAATATAGGGATCACATTGAGTTAATTTTTTACTGCAAGAAATGGAAAAAGAATTGCTCTCTCCCACAGACTGATTATTATTTTGTTATTTAAGTGATAATGTAAACCTGAGGTTAAAATGAAATTACATGTACTGATGATCTCCTAGTGACCTGCATTGTGCTGTTCCATTACAGCACATAGTAATGATAACACTAAGTGCACACACTTATGTTACTGTCAGGTACCAATGCAAATCAAGCATCACAGGAGGCACATTACTTTTGTTTTAACCATTAAAGACTCTAAGAAATGCAATATGACAACCAGAAAAAAGAAGGCTTGGATTTTCTAAAGGTACCCAGGAGTGGCACTGATTTGTGTTTTCTTTGGTATCCTTTTTAAAAGGCCTTTAGCTGTGCCAATATAATGGATTCAAATCCTGACCTTTCTCAACACAATGAAGACACTCTGTATATCTTGCTGTATAACACAGGGAATCAATACTGTATTTTACTAAATGCGAGTTAATTTTACCCAGGGAAGGAAATTACTGCTCTTAATAGTAGAACACTTCTTTTTTTTTTCTCCTCCAAGGCAGTGAGTTTCAGGTTTGCCAAACCCTATCACTGTTTAAAAAAAGGGTTTGAGAGATTTTAATAGCTAATAATAGGAGGAAACATAAAAGGACAAATTCAATTTAAGTGAAAGGGTTCCTGTGTAAGCATTACTTGTCAGTCTTTGGTCGTACTGTATAGGGACCAGCTACGGAGCAGTGGCAGCAAAGAAATATAAAGTCCAGATTTAATTCTGATACAGAGAAATACAATTTCAAAACCGGACGTCTTATCATAGGCATGTCCCATTGGAGAACTCATTTCCCTAGCAAAAGGCTGTCACTGCCATTATGTTGTACAAGGAACCAATTTACTACTACAGCTAAACAGGGTTACTGGTGCTGTTGGAACTTAAGCATTTGAAGTTATCACTAGAAAAAAAATAGCATTTCAAATGTCAGTGAAATGGGAAGGTATAATTGAAAAGTATCAATCAGAGAAGCAAAAGGGTTTAGAAAGCTAAGACTGCAGTTTTAGTACTGCCTTACCCCCTCCCCACTTGCTCTTTTTTATTTTTTTAAGCTTCTTTCTCTGTTTCCTTTTCCCTTTCACATGCAACTTCAGATCTAGTATTGTAAAATAAAAGATTTTAACTTGATACTTGTCCTCTGTCAAACATGAAATAAATTTTGATGATTTTCTTCTGCAGTCTAAGTGGCCATAGTTTCATGACACAGAACTCTCATCTCACCCTGCATCCAGAGCTGCCAATCCGGAAGATATCTAAATGAATGCAAAAAAGCTGATCTGAATTTTAGTTGCTTTGTTTGTGTCTTTTTTTTCTCCCCTGGAAATGAGTCTGAAAGAAGACTCATTTACTTGAACCTCCTTTGTATAACAGAATCTTTTCCCCCATCCCAGGTTGATCCTACAGAGAATTAGAGAGTGAATAAACCTTTGAGCTTTCAGGACATGAAAGTAAAGAGAAATGGTCTGTAAAATAAATTGAATTAATTTGGTTTCCAAACATCCTACTCACGCCACTATTGCTAAATTTGTTATGTCTCCACATAGAGCAGGAGGGACTTTTTCAAACTGCCTCATTTTGCTGCATTTTATTATGAATCAATGCTTGGAAATATTAGGAAAATGTTTAGCTAATATCGGAATCGGAAGGCTGGATTTACACAATCTGCTGCTCATATGTAGAATATCAAGCTTTCTTTCATTATTACTTTCTTTTGCTCTGCATAACGGCTCGAGGGGCTTTGGAAAAAAAAAAACAGCTTTTAGTCAAATAGCAATTAGTAAAACAGGGCTGGTGTATAATCATGCTAAAACTTGCTTATTTTACCCCTTAAATAGGTTGCCAAATTGCATGTAGCAATTTGTCCTTTCAGTCCAACATCACTGCCTGGGTCCCAGGGACATCGGTTACTCTGAAATACCAGCACTGCTTCTGGCACTCACACACAAAGCAAATTTACCCATTGCTTGCTAAAACTCCGTGAAAGAAAAACTGCAGAAGAAATTCCAATTCAGAGCATTGGTCCTTATTCATATTTTGAACCTGCTAAAAAGAGGTAAAAAGGTAGTGTTAGAAAGCTCTGCTGTAGCGGTGTAATGTATTAGAGCATATCTGTTTACAGAGGAAAACATCAGCCCTGTGCTCCACAGTAAAGAGATGAGACTTTCAAAAAGAGTTGGGCTGGAGTTCTATGGTGATAAGTAACAGAACCCCCACCTATGGCATCTCCTCTTTCTGCAAAATAATTCCTGTGTTAAGGAGAAAAATGTTCTATGCACTTCTAATGGAGTTAGATTTTTCAATTAAATAAAAAAATCGTCAGGATGGTGTACTAAAATAATTTTTTTATAGTGGCTGAAGAGTTTCAGAAAATTCTTTGTCAGGAATGAACTCAAGCTGTAGAAACAGAATTTTTTATTTAAAGTTGGATTTAGGATCTGGTTGGAAAAAAGCTGAGAGTTTGAGCTGAGGCTGGGAGAAAGGCTCCCCCAAGATAAAGTTACATGTCTTCTTTAGAGTTTATTTAAACTTCTCTTATTTTCAAAAGTAATTTTACCTGACACAGAAGATCCTTTATCCACATTAGAGTGCAGATATATTCCTCCTCCACCACCCTTTTGATGAATTTCAATTTCAAATAACTTAACGGCTAACAGCTCACAATTGTTCTTTATATTAATAGAAATACATGGTCTCTTTTGAAGTTCAAGTAGTAATTCAGATCTTAAAATTCTTCTGCTGTTTATAAATGATTTGAACAGGAATGTCATAGCTTTTGATGCACCACTGCAACCCCTGTTCAACTACATTCTCTTATTCAACTGGAAGCAACTTTTATATGCTAAGGAATCAAATTAAATGTTGTGCTAACTGGAACCACTGAGTTGTAAATTAAATTTATTTTGGACCACGGGTGCATGTTATTAATTATATCATGTGTCCAGCACAGGAAATTAATGAGAATGATTGTGAGAAATCAGAATTTTGACTTAAAAACATTCAGAGAATTTTTGTGTGTGTAGTAGAAAGTATAAGATTTTAAGGATATTGCTTTGCTCTCAAACATTCTCCAAATTTTATTTCATTAAAACAGCCGCAACAAATCCACTTGGGAAATTTTAGTGGAAAAAAAATCCAACGAAACAAAAAATTCGAACTTCAAATAATCAAAAAATATTAGATAAAGTACTTTTGCAATGAGGTGTAGTTCTGCAAATCATTTGTTGATAGATTTCTGGCATAAAACCTCCATTCCACTACATGTGCTACCATTTCCTAGAGTGCCTTGATTCTGCCACTGTAGGAACAAGGTAAGTCAAAGTGACTTAACTGAGTCACTGCTGCTAGAACTGAAGGGAAGGAGGGATTGCTTATTTCATCAGCTAATATTGTGGAAACCTGCAATTTCTACTTGGGGTGAGTGTGATAATTTCATAGCTCTGATTATGTTTCATAATCATAAGCTGAAGAACTATAGATTGTTCTGAGGTGTCTGCCCACAACCACCTCAGTCATGCAGGCAATGAGGGGCAGCTGTCCCATCTCATGGCATCTTATAAACTGGGCTTATAAAGATAAGCCAGATTCTGTTTTTCATAACAGTTAAGAAGAAACCCCAAAAATGAAATACATTCACCAGGAGGCTATTAATAAAGAGACAGAAATAGAGGGAGACTAGACTGTTCACTGACAATTTCCAAACAAAAAAAAGGAGTTAATTTATGAGTCATTTTAAACAGTCCATCCAAATCTGAGCTCAGAATAGTGATATTTCTTAAATACAGTGTGCAGACAGTTGGTAAGGCAAAGCCTGCGATTCTCTGATGATAATGAAGGGAGGGGAAAAGGAGGTGGGCAGAGGGAGATAGAATGGTAATAATACTTAAGGAATGTTTCTTTACATTTAAAGAAGAGAAAATGTCTCCTGTAAAGGAATATCTCTTCATTTTATCAACTCTCTAGCCATTTCTTGTCACCAGATGAATATTAGAGTGTCTACTACAAAAGACAAAAAAGAAATACACATGTTTCATATACAATAATTTATTAAAAAAAAATAGAAAAGAGGTGCCTAGGTTTTTTCCTAGGATAAAAGGAACCAACTAGTTTTTAAATCAAAACTGGAAGAGAGGGAAATTAAGAAAAAAGCCAGAGGGAAAAACCAGCAGGATTAATATTGATGCAGCTATGGCAAAAGCAAACAGACAGGCAGGGACAAGATTGCATCCAACCTCCAAAACACATGTAAAGTTGGAGCTAAAATGTCATATGCGTATGCAATTTATATGCAAAAATCTTTTACATAAAGATACTAACTGCCAAGTCTTCTTTCACAACTTTTTCAAGGCTTGCAGTAACTCTGGGATTTTATATTCTCCCTCCGTCACCTTACTGAAGGCACGACTGTCTGTGAAGAACACGGAAACTTTCTTAAGGCCATGATATTAAATTCTTTCTTACATTGCTGGGCTGGTGGCTCAGCAGGAAGACCTATTTTTGCTTGTGTTCAAGCAACTTCCCTGGCAGTTATTGCCTGTAACAGACTGTAGGGAAGTTGCCAACATTTAGAAGCTCTGATGATGTGAGCCAACCTTAGACTAATAATTTTTTTATCTCAATATAAGTGGAAGAATTACATAAAAATAGACAATTTTTAACAGTATGGTATTCTGTTATGAGAGAAGGCTAAATAACACTGGTGCCATATGAACATCTTTCTCCTATCTACAGCACCTAACTTTAGCATAGTCCATATGTCTATTTGTCTGATAGCTGAATTTATTAAAATAACATGAGGTTACAAAAGAAGATTCTAAAGCTTCGTGTCCCCAAACCTTTCAAGGTGAGACATCCACCAGTCGTAAACACTTTTTTTTCTTTTGCATAACCTTCAAATTCAAAACCAATTAGCGAGTGTACTGGAATCTTACGTGGGAAACCCAGACACGTTTTTAAGAATCCAGAAATTGGGATGAATGCTGCAGTCTTTTAGTACCGTCCTGTGCCCCTATCTTGATACGTGCAAGAACTTCTGCTATAATCTCATAGGAAGCTTCAGGATGGCTGCGTAGGCTGGAGAAGCAAGCCCCCAGAAAACTCAGCCTGCACAGACAAGTGAGTCAGTGGTCAGCAGTGGGGATGACATACAGAGGAACTGGAAACAATTACTTCATTTCCAAGCTATTTTAAACTCAGTCAGAGCAGTTTCCTTCAGACAAGAATGATGGGCAAAGCCACCAGAAGGAGACAAACAACGGTGTTACAGATTTTGCTTTCATTTCTCATCTCTGTGGCTATTGTACATTGTCAGACTGTTTTGTGAGCATTTCCAGAGCAGAGGCTTTGACATATCTGCTCCCAGCAAACAGTTTAAATGTTGGCTTTAAATTCCTTAACAGATTCCAGGCCATCATCTTTTTTAATTAAATGCAAAAAAACTATGTTAATGCAACGTTAATGTTGAGATTGTCATTGGACAGATGTCAAGAAATTCAAAGTTATGGTTCCCACAGCAACCATAATTTAGCGACCCCTCCCCCACTTCCACAACCTCCTGAAACATATTGGTCTCAAACTGTACAACAGGCAGCAGAGTGTGGGGAAGCTGTGAGAGACAGAAATTGTGTACAGGACCTCTTGGAGCTGCTGCAGATGGGGTGGACACCAGTCCTGTTTCCAGAGGAGAAAGTACTGCTGGTGGCAGCACTGGGACAGAACGGCTCCTGTCTACACCTCACAGTGGTTATACCCTGGTGTAGCTGGGATAAACTATTGCACCCCCTTCAGCAGTGTATCCACCAGCACACCTAACCCAGCACAAACCAGCTGTACTGTGTAGTTACAAAAATAGCCCCTATAACCCATGTGGGGTTATTAAGCCAAATGCTGAAAGGAGCCAGCTAATGCCACAGCACAGCCAGAAATGCAATGGTGCCACTGCAGCCACCACAGTTAACACTGCACAACAAAACTCTCTTTTATTCATCCCAGAATATAATAGACTTCATCACTATGCACCAGACTGAACACTGAAACACACAACGCATAGAAACAATAATTTCCAGTGAGATAACATTTTTCACAGTGCATCTTTTCAGACCCTGATCTCTCAGACTTTGTATGTAAAGGAAAACTACAAATTGCTTCGAAAGAAAAGAGCCTGTAAACTTAAAATATAATCCAATACAGTGCTAAAAATCATGAGTGTGGAAGCAGTACCGGTTTCCTGACATTTTTGATTTTTATTATTTGCCATCCCAGCTAACTCCTCAAAATTCAATACTTTAAAAAAAAATCCATCCACCAACAATCCCATGACCTCTCTCTTGTTAATATTGCCTAGTGCACTACAGTTCCTAATTGCCCTTCTTCTAAATTGTCTAACTGGAGTTAACCTAATTAGGTTAGCCAAAAAATTACTCTCAATATGTACTTTCAAGTTTTCTGCTTAACCTTCAGACCTGTAAAAGCACTTACATTCATGAAAGTATATATGTTTTTCCAACTTTATAGGTTTTCCTACACCTCTCACACCAAGCCAATTTGGAGGTATTTTGGAGGACTGCTACACCTACATAGACTAATCTTCTGTCATTTTGTGCATGCCTTTTTTAAGATCTGGAGCCTTTGAATGACACTGCATTTAATCCTAAAGTCAGTGAGTTACATCAGTCCATCATTACAATAGTTACTACATCCTATATTATCAGGTCCTCACCTCAGTGGAAATGATACATCTCTAGGTAAAACACTATGAGAAAAGAATAATTCTACTACTGCTGTTTCCTGACCATATAAGCCAGTGTTGGGGTGAGCAGAATTTCCCTGCTTTACATCATTTCACAAAACATGAGGACTGATGCTGGTGGTGGTTTGTTTGGGTTTTTTTGTTTGTTTTGTTTTGTTTTTTTGGGTTTTTGGGGGTTTTTTTGGTTTATTTTTTTTTCCTCACCAGATTTAAGACTGACATGGAAGAGAAAGTGTGCTTGCAAGAAAGTGTTTACGTCTGCTGCCTCTGTGTCCTGAGTCCCCATTTACTAGTCTGGGCTGCAGGAAGTTTGCTAAAGGCTTACTTCCTAGGTTTTTTTTCCCTAAGAAGCACATGACATTTGTATGGAACAGGAAGAGAAGGTGACAGGGAGAGGGGAGAAGGCAATCATAACCTTAGGACACCCATCCAGTGATTTAAGCCTATATATACAACTGCAGTTATGCCTTTGAAAGATGAATCAAGTAATGCTGCCGACATTTTCCTTTCAGACACTTCTTTTATTCTCAAGCCTGTCTGTAGCTTAAAAGTTACATTATATCTTCTCCAGTTTTAGTGCAGCAGTTTCCCATTTGATTTCATATTCAGTTTGTATTTGTGGAAGCAGGAGGAGCTCTTTACTTTACTTGATAAATGGTAACATCTGGCTTTGTGATGGGCCATCACCAGCATGTTTAAAGAGCTGCTGACGCTTCAGGGAAAACTTGGTAAAACATTTCATTTAGAGGCAATTCTAGTTATTTATTCTATTTTCTGCATTCCTCATCCTCTACTTTATTCTGGGGACATTTGCATAAAAACAGACCACAGCTCCTCATCTTCACATAGCATTTTTTTGTCTGATGTCCAAATCACTAATCATGTTTGTGTCACAGCAATCATATCCATAGCAACCACTTGTGATGTCATAGAATATTAGAGTTTCTGGGAAGGGCAATGAATAGGGCATAATGACATTAAAAGGCCAAACTCCAAATTACACTACAGCAGTGAAAATTTGTTAGAAGTCTGTAACAGAAAACTGAATTGGGCTATTTCTCTTACATAAGCACACACAGGACTTGACCTTTTCTTTTGAATGCAGAAATACAATGAGCTAAACTTTCCTGAAAATCACAATATTTATATAAATATTTTAACCTGTGTGTATATAGACACCTTCAGCAATTGAAAAAAAAAATGAACAAGCTGTTTCTCAAATAACATTTTTGCACATTTTCTCAGGAAGCTTCTTTCCTTGAAGTAGCAGCAGGTCAAATATAGCCAAAGGTGTAGACATTGTACAAACAAGGCATCTCCAAAAGCCAAAGTAAATTTTTGACCCTTATAGATTCTTTAAGTTTTGTGCAGGATATTTGTAAGCAAATAAGCATTACCCATCTCTTAAGCATGTGTTCAGCCTTAGCTATAGCTAGAAATCATAAATAATGAGCAGGAACTTAATACAAAGACCGAGATCTGGCCCAAGATTTAGAATGGCTATTTATTTATAGCATGGGCTTAAATACTAAGCAAAATGAAGCAAAGCACTTCATGTCTACAATGTAAACCCTGTACTTTATCCATCAAAACATCCATCAAAAAGGTGGGAGCAAATATTCCTTTCCTTAGGTCATTGTTAGGAAATATATATTGTAGGAATTCCACTTCTGGTGATTGCACAAACGTACTGAGATGTGAGGGCAGATGAACGAAGGTTCTTAATGGTGAAAGTACTAAGCTGTGAACTTGTGAACTTTTAGGTACTTCCCAGGAAGTGCTATAGGGATAGAAAAGCTGTTAATGTGTCCTACACTCTGACCAGTCATTCTGCACCTTGTCATTGCCCATGAGCATATCATCAGGTGTTCTTTCCTGACCCTTAGCTCCATAGCCTCATACTGGGGAGGATAACACAACTGCAGCCATATGAGACCACTGTTTTCATCATTTTCCCAGAAGTAAATATTACTGCAGCTGAGCTCTGCCTGAAGTTTGATACATACTGTAGCTCTTTTCATCTCTGCTCCCAACTGCACCGTCTGGAAATGCCCATTTGTGCACTTATATATGTCATTATAATGTGCAAAAACTTGGAATTGAAAAGAAAGTAAATAGTTTATCTTTATGCTATGTTACATTTTCTAGAAGTGCAATTGAGGTATCAGTCATTCCATTCTGGCTGCATTGATCGGTGATTTTCATTTTGTAATTTCAAATAAAGCTTCTCTCCACAGTAGCAACGGCAGCACTTTCCAACATATAACTTCAGTTCGTTTTAGCTTCATGAGTTAAAGATCCTCTCTCCCCATCATTCTTGCACATCTTCTAAGTGGTAATTCCACTTTTCCAATTAGATTGCTGGAACATGCCAAGTAAACAGTCACTTTTTCCTAGAGTCACAACATCTAACTAACAAGAAAATTCAGTCCAAACACCAGCTTGGGCTGAATCCCTATATTCCCACTGTAGCTCCAGCATTTAGAATGTGAATTTTTACATATATAGATATATATAAAGTGAACCTTAGACAGTACTGATGATGAGAGTGATTGTTCAATTTACACTAATTTTCAAGGAAAAGGACTTGTGAAAAAAATTAAAATGTTAAGTAAAATGTACACACACAAAGAAGAAAAAAAAAAAAAAAAGAAAGAAAGAAAATACTGTAGAAAAAAAAGAAAATACTGTAAGTGGTTGAAGCCAGAAGTCAGACGTTCAAATCCTTATTTACCACATAGCCCCAGGCAAGTTACTTCTCTCTGTCCCTCAGTTTGCTCATCAGTAAAATGGGCATCATAATCATTTAATTCAACAGGCTGTTGCAATGACATACAAATTCATTGCTCTTTCAAAAGCTGTGAGCTCTCCTAATGAAGGGTTCCTTCCAGATACAAAGAATTCATAGTGGGAAATTATTAAGTAATTCATTTTCATTTAAGTAACATTTCATTTAAGTGACATTTCATTTAAGTAACTCATTTTCATTAGTTCTGACCAACAGTTTTCTGTGAGAGCAGGTTTGTTTTAGACATAAAAGCAGAAAATTGTTAGAAAAATGACTAGAAAACTGACTAAAGGAGAAAGAGAGTGCCATTGTCAGGATCAGTATTCTATTTTTGTTAAGTATTCCTATTGTATTTAAATACCATGTACCAAAATACTTCAGGCACATCAGAAATACTCAAAACAAAGAAGCATCACAGAAGCTTTGCAAATGACAGTAAAGCTGAATTAGGAAACCAGGACAATATTGCCTAAAAGCTCCATGAATCCTTCATAAGAGACCATGTTATAAATTAAATACAATATTTATGCAAAACTGTACATATAATTTATGCTACAAGAGCACTTTGGCATGAAACTATAGTTCAGGCCACACAAGGCTATAAAGACAACGTTGCTGGAGAGCCATATTTGAGGTGGACAAAAGGGAAGAAAGAGGTGAGGCACAGAGGGAGCTGGTGTGACTCTTGAATCATCACACCACAGCAGAAGCCAGGCAGTTTGGTCTTCCAACCCATCTGGTTAGAAGGTCATGCACACACATTCACACCCTCTTTAAGAATGTGCTCTGACAATGGTTGCATGCCCTCTTATATTCTTTTTCATTACATATTCAAAAAACAAATGTTCAGTACCAAAAATACCTAGCAAAAATAAAAGGTTATGAGCTATATATTTATGGGAAAAGAAGGAACAGTCCAGAGATCATCAGCTCATGTTTGGTAAGACCTGAATTAACACGTGGACCATTGCATTTTCACAGAGCAAATCTACATAAACACACGGTAAGCCTTGTCCTTTGAGGCCAGAGTTCAGCAGACTGCACTCTGTCTGGAAGAGTCGCAGCCGCAGTCAGGATCTTACAGCAAAGTTTTCTCACTGAGGCAGCAGAGTACAGGAAGGGACCTCCAGTCCCAGCTCTGCCACCACCTTTCTGATGAGTTTGGTCACAGCATTTCATGACAATCACAGCTTCTTCCCCAGCCTTTGAGTTTGTGCAATCTATTCAGGTTGCATACTCTGTAGGGTTTACTGGGACTTCCCAGCATCAATCTGATACTACCACTACCATCATTTACTGCCACTGCATAAGATGAGGGGCAACATCATCCAGAGACAGACTCCCAAACACCTACATCCATGATGGACTTGTATGAACCAGATGCAGTCTCTCCTTATTTTGTGCAAAATTTCTTTCAGTTTGGCCATAGCTAGCAGCATCCAAATGACAAAATCTAGTTTCCCTCAGCTGAAACAACAAATGTTTTTCTACTTAACACATAAAGAAACTGGAAACACTGAGAAGCTGAGTAGTTTTACAGGCAACAGCACAATTTTGTTAAAAGAACTTGACAAAATCAGTTTCTCTGCAACCAATACTTAATGACAAGACTACACACATTTATCTTTTTTTTTAATCTAAGCTTTGGCATAAATGAAATATTGAAATAAACTGAGCTAAGAAACAAAATATGCACAGAGCCACAAATAGGCCTTCTTTTGTTTGTTTTCTTAATTTTTTCCCCTACTTCCCACCTCTGCAGTGTCTGCCTGCAATGATTAAGTTGACAAATGAAGTTCTGACTACTAATTAAATTGAAAATAGCAGATATACTGTGACAGTGATCTCTCTCTCCCTCATACATCACCAGTAACAGTGACTGTGAATGGTTTTCCCTGCTCAGTTATCCCCAAGCCCAGTGGCACAAAGCACAGCAGCTGACTTATACCGAAGTGGGAGGGAGGGAGCCACTGAGTGTCTCCTCTCTCATATCAAGGGAGGACAGGAGAGTTTAAATGTGTAACTACCAAAGCCTGGAGTCATCAGTCTGCTGGTGCAAGCACTGAGAGACCTCTACTTTGGCTTGTCCTTTTTTTTAGCCTGGCAGAAGCTGATTTGTCCTCTAGGACACATCTCACAGCCCTGGTGACTGAGAGCAGTGTGATGCTCTGTGCATCCGTATGCATACACTTCTCATGTCAGCCTCACAAACCTGCTCCTGACATCCCATGGATTCTAGCAGTTCAATATTGGGCAAAAGGCAGTCAGTACACGGGGAAGTAATGGCAGGAGATCCCTGTCATCCATTGGGATAGCAGTGAAAGGATCACTTGCCCTCCAAGAGCACAAAGGAAGGAAAGATACATCTGGGCTGCAGTCATCCCTGCTTCCACCACCTAACCTTAATGGCCTTTTCTAACAATTGTAACCATTCCTCAGACTATCTACTGTCCTAATGATTCTTCTCAGTCTGTGATGTTTTATTTCTACTCCCTTGGTGCGGTCCTTTTCATCTCTATAACAGCAAAAATTTGAAAGCCACCCTGAATGCTTTGATTTTAAAGAAATGCTTGATGTATATGAGCTGTGAAAATTCTAATCCAAATCATCTCTGAAGTTTGTGATTTAATAGCCAAAGAAAAATTTGTTCAATTGTTCTCATCATTTTTTTGGGATGGTCTATGGGTTTTCTTTCAACATGTTTGCAGGAGATGACTCTCACAGACAAAGAATGCTAGTATTTGAAGTAAAAATGTCAACATGTTGACATTACCTATATAGAATATACACACATATAAAAATATAAACATGTTTTATGACTGGTAATGATGTAATTTGTGTTTCCATTTGAGTTAGCTGAGGTTTTCATTTTTTCCTTGTTTTGGGTTAGCACATTTGATTTCATTATTTAAGTATTCTCTTACAGAATTGTTTTTCTGGTTTCTTTTTCATTCACAATGAGCTACTCATACATTTCTTTCGTCATGAGAGAAAATACTTCAACACTGTTTTCCAGGATTTTTGAAAGGAACAAAATCATAGCTAGCCAAACTCATTTGATTGTACTAAGTTGACAACACGAAGAACGGTGACAGAATAAGAAATCTCTTACCAAATATCCAGCTACCTCTGGTTGGTGTTAATTTTGTCTTGCAGAATTTCCTTTTCATTTGGGAAAATGTAAGGAGTAACCAGCTTGGTTTTTGTAAAATACAATTTATATTTCCAGCAAGTCTCATCTAACTGAAGTCTTAAGTGAAGGTTTGAAAGTATTTAGACATTCTCAACAAATGAAGATGCAGAGTGACACACAACCACTCTGGACTGGAAGCTCTTTGGGTCAACAATTATTTTTTCATTCAGTGTCTAACCAGAGCTTCACACAATAGGACCTGTGGTGGGCAACCAAAGCAAAATCATAATGGCTAAATCAATCCAAGCCTCTTTTAAGGAAATACCAAGTGAAAGCCTATTGTTCGCCCTTCTTTTCAGTCTCACAAGAATCATGGACTCCTTTCACTCCAGGGAAACTTTTGCTGATATACAGGATGGGAAGTTGATGAGACAGCTGGACCCATCCATGAAAAGTTAGAGAAGTGTCCATGCTATAAAATACCCGCAATCATCCTCACACCTCTTTCTAACCAGTTTAGTTTGCCACACTCCCATGCATAGAAATATACTTTGCCCTTTATTCACGCAATTTCAAGGTTATACTCAAACACGTACTGGAAGATAAAAGCTTTAAATAATGAACATTCTCTCATTGTCCTTTTCATCGAGATCACAGGTGCATGACCTCGTCCCCCAGCACAAAAAGCTGTTGTCATGGAAACAGCTCAGGATGCCAACTTGACAACAACTGACATTCAAACCAGGAGGGACACCTTGTCTCCTGCCCTCCCCCACCAAAACACTGTGTTACAGCAGGGGCCAAATCTGCAGTGTTTCTTCCTTGGCAGGGCTGGGATGGGCTCTGCTGCGAGGAGGATGTGCAGTTGGCTCCAGCCCCACATGGCACCACTGCACCCCAAAAACTGCCTTGGTAAAACAGCATTTGACACTACAGCTAAGAGTATCCTTTGCTTTCAGTGCTTACTGAGATTTGATATGGGGAAGAGGAGGCCACCTTTCTTAATGGCTAGAACAGAGAATCTCATACCAGATCTCTCACAGTGCCACTAAATCTGTTCCTTTCGGAGTGCTAACAGATCACTGTCTTCCTAGAGAAAAATCACTTCAGCACTCTGCATTTCCGTTTCCTGAATGTAAAATGGGGATAACTGTACTTATGGCAAGCCTCAGATAAAGAGCTTTCAGTAATCAGTATTGTAATCCATTTTTTTTTCTTGTTCTATTTCCAGCTGTATCGATACTATGGTAATTATTCACCATTTAGCTCTTTTAATTGAGTAATAAATAGTCCAGGAAGCAGGAGATAGACTTCTGGGCAAACATGTTGAAAAGGTGGATGCACATTCCAGAGGGAAATAAACTCAAGGGAAAGGTCTCTTATGTATATTTTGTCCCCCAGGAGATTTAATTGGAATGAACTATATAGTTAAAACACACCCATACTCTATGCCTCCTCCATACCTAAGCATTGCAGAATGTGTGAAATGTAGTACACAACTTTAAAGGAAAAAATAAACAGTTTTGTGTATACATATATATCTACTCACATATATATATATATATAAAAATAAATAAATATGTATCATTGTGGCTGGGGGGAAGGGAAACAAAACACATACAACAGCATTTACTTTCCTGGAGGCTTGTGCATATTCTCGTGCCTGAATGCTGTCTTGTGATCTCTACATAACCTTTGAAACACAAGTGCATATTTCACCCTTGCAGACTAGCACAACCATTTTTTTGTCATTCCAATTTCATTTCCAGTGCGGTGTGGACTGCGGGCTCAGCAGTCACTGGAGTCTGAAGTGACTCTTGGGACCTCCTCACTGTTCTATATGCAAATGGCCCTGCACCTGGGCAGCCGAGCGGGCTTGCCGACAGTTTAGTTATGCAAATCTGATTGATCGAGAGCATATTGCAGAAGAACACACGCAGGCCTGAGACACTGGCAGCTATATTTCACTGGCTAAATTCCCGAAGAAAGAAAAAAAAATTAAATGCCAAGCATTTTGATGCATATTCCTATCAACCCCTGAAGTGCTCTAGCGTTTATTTCGGTATGTTTTCAACACCTTGCTTAAATGTTGTTAATGCAATTTCTTGTGCTATTGCTGAATTCACAGAAGGGCTTGTTTTTTGTGGCTTTGGTTGCTGTTTTTTTTTTTTTTTTTAAAACAACCCTCAAAAAGACACAACAACAAAGGGACAAAGAAAGACCCAAAACAACAACAAAAAATAGTTGCTATGATGTCGCAACACAATGGGTCTGTCAGTTTATTTGAAATAATTCTCCAGGCAAATGAAGTAAATGCAGTGTTAAAATATAATTAGGTCTTACAGTACGGAGGAGTGCAAAGAAACTGATGTACTAGCACAAGTTGCCCAGACTTTATTCTTTCTGCAACAAAAGGTAAAACAAACAGAGGGAATGTAGATTACATACTGTCACCCAATGTCGAAAGCACTTCTCTATTTACTAAACACTCTGCATAAAAATGCAGGGAAGGAAAAGAAAAAAGAAGATAGAAAAATAAAAGAATCATCTGGGATCAGCTTAAAATAATAAATTCATTTTTTATTTAACAGAAAAAGAAGAAAATAAAAGAAAAAATGACAACCCACCTATGTGTGAGCATGTGGAAAACTCTAATAGAGAACACGCTTCAGGCATCAAGTTAATCTCAGTTTATTGCATACAACTGATTTATCTTCATTTATAAATGAGTGGTGAGCCCTGGTTCTAATATTTGCATTTCTTGTAGTTGTGTTTATGTACTTTAATGCCTTGGGGAGCCATTCACGGTGTTGAAATAACACAATTTTTATTTTCTTTTCCCAGTTTTTCCAATGGCAGATATAGACTATTTCAATGTTTGAACACTGTTAAAGCCACTGGGAAGAGATATTAAATGAGACTTTTCAATCACTCATTTTATCTTTTCCATGTAACATTGTGATAGAGGTTTTCAACAATAAGAGAGCTAATCAGACAAAATTCAGAATATACATTTTTATTGATTTGATGTTGGGGTTTTTGTTTGTTTGTTTGCTTGTTTTTTTGAAACAGTCTCTTCTCAGGCAAGTTTTGGGGTTGGTGGTTCCACAGCTAAAGACTAGCAGTTTGCACAGATCCCAAAGCTGAGAAGAGAAACTGTCTCCAATGGTATGTCTAACATGACTAATGCAGCAGAGTCAGGTCTCAGTTGGAGCCACAGAGCATCCCACAAAACAAATTGTTACAATAGGCCACTAGACAAACACCTATTCATCTGGTCCTACAGAATATGAATTCACAGAAAGTCTCCCAATAAAATATATTTCTATTCTGAATCAGCGCATCAAAGTTCATTCTTCAGCATACTTTTACATAAACAGCAATTAAAATGTGTATTATTTAATTTAACTGGAAAAGAACAAGTATTTGATTTTTAATCTCAGAGTTAAATCTGCCTCAATCTCAAGAGGACTGTGCACAGAAAAAAATTCCGCAGTAACAGAAGACTGTCCAAAAGCACTCTCCGAAATCCCCCTGAGAAATATAGTTAAAATTTCTAGAGAGAAGCCCAAGTTATCTAAAGGACTTGAAAAGCCAAGCAACCCTGCTGGAGCAATGTTAGAGCACATCTTATTGAATAGAAAACATTTCTCTGCACGTTAAGTTGTATTGCCTTTGGCAGAAACTCTTCAGCTGCAAATTTGTCCAAGGAATGACATACAGTACACATCAGAGGAGTAATGAAGGAAAGAGGCTTAGATGGGCACTTTGCAGCTGACGGGGAGCTGTTATTGAGCCTTGTCTGCTACATTTAGCAAAAAGGGGGGGAAAAAAACACAACCAAAACAGAGGGACCATCTTTTTGTGTCCCCGGCTCTTACTACCATCTCTTTAAAATAAACAATTAAATAAAAAGTGAAAAAAATAGCCATCTGACAAGCAAAGCCTAGCCAGAGGGTCAAAAATGAAGATCCTGGGAAAGGTCAAGTTTAATCTTTACCCACGATGCCCTAGTGCATCCCTCACAACAGCTGACTAACAAAAGGGGCTCAGCACTGTGACTGACAGAATTCTTAATTGTATCCACTCATTCATGACAATTTGATTAAAATATTACGCCAAAGTCTCACCCCCTGTTTGCTTCGATCCTCCAAATCTAATTTTGAATTTTCAGAAAGGAGATTACCTCCACAAGCATGACTGGGATGCTATTAACTTCTACTTAATCTTTATTACTGATGTGAATTTAACATATGTATGGCTTCGTCTCGCTCCTGTTGTTTTCTCTCTAAAGTAACGTCTAGGCAATATACAAGTGGCGGACATTAATTTTCACTTTGATATTCTGTCATACCAAAGCTCATACTTTCATATGAAAATTTAAAGATGTACTGTCTTAATACCGTGGCACAATTAGACTGCGTTAAAAAAAAATAAAAAAAAAACCCAAACAGGCACTTGCTTCCTCCAGTCCCCACCAAAGAAAAGAACAAAGCCCCGCTGAACAGACTTCAAAGTACTACAACTTTTCACTGTTATCTCCATCTATATCCCCTTCATTATAGGAGTTGTTCTGTGGACTGACAAGAATTGGTAAATTCTACCTAATGCCAATAAGGCAGTTGTGAAGAAGTCAAGGAAGCAGTCAAAATTTGTTACCAATTTGGATTATCCCCAAATTTATGAAACTAGTAATTGAATATGGCCATTGTTACCTGTGTCTCCTTTTCAAAATATATTTGAATAAAAGATATGATTTACTCTTCAAGATGTTTATTCTACTCCCACACTCCTTTCCTCCCCACAAGAAATACAACAAATTGACACAACCAGCTGCAATTATGTTTACAGGAGTATTCACAAACCTATTGAACATGAAACATTTCTAATAAATAGCCTGATCTGGAAAAGAATTCCACTGAAAATGTTATTTTATTTCCTTCTCTTTCCTCCAGAGGATCAGAAAAATATCTTTTGATATCTTCTTTTGCAAAATATTTTTTGTCATTTCTGTCTATGTCTGCTTACTGTCATTGTAAAAAGAGAAGCAATACATTTAGATTAATCTTCCTGAATTCAGATGCTGTGACTTCCTAATTTGCCTGTCCAACTGCTGCTCCCATCAGCAGGGGAGTATTTGGACTTGATTCAAACTTGAGGGAAGATATCACCTCCAGTCATTTAACATGTATACCACCTACAAGGAGTTGTAGAACTGCCCTAAGTGTCTCTAATCCCATACTACCTGGACCACGAGTGATAGACTGATATCTAAATGTAATGTCTAAAAGAGGTTTCTCAGAATCCTTTTCCATATTTCATACATTTTGCTCAAATAAGTATTTGGAGTATTGTTCAGAGTTTGTTTTGGTTTTTTGGGGGGTTTTTTCCAATCAAGGAAAATAATTTATATTTCTGTATTAAAACCTTTTTCAGCATTTCCCCAGGACTGAAAGTATACTCACACACTTCTTCCACCTGTGTGTATGGGACTACACACATATCCTCTCTATCTTGTTCTTTCTGCTCCTAACACTTCCATAAGACTCAAGAACCTCTAGACGGGGGAACAGCAGCACAGTAAAGAACTTCCACATCTTGCAACAACTTTCAAGTTTTCCAAAGTATTCCCACTACAGCTGAAGAAATACAAAAATTGTCTGAAGTTCTGTCATGACCATGACAATGAATCTCACAAGTCCGTGCCAGAGAAATCCCTACTTCAACTGATTTCACCACAGCTATTAGAGGATTGATACATAAAGGACCATGTCACAGTAAGAAAAAGAAATGTGCAATAGATCTGCCAATCTCATCCTCAGAAGGAACCCTCCTCCCCAATTCCAAATCTCATGATTTGTTTAATCCTTGGTATGACAGTACAACCTTTCGACAACAGAAAGCTTCTCAATTCCATGAGGAGCACAGATGCAACAGACTGAGCACATCATGGTCAGCTTTGCTACCCAGCATTGACCTAGGAAAGGGTGAACAAAAATGTGATAGTGAGCTCTGCTTCTCCCTTGCAAATGAGCAGTAGAACTCCTGCACCCTCAAGGACCAAAAAGTCAGTTCCTTGTTAGAAGTGCAGGAAATGAAAATGTACACGTTTCAGTCTCTGATGGCACAATGTTTTCTGGGAGCTTTCTGGATGATACAGACCAGAAGCTGAGCAACACAGCTGATTTGCAAGAGCAGAGTTTACAGGACAGGTTTAATAGATAGTAGCTTTGCTTTGTTTAAGGTCACATTACTTGCTTATCCAGAGATATCACTAGAGGTTCCTCTTTCTTTTGCCAGATTTTTAACAATTGTAGAACAATCTGTTTTCCTAGCTGCCTGTCCCCCAGATTTCAGTAAATCACTGCTGGGAAGACTGTACTGTCTGTGAAGGCAGAACAACACATAGATCTCCCCCATTTCCCATAAGCACAGGGTCACTCAGCACACTTAACAACACTAACAAATACTTGCTTTTGACTCCCTCTCTCCAAGAAAATGCATCCCCAGCCACCCATCTCAGCCTCCTCCACAAGTTTTCTACTGCACAGAAGTCAACAAAGCCAGTTCTTCTGTTGCCACAGGATCCAAACTAGACCCAAACTTAGTTCCTAGGTTTGAGCAAGTGTGGTTGCATGAGGGCAGGATGATAAAATCACCAGGTCCTGTCTCAAGAATTCAGGTGAGGGAGAATAAAGGCTTACTGTCTCTGAGGGAAGGGAACCCTCACCACACAGAGCCCTCGTGAGGCCACAGATTCTGCCTCAAGACTCCCAAGTGAAAGAGCCCTCCAATAACAAAATCTCTCATATTGTTTCACCCTAATTTTGACACAGGCAGTGGCTATGTCTTTAAGTTAAATCTATGTGCAACGCAAAAATTACTAAGTGTGGAGGGAGAGATGGTCACTAACAGCATGTCAAACCTCATTTCTCTGACTATGGTAAATCTCTATGGAAGGTGGCCACTTTGTGGTTATCTGGCCACAGTCCTGGATACCAACCTGGAAGCTACTTCCAGGAACTCCAGTCTACTGAATGCCAAATGGAATGTTTCACATCGCCTGAGACACGTCTCTAGAGAACTGTAGCCAAAGGGTCACAGGATCTGCTTCTTCCCCCACCCACCTCTAAAATCAGAAGGGGAATTTTTCCTTGCTGTAGTCTTTGCATTTTTCTTCCTCATCTCCTAAGGTCATGGAATATTACAGGACTTGTGGAATTGCAGTAACAGAAACACGGATAAACACTTGGTCATGCCAAGCCTCGCTGCAGCCAGCAACCACATTAATACAATTCTTGCTCCAACATGCCTGAGCTCCCCACAAGGCTTCTCCACTGGACCCCTGAGAGGGAAACTGAGGTGCTGAGAGGGAAAACAGTTTAAAAGGCTAAAGGGAGCATAAATAAATTAATAAATAATAGCAGAATGAAGAAGCTAAGGCTTAAATAAAGAGGTAGAGCATCCTTCTATATGGTCCAAAGACAGAGAGTAGAAGCTAAATATAAAGTTTTAAAGTTTCCAGATGATTATTTCTAAATAGACATAACAGTACTTTGAAAATTCATTTTTACCACTGTATACACAGAAAAACACTGATTTTCTGAACTGGAGGGGATCATCACCTCTTTTCACACCTGAAGGTCGCATACCCTTATAGGAAGAATCTCAGGTGTTAACTCTTTTATGGGGTTTACTTGAAACAAAGAAATAAAAACAAGACAAACCACCTATCACTCCCCACACATATCACTAGATGTCCATTCCCAGTGCAGAGGCAGGACCTTTGATAGGAGTTTCTGTCTCTTTGAAGGATAATACTCAGCAGTTACTGTTTTTCTAAATACAACTCGGAGTTTTCAGTTTATTGCTCTGGTATCCAAAGAACTGAAATCAAACTGGGGGGAAAGAGAATAGGACACCCTGCAAACACTCCAAGCCCCAAAACAAACTTGACAGCTCCTTAGGAATTCAACCATCGTTTAAATAAAACCAGCCTGCTTTCTGTTCACCGCATGCCAAATGGTTTTCTGTCATTTCCAGTAGGATATTTTTCTTTTTTTTTTTTCCAGTTCACAACTGCCTTCTATTGTCAGTGCTTTGAATAGCCAACAACGATTTAAAGTGGTGGGCTCCTATCAGCATTGTTCTCCTGTTCAGAGGCACAGAGAACAAGAATACATCTATGTTTTCCATACAGTGTAGAAAAATGTAATTCTCTGTTTAGTGTCATATCAACAGCTCGTGTCCCAATTCACCGCCATGGGCAATGAATGACAGGCTGTGCTGTCCATCCTGACAACGTGACCAAGATATCTGTGGTCGAGACTGCTATATCATTTTTACCCTTTCCAAAAAACGTTGCCAGAGAAATCTCCTATTTTCGTTCCTTTATTTGTTTCTTTATCTAAATATGAAGGAGAGATAAAAACGAAATTGAGTTCATTAAACAAGCTGCAAATAATGTCTTGATAGCACAGGAAATGTAACATTCCCCTCAATTTAACATTGCAGCATGTGCTCTCAATGGAGCACGGATTTCTTTATAATACTAATAAAAATAGCTGTAGTCCCATTCTTTCAACAAAGGCTTCCCCCCACCCCAGCAATTCAGTAGAATATATCTTATTTTCTAGTATAAAAAAGAAGCCTTTTTTTCTTTATAGGTACCAGGCACATCACAGTTAACAATATGTAGCTGAAGGGTGATTAACTCCAGGTACCATAGGTCTGGAACTGGCAATAAAGAGGTAGCTTGGAGCTGTGCACTGGAAACAGCATTTATTCAAGAGAAGAGGAGAAATGAAATAAAAGTTTGACAATGTTAGAAAAGAAATGTAAGAAATGGGTTGAGGCAGCTATGGCACAGCAGTGATTTACATGCCATTAATGTACAGTGGCTGTAAGTTGTGTTCAGGACAATATTTAAATAAAAGCAGCGTTAGCCTCGGCAGCCTGTGTATTAACACACTGAATTTATGTTGCCTCCAAGGTAAAGAGCATCTTCTTATTGTAACATATACAGGAATTACAGTTTCAAAAGCATTTTTGTCAGTATATTCTACCTTAAGCAGAGCTTACTGGATTTGCTTCAATTTATTTTTATTTTTCCATCATTTCTTGAGTGTTTTCATTTGCTTATAAGTTGTTGAGTATGATGATAATTTTTTTTCTACTGCTTCAGACTTAAAAACATTTCCAGCAGAGGAAAAAAGTAAATTTACACAGGAGACAAAGGAAAGAAGAGGTTTTAGCTTAACAGATGGTTGGAGTTGGTGGAGTAGGGGTATCCAGGCTGCAGACCTGTGGCAAAAGAGTTTTCCTATCATTCAATGTTTTCCTATATATGAGCTGCAGACTGGTGCTGTGGAGAACAGAGACAATGGCAATGTCTCTGAACAGGCCTTTTGACACTCTGCCAGCCTCAGTGTCATCTCTGTCTTGATCCTCCATTGCTTTTTACATGGCTCTCCCCAAACTATCTGAGCTGCCAGGTAATGTTGGTCATAGGGGGATCTTAGCAGCTGGCTGTTTTGTGACAAATGACACAGAATCAGCAACAGTACATGACCTTTATGGATTCTGGCTGTCTCTTAGAAGAATGTGAAATATTCACAATGAAATACAAAACCTGCTTGAAATGCAAGTTGCTCCTCAGACAATTACTATGGAACCAAAAGACCTAACTGCCCTGTATTGGTAAGATATTTATATTTCTGCTGCCCCCATAAAGTTCTCTGTCTTGTGCATCATTATAGGAAATAACAAGAAGTCAGAGCTTTTTTAAGTACAAGGCCAGTCCTAGATGACTGTCTGAAGTACAGATGAATGACAGTGAAAAAAGCAATCCCAATGGTAGCAATATGATCTGGAGGCATAGCCTTGGAGCAGAGGTGTGAAACCTTCAGAATCAGCCAAAATAAACCACTGTTACTGTGGGGGGGATGTGGGGAAAAGGCACATAAAATTCAGGCATTAGTTCAGAAAAGCAACTGCAGCATTTGCTACAAACTTCTGAACAAAGCACACTGAATCAGCAATATAAGTAAATCATAACATCTTCTGCCTCCCAGAGCAAAAAGGATAATCATATTAGGTCCCTCTGAAAATCTGTCATCCTCCATAGTATGGAAAAGGGTGAGTTTTAGATCAACAGACTCCAACTCCGTCAGATCAACTATAAGGAACTCAGTGACACACTTCAAGGGCCTCTTCTTCCTCTTCTTTCATGTGACACAACCCCTTCCAACTTAATTGAGAGTAGGTTTCCCTGCCCAAATTCCTTATGCTACTATTTAGCATCACAGGCAGAGGAACTAATTCTGGGAATTAAAAGGTTGTTGCAGGGAAATTAACAATCCCACTAGGTTTAAGTCCTCTCCACATGCTGTAATATGTCTGTAGGACAACAGCAAGAAAACAGTAGGACTGGAGTTCTGTATTTGGCAGTTATAATTCAATGGGACTGTACAGTTTCTTACACAACACTAATGCCACTACAGGAAGTGAAGTATATGGGCCTGGGGCTTTTTTATTTAAAGACATCAACAATACCGTGAAAAAGGAAAACTAAAAATTGTAACAGATAGCTGCCTCTGCAAAAGCAGAAAAAATATCTTCCACATCTCTGATGACTGGGAAGCAACTTGGACTGCAATCCAGGGGTTCCACACACTCCCTCACCTCCCCTCCTTCTAGCAGTTGGGAAGATATAAAAGACTGCACCCTTGCCTTCATTGCCAAAATAGTTGATTTTATCAAAGACAATTAACAAACTTCAGCAATACTCTCACCAAGGCATGGGACAAGTTTCTACTTTAAAACAGTATATAGGCAAAATCAACACCATAGACAGCATCAGTGGTTCCTCTTTCAATAAAAGCTTCATTACTTTGCTTCCAAAAGGATTTTGTGGTAGAAATAATAAATGCTGTCTATGTCATTACAACATAATCTATGTTTTATTGATCTGTACGCTCAGTCCAGGCCTGAGAACTATTCTGGATACTGTTGTTATCAACAGTTCCTGCAGTCACTAAAACATTTACATCTTCAAATAAAAGAAAGGTTTTCTTCCCAAATCAAGTTCAGTTCATCTGACAGAGGTTCCTAGATTCTAGGGGAAGGTGCAAAACCTTACACTGGAACAGCATTCTTTTACAACTGTGAAGAGCACTGACCTTGAGGTAAAAATTGATGTTGTTTAATTACTCTCTAATTGTATTTTCTTTCTCTGCAAAAGATGAAATTTTGTTGCCACATGCAGAATGCAGAATACAACTTACTGTAACTGATTATATATTGTCCACAGGCCTGGTTTTCCTTTTCCAGTGACCAGTTCCTCAAAGTTGAAGAAAAAAAAACTAAATAAAACCAAAAACAAACAAAACCACAAACAAAGAAACAAAAACCTTGCTAGTAAAACTTTGAGAGTTCCTCACACCAACAGAAAGAATAATTTTAAATGAACAAAATTCCTACTTAGAATATACAAGAGATAGTTCTGATGACATGTCTTGCTGGCCAGAATGTAAAAAGTTGATAGTTTAGGAGGCTGGAAAAAAGACTCCTGTGTTACTGCCAGAGCTGAAAGATATGACTACTGAGTTTAGCAAGGAGAAGGATATTAGAGGGCTTCAGCCAAATTATAGGTATGTGTAAAGAAAAAATACTTCCTCTGATTGTAAAAGTAGTCTAAATCAGAAGACAAAATTGGTATCAGGCGCCAGGCAGAATATGTATATACACTGATAAATGCAAAAGACCAATAAGATTCACATTTTGAAAGCAATTAAATGTTGAAGCATTCTGCTTCATGACCAGGTCTCATCATGATAATCCTCAAAACAAGTTTAACCAGACAGTTTTGCTGAAGGATATTCTTTGACTCAGGAATCATCCAATCAAGTTCTGCAACTCATGCTATGTATGACCAGTAGGATGCTAGACTAAATTGTCCCAAGAGTCCCTCCTAGAATTAAATTCTTTAAGAATTTGGAATTATCACAGCAACCATCCTCCTCTCTCCACCTGATGGCTATTCTGTGAGAGAATGACATAACCTATTTCTGAGAGTTTCCAAAAGCTATTGCCCAGTCACAAAAAAAATCTGTGAAAAGGCATGAGGTAAGGCAAAATCTGGGCAAATAAAGTGACCTCCAGAGTGAAACATAAGTTAAAGTATTTTCAGATGAACTGATGCAAAAGCATATGAAGTTAGTGCACAAACACAATGTGCACGCTGCTTATAATATGATATGATTTAAAATATTTCTTCAGGTGAAGTTTTAATAATACTTAAAAAGCCCTGACAGCTCCCTGCCAAGGTATGTCCATGTTATTAAGTTGTAAAGCAACTGCCTTGCTCATAAAACAATCCAAACTGTAAAACACATGGTGGACAAAGCAAAGGACAATGGCAGAAATCAGTACTGAGCCTTGGTTTGATGATGTGTTGAGATGTGCCTCCTAAGAACCTGCATTAGCTTCATGCAATTCATTTTCATCACACTGAAAGACGAACAATTAAACACCAGACAAATAGAAGCTCTGCAAGGAGAAGGGAACACTGACAAGAGCATCACTAGTGCAAATTTCCCAAGTCACTCCCAGAGCTGAACACTAGAGCTACAGTAAGTGAGAGACAAGATGACGATCTGTAAAAACCTTCTGTCGCTATGTCAAGTGAGTGCAGTGGAACCATTTCATGCCTGTGTTCCAGCCAGTGTTTGGGCTTTTCTCCACCCTTCTCTGAGGCAAATTCTGTGTTCTTCTATAACTTCCTGCTCTCCTCACCCACACATCATTTACATCCCTTCATTTGATCTTAACCTGATACTAATCTATTTCTTTTCCAGGAACTTCATCATAGTCATGGATTGATTTTCTTTTTCTTGTACTCTGCAATTCAGTTCTCCATTCTTCTCCATTCACAAGATGCCACACACTCCCCATTTTGTTACTATACTTTCCAACCTTCTGGTTTTCTTTCTTGCACTTCAGCTCTCTATTGTAGATACAACTGATTTTGCCTTCATCACCTTTTCTTAGGACCATTATGATTGCTACATATTTTTTACTTTTCCAGCTTGGTGTGTTCAAAAATCTTACATTATGGAGTCTTGTACTTTCCCTGGCAAACTGGCCAAGCTCCTTAGGATTATACTAAATTTGTCCCAGCCAGTCAAAACAAAAACCTGACTTTACTCCTTCTGTTATCTTAATTCCGGGTTCACCTGAATGTAAGAGCTTACACAATGAATTCCATTACAGCCTATGAATCTGGTCATTTTCTAAAGTTTCTCTCACATCTGTTTTGATGGGATAGCATAATTCTTGAGGATCTTCAATGTGTTTAGATTGAAAGTTTTTCTTGGAAGTCTATCTATCTCCTTCACAAATACTTACCATCTGCATCAGCTCTTGGTCACAAAGTGCTTTATTAAAAAACACCCTAAAACTAAAAATAAAAAAAAAAAATCCATGGACTTCAAGCATTTCCCAATTTTGAAATGCATCACAGATTGCAATAGCACACTGACAGACCTCAAGACAGTTTGCATTAGTCCACTCAGCCCTCCATGCTGCTATGTCCAGATTACACAGGACATGTTTAAACTTCACATGTTGCATAGCCTGAGTTAGGAGACAACAATTCCCTAACTTGCCACAAAAAAAACCTGAATAATCATGTCAGGATTCAAAATGAATGGAGCATGTAATGTTTCCCTCATGTTCCCATTAATTTTTTGTCTTTTGTCTGAAAATTCAAGCAAGTTTGAAGCCCCATTGCCCTGACTGCTCCATGTGCTCCATGTGACTCGCTCATGTGATCCAAGGAGAACTAGAAGGCAACAGAAGTCCAGGCCTTTTCCAAATCCTATATTAAATGAACAAGAAAACTGTGTGCTCTGCTGCCTGCAGGGCAATATCCCTTGCTGCAGCACTATGTCTCAAGCTCCAGGATGCTTTCTTACACATCTTTATTCTCTCCTTCCCAGTTCCCAGGACGGTACAGAGCAAGACATTGGGTACTGCTGAGGACTAAGGGTTTGGAGGGGGAAAAGGGCTACAAAGCACTGATACTGCCAATGGCCAGCAGCTGCCATGAGAGAGAAAGGACAGCTGAGGTAATAAAAGCTTAGCCAAACTTTCTGCACATAGAATAGGCAACATATTTACTTTTAAAGGTTAACAACAACAACAAAAAAGACTCTAAAGAGATAAAACTAGGAAGATGGATATATGTCTTCAATAACAAGTGGACTGGTATGACCCTGGCAACATCAAGCTCCCTACATTAGCTCTTTTTCTGTCATCTTGGATATCACTTATTTTAATAACACATTTACTGATGAGAGTAAAACTAATGTAGCATGAAGAGAAGGATGGAATAGAAGGCATCTTATTTGTCAATACATCGTCACTGTCACCCTGCTTTGGTAATAAGGTTAAATATGAACAACAGTCTGATTTTCAAAAACACCATGCACCAGGGTGTCTCTTCATTTTCATCTGGAAGTGAGGGAGATCAGAAGTGCTGAATAAAGTTGTCATTTATTGCTTTTTTTTTCTCCCACAACTTAAACATTTGTTGTCAGTAAATTTATCCATTTGAGAAGAACTTTAGAATGTATTAAAATAAAATATTTATGTAGCAAATATCCTATTCTCATTATTCTACCATTATACTGATATTTTTAGGTACTTTCCTTATATTCCAGCTCATGCTAGTAAGGCTGCTATAATTTTTCAGAAAGCACAAGCTCTCCAGTTGGAAAAAAGAGCTTGAAAATACAGCCTTTGAAAACAGGTAGGACAATGTTTTGCTTCATACCTTGGGAGTAAAGAGATTTGAAAATGATTTTTGAAAATCTGAGGTCAGGAACAATTTACAGATTGTTTTACTAAACCACAAAGTAATAATAATAATCAAAATATTAGACAGAAGTTATTCTGTTGCTGCTACTGAAGAGAGATTTACCTCTATTTCCCAGGGATTACCAATATAATAGTCTTTAATAACCTGCAATTGTCAGACAAGCATGTTTTATTCCTGCACTTTAACAATAGCCCAAAAGTGCCAAAAGCATTTGCATTTATCTTCAGCCAGTGAAGTAGATGGCAAGACCAGAAGGAGCTTTATCTAACAATAGCTCTGATGCCTTACAATTGTCTTAAATATTTCAACAAAGAGATACCTCAGCGTATTTCCCTGGCTACCAATGATTTGTCAAAGGTCAATAACTTTAGCTTTAAAACCCAACTGATTTCTAAAGCTTTTCTTGCAGTTGAGAGATTAATCCAGACTCTTATAAACATATTTATGAAATAAGAGCAAGGGACTTCAGCCTGGCAGTTTGGAATGTAACATCATTTTGTATCTATATTATTTTTGGGATTAGAAACCATTAATTTCTAAAATTGTGCTGTGGAGCATAAGTGGCAACAGCTGCAGCTATCTGTTTGCTGTCTTTCCACATGGGCTACTTTCTGTGCAAGATATGCATGAAGAACATAAATAAATGGGGTGCTACCTCTTTAGACAGGACCTGGTGAATTTAAAATAAAAAAAAAAAAACAAAAAAACATGAGCCATGTTTGCCTTAAAATTATGAACTTAGGTGTTAATAAAAATGGCATCTTAAAGCAAGTCCTTACACACTTCCTGTTTCTGTAATCAATTCTTCTTCATGCACAAACTAATACAATGCCTCTTCTTATTATGTCACTACTGTACACGAAACATTTCATGCATAAAATATTAATCCCAGACACAGGTCTCTGGGAGAATGATTGTACTAGCTAAACAGAGAGAAGAGAGAGAGAGAGAGAGGTTTCTGAATATAGCTCCAGTAATGCTTTCCAGTCCCAAAACAAAGCTGCAACTATATTTAAGCTCATGGCTTTTCAATAACACATAAAAGCAAATCTTTGGACAATTTAATGATGTGGACAAGATGACTGAGAGAATCAGAATGAGACACACCATGTGTCCCATTCAAATCAAATCTATAAAAACCCAAAATAAACCAAAACTCAGTTACCTGGGTATTCTTTGTATTTTACTTTTCACAAAACTTACCTTTTTAAAGAATTTATTCCAAAGTGAATCTGGGAAAAATAAAAGTTTTGATTCTTGCCCACTAAGGAGGGGGGGGGGGGGTGCGGGGTCGGAGTGGGAAAAGAGGGAGAAAAAAAAGAAGAATAAAACAACCCAAATGAACTCAGCCTTTAGGTCTTCAAAAGATTTTTTATTGTTACGAATTTTCATTCCTTATTTCACAAGTTCAGAATATTGCTCCGTCAGTAAACCATTCACTGAAATATAAATATCTAACACACAGTAATTTAATTAGGAGAATCAAGCATGTCTCTACTTCTATTCCTTCTTGACAGTATTATGGGCTATGTGAATTGTGCCCCGTGCCAGGCCCTTGCTGCCCCTTGAGTCCAGATCCAGACCTTGGCTGGAGCATGCTTTTCCCCTGTGGTTCACATTTCCTTGGCAATTGAAGATGCAATGCAGGGGGGAGCAAAGGTACAGTCCTTACTGGAACCTCATTTTCTTTTCTTACCAGAGAAGTTTGCAGTCTAAGAGGCTTACATAGAACACTTATGTAAAGAAATCTTTTCAAAAAGTAGTCCTTCTGCTGCCAGTGGGATAGTTCACCTGAATAGAGAGTTACGAGCACAATAGAGTTCAACGATAGGTTTTTCACTACATACAAGTTTGCTAGACTGCAATCATTCCTGATAATCCCTCTGTGGTGGGTTGACCCTGGCTGGATGTCAGGTGCCCACTAAAACTGGTCTCTCACTGCCCTCCTCAGCTGGACAGAGGTTTCCTTGGTCAAGATTAGAACAGAGACCCTGATCCAGCACAGGCTTCCTGCAGGGTCACAGCCACCTTTGAGCACCCACCTGCTCCAGAGTGCTTTCCTCCAAGGGCTGCTGGTTGATCTCTGCTCCCATGTGGTCCTCCAGGAACTGCAGGGGCAAAGTGGCCCCATCATGATCTTCACCTTGTCTGAAGCACCTCTTCCCTCTCCTTCTGCACTGACCTGAGTGTCTGCAAAGTTCTTCCTCACACATTCTCACTCCTCTCTACAGCTGAAGTTGCAGCTCCTCCACTTTTTAAATATGTTATCTGAGAGGCACTACCCACATCAGCTGATGGGCTCAGGCAGTGGTGGGTCCAGCGGGCATTGGCTGCCCCGGACGTGGGGGAAGCAGCTCACAGCTTCCCACAGAAGCCTACCCTGGAGCCTCCCCACTACAAGAAGCTGGCCACACACCCAATGTACTTCCCCTGGAATATGCCAGACAGTTATCCTCTTGTCCCATTGCCTTCAGTCTCCAGATCCTTCTAGATATTTATTTTACTTCTTTTTCTTTATAAGTGATTCCCTCCATCTTCCCCTTTCCATCTCTATTATTCTCCACTTACTGACCTCTGAGGTCATACATTGTGGTCCCAGAATGGTTTGTGGTGTAGTAGTTGTGGCTTCACCTCTGGACTGTGAAGGAGAGCTTTGCACACACAGGCCACAGAAAACCACATATAGAAATAGAAATTAAAGACTGCTCTACAATATGAGTAACCTTACTTTGAGAAGAGGCATTTACTGCTGGAACAAAAAAAAACCTCCACTTGTGTTCGGTATTGGATGGGAACAATGTCCAATTATAGGTTTCTCTGGCAAAATAAATGAGAACTTCACTGGGGGTATCAACTAACTATCTCCCAGGAAAAAAAAAAAAAAAAGCTATTTGATATCAGTAAGGCTAAAGGAATATTTATGTCCATCATTTCTGTATGAAATAACATTATAAGTCCTGCAGTATCAAAATGCTAAGTGCGTAAATAGCCATGGTCCCACAAAGTAAACTTGCTACCTTTTGCCATTTGTAATAATGCACGGAAAATTGTCAAAGCTGAATCACAGGATTAATTACAGACTCATCACAAATTTCTAAAACCTCAATACTTAGGCAACTAAGCAAGAGCAGCTCTGTATATAGATTTAATCAACTGTAGGGTAAACCCTGAAAGTAATAGATGTGATGTAAAAAGAGATCAATGAATTTGAGCAGGCTATGATTCTAGTCACCAGGCTTTTTCTTGGTGAAAAAAAAAGCACTGATTTATGACATGCATCCCCCAGCACTATTCTAAATAAAGCATTTAAACATAATTTAAAAGTAATTAAAAGTGACAAAACTCATGCTTCCTTTACAATAAAGACTGAAAAAAACCTATCGGATTCTTAACCTACTAAAGGTGATCTTCCTTGCCTTCTAGAAGGGCTCCCACCAGGAAATGCAAGAGTAGCTTATCTGAAGGTTTTCTAACTGTTAGATGCTATAAATGTCACTCCTTACTGCTTGGCACCAGGCTGCCATTTAGGTCTCAGAGTACTCTTTCCTAAATTTGTTTAAGTGTCTAAGACTATTACCTTGGTCTCTTGGTCTCTCTCACTCATAGTAAATTATTTTATAGCACAAACAAGTGCACTAGCACAGCCAAACCCTCTTAAAACCGATTAAAAACAAATAGGAGCTGACCAAACTCACTGTCAGTTAGCAATTAGTTGGTTGTTTTGATAATCACATTACAGAAGGGGCATCCACAGAAATTCAATCACTCCAAAAATTAGTAGCATACCAAAGGTTAAGGACACATAGACAAAGCAGTTCTGGAGCTCAGGAAGGTTAATTTTCTCTCCCTCTCAACACCTACTCCCCTCCCTCAAGAAGGGAGATAGAACCAGGCCATTTCTCCCTCTAACATGCTAAAGCTTTCAAATTGCTCCCAGGCATTTTAGAAGCAGTTGTACAGTGTTTGCTTGCCACTTTCAATTAAACATGGTACAGCAGTCTGATGTCACTGGGATCTACTAATAGGAAGAGTTTATTTAAGAGTGTTAAAACTCCAAACAAAGAACTGTCCACAGAGGTCTGCATTTTCTGGATAAACACTGAGGCAGTTTGTAGAGACAAGAACGGGGAGAACAACATAAAGCACTATGCTCTCTCTAAAAACTCTCCCAACATTTGGTAAATGCAGATAATTTACTGCATGTCATCAAAATAATCTACTTGTGGGATTCAATAAAATTACAGATAGCTTTGTGCATCTCCTTGGAAGCAGTAGGTATCTTGAGAAGAAAAATAATTACAAGTATTTTAGCCTCTAGAAGATTCAGTCACCATTGCATTTAACCAAGTTTGTTTCTCCATATGCTTTGATTAAATGGAGGCTTTTCTGGTTGGCCACCCTTCCATTTTAGCATTGTATTTTCAACTATTTTAATACACCTGAAGGAATTAAAAATCCAGCTTGTTCCTGGGCCTTTCTAAAGGAGGCAGAGTGTGCAGCTTCAAGGTGGAAATAGAGATCAGAGAAAAAGTGGACAAGAGGAAAAGAAACACTACTTGATTGGGGAAATGGTATGGAGGGAAAGAGATGGTAAAAGTAGAATGGAAGGGCTTGATAACTAGCAAGAAGCTGTCAGGGGAAAGGGTTTGTAAAAGTCTTTGTTTTTTAAACCGAGGGTGTAATTAACTCTATCCATGAGAGAGATGAATTCCAATTCCTTTCAAGCACTTTTAAAGTACATTAAGGTTCTCACTAGAGCCAAGTATGGATACTTAACAGAGTTGTTACTTTAACTAGGTATTTATCATGTGTAGACGCGAAGTTTGGCCCCAGCATAACATACCCTGATTGGATGCTACTGCTTTGACTTGCAAGTTGTTCCAGGATTAACTTAACAGCAACATTATGAAGACCAAACAGCAACACATCTGGAAGGCCTCCAAACCTTCTTGATCAGCCTGAGATAGAAGTTCTAATCAGTTCCCTCACTTTCCAAATAGTGCCTTCAATAATCTAAAGAATTGGAGGCCAAAAATTATTTTCAATTTTGCAAATGCACTGGGAGTGGAAAATATCTGCAAGAAAAGCGATGACAATATAAAGACTAGCAATCTCATTTTTGTATAAAGAAAAAAGAAGTATTTCAGTTTTATTCAAAAGGCACAAAACAAAGTCACATCTCCCTGTTCTATTAAATTTTTGTGTATAAATCAAAGACTGAAGGAAGGGCTGATCAATCTCACTTTTATTGATTGTGCCTCCTTCTGATCAGGTTCCCTGCCTCTTTCCACACAATGAATATACAGTGATGTCTGAGTAACAAACAATGCAGAGCAATGCTGCTTCTTTAAAATTAAGAGTCCTCCAGACTTTTTTTTTAATGTCATGGATGTTTTTCTACTGCTGCCGGGCTTTATACATCATTGATTTACAAAACCTCTGGTTTGATATTAGATTGACTTGACAGTGTCTCACATAATGAGTAAAACATAAAAAGCAGCAAAAGATTATACTCTTGGCATGCAGACCCTTGCTTGACTGGAAGCTGGAAAGAGAGAGGTGCTTCCCTTCAACATAACTGTGGGCTCTTGGGGTGTTTCAGATGTGGTTCTCCTCAGAAAAGCCAGTAAGTGCACACTACTCACCTCATGTAGGTACTGTCATTTCTGCTTCACAGAGGTAAAAATGCAGTGTCTTCTGCATTGATTTCTGGTGGCAGAGGATTTGCACAGAGATAAGTAAAGCCTGCAAACTTTTAGACCTGCCAGAAAATAACTCAGCTTGAGTCTCAGATGAAATGGGACAGGTCCCCAGTGCTCTAGGCACTGGACAAGTAATTTATTTTTAAAAACGTGTTTATTTGATAAAAGGCTTTG
The DNA here is from genome assembly GCA_016584745.2 of Phylloscopus trochilus trochilus. NCBI lineage: Eukaryota > Metazoa > Chordata > Aves > Passeriformes > Phylloscopidae > Phylloscopus > Phylloscopus trochilus. The sequence goes on along the minus strand of WQNJ02000001.1, from coordinate 52,762,342 downwards.
AGGGACAATAGAAAGCCAAAATACAAGAACATATTTACAAGGTGTTTAATCAGATTTTTTTTTTTAATGTAAAGAGTTTTGGGGCTCAGCTCACAGCCTATCTTTGATGCAAGTCTCCCATGTCCCAGATAATTGCTTCCCATTTCACAGATATACAACTGCTTTTCCATTTATTTATTAATAATTACAAATCCAAAATTTAAAACTATAAATTATTCTAATATTTGCCCAAATATATTTTTGTCTAAATACTATGCAATTCCAATAATAGATATGTTATGTAAGCCTAGGCAAAAAGAATTCTATATATGATAGCACTATATAGTCTCAGTGCAAAGAGAATGAAAGAAGGAAAAAGGAGGAATTAGGAAATGGATAGACTTAAAACATCTTTCACAAAGTTACTCATGGACAATAGCAAGTAACATATGTGTGGTTCAACTCAGCAAGAAATTGCCTACTCCACTGCATAAAATACAGCTGCCCTAGGAATGTAGTCCAAACCTGTTCTGCCTGCATGAAAAGGACAACCTCCCTAAGGTCCTGGCTGCCTCTGTACACAACCAGAACAACCTCAAAAAGATGAGTGGAGACACACATTTTATACCTGACTGTGGATAAGAATAGCAGAATTTCTGACTGCAACACTTGTTTTCTGACATTGCTCACATGTGGTCTGCAATTTCTGAATACCCAAAATGTTCTTTGAAAATTTTTATGGTTTTTCCCAAATGGGTAGGTATTTTTATCTTGTAGCAACAGAAAAGTAAGATTTAACTCCCTACCTTGATTACATTTTGCTGGGCTGCTTTGTCTCCATGCCTTTGTAGTCAGTCCATGCACCAATTCTGATTTAGGCAAGAAGCTGAAGCAGGGCTAGAGCCACCTTTTTTTCACCCTTCCACAAAAACCCTACCACAAGTATGCATACCCCCAAGAAGTTGCATTACAGAAACTGAAACTGAAGTGTGAACCCAATAAATGGAGCTGACCAAGCCATCTCACCTCCAAACTGGAATTCTTGCAACATTCTCAGCAGATACTGTTTAATGCTGATATAATTGAAAATATAAAAATCAAACAAACTACCTTTTGCAAAGACAACATTTCTGAAAGTTTATTTCCCCAATGCTTCTATGTTTTATTATTCTTATGCTTATATACCTTTTGTGAGAACAAAACTAAAATTTTGATCAGTTTTGGTTTCTAGATATGTCTCCATGCTAAATTCCTGAATGGCATTCAAAAAATTTAGGTTTATATACAGAACAATTTTTGTGAAATTGTCTGTTTTCCATCAGCTGCCTCAGAATGTTTGCACCAGCTTTTACTTTGAGTTTTATTACTTCTTTCTGGATAACTTTCAAGCTTCTTTTTCTTCAAAGATTAACACATCTCTTGTGAAATTATAGTGTCCCAAAGGAGTTAATTTAATTACCTGCAATTCTGCCCTTTTCTTTTTTTTCCTTTTTTTTTAATTTCATTAACAAGCTCTTCTTTTTCAGTCACAGCTCCTCCAAACTAAAATAAAAGTAGTCAAATAAGTAGTCACGATGCTTTGGTTCCAGAACTGATTTGTTGGGGGCTGTACTGGTTCTGTTCTGTTGCCCTTCTTTTAGTATTAATCCTAAATAATCTACTGTGAAAAACTCTCACAATTTATCACACTTTCCGCCTGTGGCATTTCCTTTTAGCCCAAGGATAAATCTTTCTAACTCTGGCAAATGTCAGGAATGCTCCTGTGATACAGGTGATCCTACAATAATAAAAATCAACAGCTAAAAGCAGACTTTATTGTATTCATTATGATACTTATGGCCTGTTATAAATTCTCATCTCATTCTTATCTAACAAAGGCTATATATTACTACCCTCTATATCACTGTGACCAAACCAGAAGACCATCTTGAGTTATGATATGCTATATACATAATCATTTTTACAGTAAAGCTAAATGAAGAAGTTATCATATTGAAATCATGCCTAAAACAATGAAATCAGTGTTAATATTTTTGTATCATTTCAAGGATTTGTACCACACCAAAGACAAAAGAAAGCTAAAGTCTTTAATCGTACTCAGATCGTTAAATACCCGAATTTAAGAGCCAATTAACTAAACATTGGTACAAATACCTCAGCAATCTGGAACCTGCCTCAGCTTTGCCAGAATCAGAGCCATTATCACCTTGACAGCCACCAGCACCACTCTCTTTTCAGTTCCCCAGGTTACTGGCAATGATTTTGTTGAAGTCAGTCATGGCCAGGTTGCCGATGTGTAAAGTTTGTCTCCTGTCTCTTGTAACGTGCTCAACAAAACTTCAGCACACATGGACATTGTGAGGTCACATAGCATACAGAGTTCCAGGCTAAGGAATATAGAAAATGAACACTTCTTACCTTCCCAGTATTTTAGTGTATCTGTCTTTGTTTTCTTGCACTCTTTTTGCTGGACAGAAATAACATTATTTTAGTTTCATGAAAATTACATTTAAATAGCCACACTATCATGTTTCTATATCCTTCCTACCCTGCACAAATAAACAAGATACAAAGCTTTCCTATGAAAAAAGTGACCTGTTCCCAAACGTTTCTCAGGACAATCACCAATCATTGTCCAGAGTGCCAAGGAGGAATTACTTGTTATTTTGTCTCCTATTCCTTAGAAAACATTGCCTTTGTCTTTGTATCAAGGAAACTTATTTACAATTTCACCTCTGTTGATTTCTCTCATTACAAGGTTTATATATGAGAGGAGCAGCTTAGCCTACTACTTCTGTCACTAACATGCACTTTTCCAAGAACACAGACTATGGAAACAAAGCTTTGCATAGAAGAGCTTTCTTTGATTTTTTGTCATCTTTGAGCCAGTGCTTAACCATCATCACATTTTTAGATCTGTCACTGGATACTTCTGAAGTACAGAAATAGCTGCATTTTCCAAGTTGTTGTGTGTGCAATGTGTTGACTCCAGACTGGAAAACCACCCTGCCAGAACAACTCCAAAGGGAGTATGCAAATCCTTTTTAGTAACACTGTTCACCATAAAACATCAAAACACTATCAGAATACATCTGGGAGATGAACAATAATTTTGTTCTGGTCAGGCTAATCTCTATTCTTTAATATAAACTCACAGCTACATAAGTGAGATGAGAAATAGAGTATGCAAAGAGCAAGAAGCACTTCAATGAGTATGAGTGTTTTAGAGGTGTCTATATTTTGCCATTAAAATCACTATTAATAGACACACAGTTTACAGGGAAAATTTTAATTTTTCCCATAACATTTTAATCAGAAGATCACAGTTTAAATCAAAGCTACTTTTAGAAGCACAGGGTTTACACTTCTTATTCCACAGAAAAAAAAAAAAAAAGGGCATGAGGACAGTGACTTCAGAAATCTTCCCAGTTCTGGAGTTTAACCAGAAATTAGAGAAATTGATGATTGCTTAAAGGCCCCATTTTTTTTTTAATGGTGGCCAAATATTTCAGGACGAGTTTCTCTAGAATCCAAATATGATTAAAATTGCAAATCTATTTAAGAACATCAAATAACTCAGCTTGCCAATTAAGACAAATGGATATTGCACATAGCACACTTAATCTTATGAGAATTCAGCCACGAGGTTTACTTCATAGCACACAGCACGCTTCCAGGTTGTATCTTTTTCCCAGAGCTGACATTTGGCTTGCACATCACCAGACCAGCAACCTGGAATGCTGAATGTTTTACCAGTTACCTCAGCACTACAAATCCCCACCAAAGGTACACCTTCTTACCAGCTATGTCACTGTCCCATCACCAAATATTAGCCCTAAGATCTCTTGTCATTAACAATTTGTCTGTGTGGAAGCATACAGGCATCTCAGTGACAACACTGACCCTATGACAACATAGATCTTTCCTATTCCTACAACAGGCTTGTTATGGATAAGGCAATTAGGAGATCATTAGTCCATCCTGAGCATTTACCAAAAAGCCCCTCCTGTTGATTCCTCCAATATTCCAAGTACAGATTCCCTCTCTTACCAAAAGTCTTAGGAAACAGCATCCTGTGATTGGAAAAGGCCAGGTTCAGTTCCCAGGAGAGCCACCTGCTCTCTCAAATGACCTCAAGGAAATCAGTTGTCCTAAAAAATGGCCAGTGACTCAAGAATGTCAAACCTGGTATTTCTTCAGTATAGTTTTCAGAAACCATTAATTTCATTGAGCAGTACAGATAAGGTGTCTATCATCTGGGCAGGAAAACAGGGAACAGCCCCTGCAGAAGAGGAAAGGTAGAAAGTCCTGGGTACCTCAAGCCAGGCCCTCCAAAACCAGTTTTGAGGCCCCAAATCTCTTTGTCATTCTCCTCAATCTATAAAATGGAGACAAGAACATTTTATTTCTGCCCAGGGATTGTGAGGACAAATACACTCCTGTTTGTGAGGCACTTAGATAAGATAGCTAAGGGAGCTGTGTAAGTTGATAGATTCCTTGATCTTAAGCAACTGTATTCTTGAAAGAAGCAGCTTGACTGAGTTATAAATGTCCGTATTATTCACAATATGAAACTGCCAAAAAATAAAAAACATTCTAATGATATTTGAGAGCAGGAACTCCCCTTCGCCCCCTCATACTTTGAGGACTCTGTCCCTTTGGAAATAGTATGCTTTTCAGTGAGGAGGATTCCCTATTGTTTTCTTCCCTATTCTTTATAATGTAAATGTAACCTCATTTATTTATTTATTTTGTCTCCCAGGCCTCTTTTCATCTGGCAAGATGGTGGGGGAGGGGGGTGGAGGGAAGAGGAGCTGAAGGAGGGGGGCTATTTAATAATGTCCTATTAATCGCAGTGCACTATCAGCAGGCTTTAACCCTGTTCCAATTCTTTGATTGCTTTTTAGGGATTAGAGCAAACTTCATTGTCATCCATTGCATTGCAAATAGGTAAATTTGAGTGATATGTACACAAAATATAGATAGGTGGATAGTGCCTCAATATACGTGCAGAGTATATACATGCATTTATATGGCTTGTACACACACACACACATATATAAAAATAAGCTACATCTCCCTGTATGCCTAAGAGAAAAATCAAATCAAGGCACGGAGAAACTGAAAAAAAAAAAAAAACCTACATGTATCATTCACCTGATTTCAATTGTGACTCCCTTTGAACCTCGGCCAAATCATTTTGTACATTAAAAATTGGTCAAGGATGATAAGATTCCATTTTCATGGTTGGTAATGCAGAACCGGTGAAAGAATACAATTACAGACCCCTGAGTAAACTCTGCGAATGTCAACTTGATGTAAATGATCAAGTGTCGACAAAGGGCTGGTGGGGGGGGGGTGGGCGGGGGAGGTGGGCAGGCAGAAATGGAGGGGAAAGAGAAGCAGAAGGAGGGAGAAAAAGAGGCTTCAACTTCTTCAGCAGCCTCACCCAGTGACATGCCAGCATCTTCCCTGTCCCAGCCCTTTGGGACCCGACCTTTCCGAGCCGACACGGGGCCCCCAGTCTCCCACGGCTGCCACCTCGGTTGCCCACCTCCACGCTGTGCCGGGGCTGTGACACAAGTGACCTGCCCCTGCCTCCTGCAGGCCAACAAAAGCCAGCAGCCGGCACAAAGAACTCTTGCAAAACAATAGCGTGCCTCCAGAAAAATCCTGCAAGAGCCCAGCACTCGGGGTTTGCATTGAGGGACTGTCAGACCCCGACCCCTGCAAAGAGTGGCTGCCCGACTGCGGGTGCTCGTCCCCAGGGCCACCCCGAGCCCTCCCGGCTGCCTCCCCGCCCCAGCCCCACCATCTCCGGGGCCCCCAGGCAGCCCGGCTTGCTTTTCTCTGCCTTCTCTGTCAGCACTAAGCTGATGCCATAGCAACTTCTCTTTTCATATTGAGCTGACATAATCTGAGGGCGAACGTTGTGGCCAAAAGGATGTGCAGAGCTCAAGGAGGGAAAACGAGGCAGAGGTGCTCATCACTCAGCGGGGAGAGCAATGGTTTAAAAGTTGCTGGAGCATGATCTCCGTATTCCCTATAGTTCATAATTCCCCAGGGGAGCAGATAAACCCCTTCACTTACAGGCAGGTAAACTGAGGCATGGAGAAAGTAAGGCATCAGTCTGTGTTTCCAAAATGCATCTTGAGCTGAGGGCTGACTGCCAGGTGCCTGTTTCCTCCAGCTTCTGGCTGACAACCTTGGAGGGGCTTCACGCTGTCCCTTGGGGATAAGGACAGAGTTCATATCTAGGTCACGACCACTCCTCATCTGGTCCCACATTGCAGTGAGAAGAGCAAGACTGCACTGAACTTCTGGGAGGGGGATACATAAACAAAAGTATTTTGCCATTCATGAGCTGAAAAGAGGAATCATATTTCCATTTATTTTAGAATTATCACCTGAGCTGATTAAAGCGGTTATCAACTTCAGTTGTTCTTTACATGTCGTTTTTGTTTCACATTTCCAATGTTTTCCCTCTGTGCACTGCATAAATTATTGAAACATTATTTTATTTATCCATCCCCTTGTGACAGAAATAGGTTCTCTGAAAGCAAATCTTGTCCTAATCAGTTTTGTTTTTCTTAGTTTCTCTCCTCAGTATTGCCACAGCTTTTGGGTTAGTGAACACTAGTTTGCTTTTGTGGAGAACAAAAAGCACTGTGGGCTGATAAAGACAGGCTGCTAAATTAAAGGTTATTCCAAAGTACATCATTGGCTAGGAAACAATAGGCTTGTAAAACTTTTAGCAAGCTGGGTGGTAAAAGAAGATAATGCGCTGAAGATAAGATAGACAGGATGGGGATTGTCTAGACCCCAGCAGCCCTGCTTCCCATTGAGACCTAACCTCAGCACAAAACTTTCTTGGTTCACAACTACCTTCAGAATTGGCCATCAAGAATATGAGAAAGTGAAATAAACAAACCCCAGAGTGCTAAAATATGGGCTCAGGTTTATATCTTATATAAAAACAGCAGACGAGTACTGTCCTTTCCTACCCCATACTCAATTCTTTTTATGCACTAATACATCAATACAAAGCACTGTTACAGAAGCACACACTTAAAATGTTGCACTTTCTTCTCTTTTTGAGTGCTGTGTGTGCACACTCAATTGTAATCCTAATTACAAGCAAAATAAAATGAGGCAATGATATGCACATGATTTCCTACTAAAAACAAATATCAAAATCAAGTTTGACATGACACAAGTTATCTAACTGATAAGGGGTCTAAACTCTAGCTACTACCTGTACTTAAAATTAGCTCTGCTCAAAATATCCCTAGAAATACTATTAAAGAGTCAAGTGATGTTTAGAATGTTAGCAGGACTGTTCTGGTTTTGAAGCACAGTTTCAAATAAAATGAATTTTAAACAGTTCAAAACGTTGCAATTTCTCACCTGCACATATGGCTTATGACAAATTTGAATACTGAGTGTTATCTGAATCTTAAACTCTGAACAGTGTACACAAATACAGTTGGGGGGGTTGGGCACTGCAGTCAAATCTATTTGCTTCTCAGGCTAAAATTATTTGAATAGTTATTATGATTTCCCTTTCCTTCCCTTGATTCTACATTCGTGGTTCCCCTAAATGACACAAAATTATATTGAATAATATAATATTGAATATTATATTGAATTTTTCCTCCTGGTTAGAAAAAATAGACTGGACTGAACCCACTAACTGGGAAAGTTAAGTCAGTGCACATCATCCTTTTTGATAAACTTCACTGCATGTTGACAGTCTTTGCAGATAAATACAGGAACTTAAACATAGTTTGTCTTTATTCAATATAAGGAAATGAAAATATTTTTTCTTTGTCCTACTCACATAATGAGAAAGATCTCAGTTAACAGGGATTAAATCCACATGGCATTCTTATAATATACAGCACAATCTATTTCAGCAAATGCAGAAATGACCATTTATATCTAACATTGCTGAAGCACTCCAGATTTGACATAAAAAAGCCACAGCTCTAATATTAGATTTAAATACTGCAAATTACAGCACATGTTAAATAACTATTCCCTTGTGTATTTATAGCTTTAGGTTCTGAACTTGCTGTCTTGCATATTTTTCAGACAGTAGTTCTAAAAAGTTTTCAGTCCTTTATATAATTATTATTATTAACTATAAGTTAATTATTATTGATAATAATTAACACATACTTGTCATGCTAAAAATTATTTACAAATATTGTTTTGCTAATAAATGTAGTGGAAGGGTTTATTCTTTCAAGACACTTGTATGGCAAATATTTTTTCAACTACATGGTTTCTTTTGGCAATTCAAATGATTTTTTTTATTTTTAGGTTTTGGGTTTTTTTTAAATATACATGCTCAATTTAGAAAGCAGAAAGCTAAATTAAAACTATCTGTACAAAAATGAGGAAAGATATTACTCCAGCCTGATTTCCCAATTACATTTTATCACAGCTTTGTAAGTGTTGCTATCCTTTTTATTTGAACAATTCTGAGGCAAGTTTTTTAGGGAATAAAAATATTTCATGCAGATGAGTGGTACACCTAGCAACAGAAACACGCAGCAGTAAAACTCAGTAGTCAGAGCAAGTCCAGAGGAGGGCCACAAAGTTGATTGGGGGATAGAGCACATCTCCTATGAGGAAAGGCTGAGAGAATTGTGACTGTTCAGCTTGTTCAGCTTGGAGAAGAGAAGGCTTCAGGGTGACCCAATTCCAGCCTTGCAGTACCTAAAGGGAGCCTACAGGAAAGATAGAGAGAGACTGTTTATGAGAGCATCAAAATACAGGACAAGAGTGAACGGCTTCAAATTGAAGGTAGGTTTAGATCAGATATTAGGAAGAACTTCTTTATTCTGAGAGTGATAAGGCACTGGAACAGGTTTTCCAGAAAAGCTGCCTTGTCCCTGCAAGTGTTCAAGGCCAGGCTGGATGGAGCTTTGAGCAACAGGTCTAGCAGAAGGTGGGGGAATTAGAACTAGATGATCTTTAATATCCCTTCCAACCCAGGCCATTCTATCATTAGAATGCCTAATATAGCCAGAAGAATAGCAATTAAAACCAGCAAGCAATAGTTGCCTACACAACAGGAAGTGACAAGCCAGGCTGAAACTTTACAGATATGACTATACCTGGGGAATAACATACAAGGTTTTATTTCTTTGGGCAAAGACTCTCTGAAATGTCACTAACTTTTGAGTATTTTGACTTTAGGAAGGATATAATAAATAAGTTTAATGTTTTCTACAGCAACAAAAAATCTTGTTTTTATCCCTCATCTACACTTCCATTTGAGACAGAGCTTTCAGAATTTAGATTAGAATTGTTAATCAGTAACTACAAAATACTTTTAAAATTGTCTTAGAGAAGGAGTATTGTTACAGAAGTACATTTAGGCATCAAGTTTTCAGTAATCTATATCTTGCAGTACTAAATACATTATTTTCTACTTTCCATAACAGACAGACAAGTTTCTCTAGCTGGTTTTAGCAGGGAAGCAATTTTTATATGTATACCTCTGCAGCTAAATACAGGAGCAACATAGCAAGATAAGTGGGTGGGTTACACATCCTGCTGATCTTCCTTATTATTATTAACAATTCAGGAATCTGAGTCAGTTTTCTGTGGTAAATCATTCTAAAACTTTTTTACATTAATAGTGTATGGATATTTTTTTTCCAGGCAAAATATTCCCCACTATTAAGAAAACCCAGTAGATGAGTAACAGATAACTTCCATGAAAGGATAGACAAAAAGCCCTGTCTCACTGCCTGCAAGCCAGCAGCCCTGGTGCCCTGGTGTTGGTCTTCACCCCCTCAAAAGTAGAGCAGTGCAACACAGAGTCTTGGAGGAAGAAACACAAGCAGAACAATCTTTGTCATTTCCCAAATAATGGGAATATATAAAGGGAATGTAATGTATTTAACTTTCTACAAAAAGCCTGGCTTATTTGGAATACCTACAGTGAGCCACACAGTGAAGCATTTGTAATAGTCAAACACAGAGACTTAAGGAATAGGGAAAGGAAATGGCCCATGAAAGGCTGGTCTACAGAGTTAAATCCCTAAACTAGGCTCACCTCGCAGCCAATTTTGAAAACAGATTTCAGGTCAGGAAGTGGTAGGGAATGAGTTTAAGTTGAATGTCAAACCTGCTAACCCTTCTCCACAAGAGGAGAAAAAGTAATTCATGAAATCAGCAAAGGATTAAGGCAATTCAGATACGTCTACAATGCTAAAGAAAAGCTCAGAAAAGTTCAGAATGTGCCCTTGGGCACTGGAACCTCAGTAGTCCACATCCATTGATAATTATCTCGCCTTTGGGTTTTATTTTAGACCCTCATCTCCCTCTTCAGGAAGCTACCATTGCCTGGATCTCAGGATAATCCCCTACATGGACCACTCCCAAAGAGTAGTATGCCCAAAACCACGTCAAGATCAGCATTTCCTATCCTACAAAGTCCACCAGAACCACGGTGGGAAGGGAAGGTTCCTGCCTCAAAAGCCTCTTTACACAGTTTAGCTGTACTGTTCCTCCTCCTCCAGAAGCACATACACACCTGTCCCTGCTGATCCATCAGTCTCTTCTGAAGATACTCAATAGAAAATAAATCATAACCTCTGTCACAAAGGCTTGGAGGTCAGTCTGTGTGTGCAAGTGCCCCTCTCCAGAATAGAATGCCCCCAATCTTTCTATGTCTCCCTCACCAGAAAGCCTTGGGTTACTGTAGCTGTTGAAAAAACCAAGCACTGAAACAGGGCAGACACATAGTCTCCATCAGAAATGTTCTACTATTCAACTGAGGCAGGTATATGAGGCTGGCTTTAAATTTCTCCCTTATCTTAAATGACCATTGAAGGCCATGGCTTCATTCAAGAATTAAAACTTTTTAAATTCCATTTGTTCTTCTCGAGTCACCCATACTCACAGAGTAGCATTGCCATACTGCCAAGTTACACCCAAACTGATACATGAACTACTTCAATATGCTTGTGCTATTGCTTCTGTTTCCCAGAGAAATCAGTACAGGTACTAAAAGGAGAGGGCATTTCCCAGGTAGGATCTATCACTTTGAATACATTTGATTTTTGATTCAAAACAACCTTCAGGTGTCAGTGCAAAACCACTCTTTTCTGTGTAGCTCATTGGCAAAAGATGAGCAAAGAAATGGTTGGAAGGAACTCTGGTAATGATTTGTTAATAATTTTGATTAAATTTAGTGTAGTCACATGGTTGCTGTTGCATTTTTATCCATGGGTAATTATGGAGTCTGCTCATTTTATGAGATGTATTTTTAAGAGTTTATCAGTGGCTTGGGATGAGTGCTCTTTTGTTTAGTGATGTATAAATTTGAATAATAATAAATAACAAAGTGAAAGAGAATGAGGGAAGGGAGGAGACTGAAGTCTGGGAAGACGCTTCACTATGTATGTCTGGTGCATTTGATCACAGCATAGATGATACAGCAGTGGGCATTATAGAAAGCCCTAGTATAAATCAGATTAGATAAATATTAATTGCCATGTACTAACTGTGCACTTTACTGGAGTATATTGATGTTTTCAGTCAAAGACTCACGTTATTAGCATACATTTAATGATCAGTCACTTCCCTTTACGCAGCCGTAATGTTTTGCCGAGCAGACACCAGAAAACAAGGCTGTGTTGGTGCACAGTGACACTGCCTTACAGCGACATATGGGTTCACACTGGCTCTCCCCAGTGCTGCACCCTGTCAGCCTCACACTGTGGGGCACCTCTCTGCTTCCACATGGGGCAGCCCAAGCTACAGACACCCTCCAGACTGACACCTCTCCATCAAAGACTGTGCGGGGGGAACTTGTTATTGAGGATGTACCATATAATTTCAGTACTATCACAGCGTGATATTCGGCACTTTGTCCTTGCTGCACTAATTGTGGTGTTGAGGTAGTCTATGACTTATTGGACCACTGTTAGCTTCACCTAGGCACTTGCGAGGATTTGCACTCACCTTCATAAAAAGACAGAGACAGGAGTTCTTCTCTCACATATTAAATAAAAAGTATTAATAAAAATGTTGCTCTTTTTCAGAATCAAACAACTGCATTCACCACAAAGTTAAATTTGGTGGGAAATTAGCGGTTAACAAGCAGTGTTAAAATAATACTGATTTGGATGATTCTGAGATGCTAAAAATCCTTCTTATTTATACAAAACTTTAAAGAAAAGAAGGTGCGCAAAAATGAAAAGTCTAATTGGTTGGTTAAGATTGAAAAAACCACAAGAAACCTACCCCCTCATCTGTCAAAATGTCATTAAACCAAGACATTACTATGGAAAACCTTGATTTTGACAAAGCTGCACTTTCCACTAGTAAAAGATCATGTAAGGAATTTTTCTTATGATTAATACAAATAAGTAACAAGGTGTTCTCTTTCAAATTACTTTGGTAGATTTGAGGAAAGTTGTATTACTTTTAGGACTGTACAAGGCAAAGTGTTTTGCAGCTGTGTGTACACCACAATTAAATCGTGAAGCAATGAGTGCACGTCAGGCATTTCTTTGGGGTCTTTTATGAACTTGTGCTGTGGGTCCGTGTTTTGTACCAGAGGAGTGAAAGCTGTGCTTTGGTGCTGCTTCCTGCACGGTGGTTGTTTGGCTGTAGATGCTCACGCCTGTTTTGGGGTGGGCATACAGCTGTGGTGAGAACACTGCACCGCCTGTGTGCTGAGTACAGCCTGCTCTGCTTTTATGTATAAACATGGAACATGCCACCACACTTGGTGGCTGCGCCGAACGCCTGTAATATCTGTTATGACAGCGCTGCGTTTTGCTCAGCACTATTGCTGCTCGCCCCGTACTGTAGGCATGAATTTAGCTGCGTGATTATGCTATAATATCACTGGGCTCCGCGCTGCCCAGTGGTGCCAGGCTCACATCGTGTGCTGTGTGCTGTGATAATGCTGACAGGGCTGAATGGCAGCTCTGGGCACTTTGCAGTTCTGCTGTGCTCCTGCAAGGTGGGGAGAGGGGATTTGTGCCGTGCCAGGCTGGGCACGGGGAGCGCCGACGGCTCCTCGCGTGCCTCGTGGGGATGTGCAGAATTCCTTATGTAACCTGCACTTTGTGGGTTTTTTTGCATTAATGTTGTGTGCTCTCTGCTGCTTGATTGCGGGGTATTAATGTCATAATCTTCCGTGATCTACTGCCGTGTGGTTGTGGTGGAGACTCTGATAAAACCGTGGCTTTTCTTAATAATGCAGAATTTTAGGAGACAACGAAATGTATAGGAATTGTTCTATATTAAAAATGCAGCATAATTGTATAATTACAATATTTGCATCATGCTAAACAGATTGGCTGGGTTATTTCAGATTCTTTAAAGTCGGGATGGCATCAGGCCTACAGTATTTCTAAACTGTTTTGCCCGTCTGCAGTTGTATAATGAAACACCACAAATTTTACCCAGCAATACTTGTGCTTTCTAAGTGCTGCATTATGAGCATAAAATTACCAAATGTACTGAACACACTTACCAACACTGAACTAAAATCCCTTATCTCTCACCCACAAATTAAGTCTCCACAGATCCTTTTTTACAATGCTGAAGTAATAAATACATATATTTATTTCTACAACCATTTTAAGAAATTAGGAGGAAACCCACACAGTAGTTTAGCAGTTAATTTACAACAGTACAGCCTCTCGAGCAAGTATGTAAAACAAACACACATCATTTATTTCCCTCATTTGAAATCCCTGCTCCCTGACAAACAGACAGACAGACTCATACACACAGATCACTACAGCCCAAATTGGACATCAGAGAAGAAACTAGGACTTCTTTGCTATCATCCGTGATTGCCCTGAGGGTTGAGGAGTGGCCAATTTACAGCATGAATATAGTCTGGGGATACATGAATCATGAATCATGTTTGATGTATGGAAAGGCACAGTCACTCTGAAAGGCTGCAAATGCAGTCATCTGCTTTTTAAGTGAAAAAAAAAAAAGCTTGCAAAACAACAACAAAACTGGAGAGATGAAATACCTGGGAAATATTATTTAAAAGACACCATCTTTGCTTTTTTTTTTTTTTTTTTTTAATTGGGTTGGAAGGGGTTACTTCATTATGCAGCAAATTAGAAAATTCATAATTTATCATTGCACCCAGTCGAAATGCCACCCAACTGAGTCGCACCCCTGTGAAAACCATCACATAGTAACAAACTGTCAAAGCCTGCTGCAGCCGACGGGCAAAATTAATATGCAAATGTATGCAAGAAATTAAAAAGCAGAATTACCCAGGCAAATGAGGTAGCTATACTTGAATTGTTAGAATTATGAATAATTACTGCGAATTTTCTGCTCCTAATATAACTTGTTTTTTGATAAACAAAGACTTAATTATCGAGATGCGCTGGAGAATTTCCGTGGCGCTCATTAATCTTGCAAAAAAAACAAGTCCCTGGTGCCCAAACCGTAATGAAGAGCGCGTGCCCTGAATCTTCAGAAAGATCAGAGGCACCAGGGTGCCAGGGCTGGAGAAAAAAATGACAGTGCCAATGTCCCCTCCTGTACCCTGGAGTGTCATAACGTCTTCCACTAACTATCAAAGGGACTTATTTATGCCAGCAGCTGAGCTATAAGTCCAATTTACGATGCCTTAAGCAGTGGTGAAATGATCTGTTGATGTGCTATGGAAATGCCATCTTGCAGTAGCTCGATTTGGTCCCAGCGATACCAACACGATGAGGACCCTCTGCTCCTCTGTTAATGGATGCAGCATGACAGACCATAATACACAAGAGGGACAATCTTTTAGGACCAGTCTCAATGGTCCTCCATTAATCTTGGTTCTGCAGCGCTGTGGTGTCCATGGGAACAAGGGCATTATCATAAGCACTGGTTTTAAATGTTCCCATTAGGGATTGCAATACAGGGGCGAGATGCATGGGGCGAGAGGGCTAGGGGAGACAGTCCACTATTAGTTTACACTATTTTTTATGACCTGGATTTGAACCATAATGGGTGGCTAGGAGAATTTTTGCTTCCTAAATAACATAAAGAAAACAACAAAGGAGGAAGCAGCTAAGTGTACAGCACGGTGCAGTGCTGCATGTTCGTCTTCTCTGTTTTTACGGCAAGAAAATCAGCTTGGCCCTGGTGGGATGAGATAATTTACCATGAGAAAGCAAAGGGAAAATAACCCCAGGTACTCTCAGCACAGACCAAATCGAACCCGCTGTGAGCTTATTATTACTTAAAAACTGGCATCTAAGTGGAAATGACTGACTCTCTGTCATTATCCCTATTACCACCATGATAAACCCAAGCAGATGATAAGGCAAAATTACAAAACATCAGTTCTGGAGCTTGGAGGCTACTTCAGAAGCTCAAGGCAGACTGCATTTTCAAATGCTTCCTTCTCTATACTCAAGTCCCCAAATTTCCTGATGCCTTGACAGAACGATTTCACTGCATAGGCAAATTTTCACCTTTTAAACCAGGGCATCTGTCATTTTTATACAAGGGTCTTCCACTGAGTCATTCTCACTCTTAATCCTCCAATCTCCCTACATGTACAGAGCGCCTAGAGCACCGTAATGTTTGAAATTTCATTCTCACAGCCTGCATTGCACTCAGAAATAAGAAGGATGGGGTGACAACTGCCTCACAACTGACAGAAAGGATACCCCTCCTGACCACTGGGCTGTATTTTTTCAATCATCTGGAAGAGCAGCTTGCCTGAGGAGGAACGGAACTTCAGAGTGAGAAGAGGGGCATGAGCAGAGACTACAAAAAGATTCTTCCAATATCTTCTGCCGTCCTCTCACCCTTCACATTACCATAGCCAAAAGAAGAGAATTTCCCCCACATATTCCTCCTGTCTTCCTCCTCAGCATTTCTCTCTACAGAGGGGTGACTGACACATCAGCATGGAACGCTAACTTCTCCAGCAGCTTCTGCCTGGTGCAACAGAGCTGGAGGGAGCCCAGAAAGCAAAGCATTGCCTAGGTCTGAGTTAAGTTACATCTGGCTTAGCAGGCTGATAATTCACTTCACTGGTTTTCTGTAGAAAGGGGTTATTACAAAAGGAGCAGTAATTGTGTCTGACATGGTTGCCTACCTCCATGCTGCTCAGCAAGCAGGACAGCTGCTAAAGTTCTTAACAATAAAAACTTTCCTTTTCCTCCTAGGGATGGGGGAATTTAATGTTCCAATCCTGCTAGTGCCCAGACAAGGTTCCTACAAAGCATTCCTCAGTTAGAGTAGTGGTGTCACAGCCCTCATGATGGATGTTAACACCCTGGGCTGTCATGTGTCCCCTGGGGCAGTGACCCAGATCTCACCACCTGATGTTGTGAGGCTATGAAGGTAGCTGTCCTCTACTTCTGTTTCAGATCATAGGATAAGCAGGATCATGCACTTGTTGACACTAAAACCTTCTCAGCTAATGGCCACAGTGAAAGTCTCAGCATTTCATGGTGATGAAACCTCAGGAGTAATAATCCCATATGGTAATAGCTTTTGAAAAAGCCTTCACAAAATAAAATTTCCTTCAAGACTGGTTTTTTGTTTTACCAGAACGCTTCAGTACAAATTAGAGTCTTTCCTGCACCTTCATGCACATGCACGGGGAAGAGATCCAAGTGTGCAAGATAGAAATTATTTTATTATCAGTGGCCAAAAACTGCACAGGTTAGACTTATTACAATCAGTCTTCACTCTTAGTGAACTGGAAAGGGCTATAAAATATCCTCTGCAGAGGCTGGGGCACTAGTTAAAGAAAACTCCCATCCTCTTTCCCATAATTACCACATCTAGGCAGCACACCAGAAAAAATATCTACATATATATATGTGTGTGTCTGTGTGTCTGTGTGTCTGTGTATGTATTTATGTAAATATATATGAATGTATGTATATTCCTAACAGATATGGATGTATAAAGAAGGGTGGGCATGCAAGATAGGGTTCATAAAGATGGGTGGGCATGAAGAGGGCTTCTCAAAATGCTTTTTGCAAGCTATTGCAACATGACCTGGCTAAACTATCAGAGAAATTACTTTCCACTAGAAGGGACTGACATTGTGAAAAGGCAAGCAAAGATTCCAGGTCCACTCAGGTTTATACAACTCCAAGCCTCTCAACGAAATGTAAATGTTTTCAACCTAGGTCAGTGTGCTACCGTGGCAGAGCTGCACACACACAATGTGCACCTTTCTGACACAACAGTTGTTCAGCTTGCAACACAAATCCCAAAGGAGACTAACAATTTACTGTATTTAAATAACAAATATTTTAGGGTAGAAGAGCTGTGCTTCTAGTTGTCAGCTTGAGGGTCTTTACAGTGATGAAAAGGGGGGAAAATATACTTAGATTATTCCTAGTGACCCACATACAGCAAAACATCTGCTGACAACATGGTTGGCTTCCTGCCCAAGTTCAACTATGAGCTGTCTCCAGCTGATCATCTTTGCCCTCACCATAATCCGTAGAGCCCACAGCAAGCAAAGGAGATAGTCAGGGATGTAAAAAGCAATTTGACCATTTGAATAAGCACAAACTTGCATAAACGTGAACACACATATCTCTAACATAAATCACATCTTAAAAAAAGGTGTTATCATCACGTACAAAATTCAGACTATGATTCTTTAGGTTAGAAGTAAAAACTCACTTCTGTTTAGCATGGGCCTTCATGTTTGCAAAACTTATGCTGTTAAAAATTTTAGGTCTTAGAGAAATGCATGCACAATATGATTAGACAAAACACTGGAAACAAATAAAAAGCCCCAAGAAATGCCTTTTGTACTGTCGGATTCCACCATTGTATTTAGTAAAGAATTATTCTTTTTGTAGAGACAGAAGCAATATTTCTAGAAGCATTTGTGTTCCATCCTTTTATTTACATCTGAAATGGTGTTAGCCTGTCATGCAAACACATTGATGTAACCTGACTGTCAACCTCACCTTTCATCATTTTTGGTAATTCCTTTTTTTGTTGGTTTTTTTTTTTTCAAATCATTAATTACTCCCAAGTTCCAGGCTTCTTGTGCTTTCTTTGCCAGCTAGGGAAGGCTGCTGGCTGGACTTGTGGGTTGTGAACAGAGAAGGGCTGGTGGGTGATGTGGTGGTTGAAGCACATAACAATTACAAAATTAAAAGAATTTTTCATTCTTGGAGAAGAAAGGAAGTGGGCCAGCAGAACTGCTACCTTGGACTTCCAGAGGGCAGACTTTGATCTGTTTAGGAGGCTGGTTGAGGGAATCTCTTAGGAGGGCAAAAGATCCAGGAAGGCTGTACGTTCTTCAAGAAGGAAATGCTAAAGGCACAGGTTCAGGCCATCCTTACATGCTGAACGACCAGCTAGCAGGGGAGAAAACCAGCCTAAATGAACAGAGAGATACAGCTGGAGCTCAGGAAAAACAGCAGAGTTTGTCCTTTAGAAGGGACAGGACATTCAGGAGGACTGCAGGGATCTTATAAAGTTATGCAGAGTGAAAATTAGAAGAACTAAAGCCAAGCTAGACCTCAGTCATAAAAGACAATGAAAAATGTTTCTATGAATACCTCAGCAACAAAAGGAGGGCTAAGAAGAATCATTGTACTTAATTGGATGTGGGGGAAATTCGAAGATGAGGGAAAGGCTCAGGTACTTCATTAATTCTTTGCCTTGGTCTTTATTAGTAAGACCAGTTATGAGGGTTCCAAGCTCCCTGAGCTGGAAGACAGGGATGGGGAGCAGAATGAAGTACCAAAATTCAAGAAAATGTGGTCAGTGACTTGCTACACCATTTAGACACACACAGGTCCATGGGGCCAGATGGGATCCGCCCAAGGTTACTGACAGAGCTGGTGGAAGTGCTTGCTGAGTCACTTTCCATCATTTACCAGCAGTCCTGGTCAACTAGAGAGATCCAAGATGACTGGAAATTGGCAAATGTGATACCCATCTACACAAAGGCCCAGAAGGATGATCCAGGGCTTATCAATCTGACCTTGGTGCCAGGAGTAGATCATCTTTGGTGCCATCACACAAGACATACAGGACAACCAGAGGATCAGGCCCAGCCAGGATGGATTTAGGAAGGAAAGGTCCTGCTTGACCAAGCTGATTTCCTTCTATGATGACCAGGTGACCTGCTTAGTGGATGAGAGAAAACCTGTGCATGTTTTCTACCTGGACTTTAGTAAAGTCTTTGACACCTTTTCCCACAAAATTCTCCTGGAAAAATGAGCTGCTCATGGCTTGGATGGCATAGCCTTTGCTAGATAAAAAACTGAGTGGATAACCATGCCCAAAGAGTGGTGGTGATTGGTGCTACATCCACCTGGTGCTTGGTCACCACTGGTGTTCCCAAGGGTTCAGTCCTGCTTCATATCTTAAATGATGATCTGAATAAGGAGATTGAGGGCACCTTAATCAGTTTGCAGATGACACCAGTTTGGGCTGGAATGTTGTTCTGGTGGAGGGTAGGAAGGTTCTGAAGAAGGATCTGGACAGGCTGGATCAATGGGCCAAAGCCAGTGGTGTGCTTTTCAACAAGGACAAGTGCCACGTCCTGCCCATGGGTCAACAACAAACCCCTACAGGCTGGGGGCAGAATGGCTAGAAAGTTTCCTGATGGTAAAGGGTCTAGGGGTGCTGGTCAATAGCAGCTGAACATGAGACAGCAGTTCTCAGGTGGCCAAGAAGGTCAATGGTATAGCAATAGTGTGGCTAGCAGGACCAGGGCAGTGGTTACACCACTGTACTTGGCACTGGCACACCTTGAATCCTGTGTTCAGTTCTGGTTCCCTCAGGACAAGACAAGAAAGAAAGAAATCTAGGTGCTGGAGTGTGTCCAGAGAAGGGCAATAGAGCTGGTGAAGGGTCCAACCTAAAGGATTCCACCGTATTCTATTCTATTCTATTCTATTCTATCCTATTCTATTCTATTCTATTCTATTCTTTGTTCCTACATTCAGGTACTCATTCTCCTTTTTAAACTCATCTGACTGCTTAGAGCACAGCCAAAATCATACTTGATTTTGTTCAAGTTAATAACCACTAATTTGTGACCATAAGGGGATTTTTTGCAGCTTGTATTGAGGATGTAAGAAATCTTGCCTTGCAATTCAGAAAAACCATACAGCAGTCTCTTATTTTAGTGTTACCAACACAGAGTACTGGTTATTTTGTTGTACTTTTTATTAGTATCAATAAGACTATTGTTTCTTCTCAGTAAAGGCCAAAGGATATTGTGATTCAGTGGGAGGAGAGGGTGCCCAGCCACCTCTCATTACAGTCTCTTCTGGCCCCCAGAAAGCCTTGAACTGTCCCCTAAAATTCCTAAACTGGCAGTGCCTGTACTTGGTGAGGTCTTGTAATACACAAACTGTCTGGACAATTTGAAATACAAGCGTATAGAAACGTAACAGAAAAATGTAACAGCAAGCGACAGAAAACATGATCCCTTAGGTGCCATAGCTGGAGGCTTAGTGGCAGATGATGCTCCAAAATGGCTTCAAGATGAGATATTTACAAAATTGCTTTATGAGAATTTTACACTGCTAATCACAAGGCTCTAATAATAAGTCTTCCCTTACTAATAGAAATCTAAGCACTAGCTTGCATTTTCAAATATTGCTTTTGTTAAACTGTGTTGGAAACTTGTAATATTCCTTTTTCATTTCTAAACACGACTTCATATCTGACAATTTTAGAATTGCCTTAGTCCTTCTGAATATACTAGAAACAGAACTCCTCATTTGATTAATTCTAATCATTTTTAGTCATTATTACTTTTTAACATATATTGGTATAGCAGATTAAATATTATTTATAGGTTTAATTTTTGTCCTGTTTGGATTGTACAATCACAGGACTAACTTAGCTATCACTATTATCATATTGTTTTATACTGCTCCTAAAATTAAAATCCATTCTTGTCTTTAAGTGTTTTATTGTACTTGTCTTTCTTGCTTTGCACTGCATAGTCCATGATTAATTCTGTTAGCCAAGTGCATATGGCCTGCTTGGCTATCATCCATTATCTTCATCATTGTTGCCTCAAAATGAGCACTTTATTATTACTTTTTTCATCTTTCCAATTACCAGATGTGCTTTTGCATTCCCTTACTTTTCCTACTAGACTGAGATCTACATTTAGAGTAAAAGTCCCAGCTCATTAGTCATTGAACATTAAGTGATTTTTTTCCCTGGCTAACTACAGAAAATCTGAGGGTCAGTTCCAGTATTATAGAAATAAGTAACTCCTGAAAAACAGAAGCAAGAATGTCTGGCTATTCCTCTAGAAAAAAAGCTTCATTTGTTGTCAGAAAATTGGTAGTTTGGTAGATAATTTAGATAAAAGGAAAATTTCGTCTGGAAATCTTGTAACTACATTTGATTCTAGTGTCTTTCTGAAGTCTCACAAGCCTTATCTATGCTGAGTTTTTCCCATAACTACCTGTCCTATAACTGATTTCCTGAAATACATCCCCTCACTATCCCCAATTGAAATAATAATAATAATAATAATAATAATAATAATAATATTTTTATATATATATATATATATATATATATATATATATATATATATAAAGCCCACACAACCTGAAAAGGTTGTGAAAAAAAGTCTATAGGCAGCATCTCCCACTGGGAAAACCCTCTTGCAGGGTTTCCAGCCCAAATTTTCAGGTTCAGACGACATAGTGTGGTTCAGTGTGCCAACACTTGAACAGTTCTCTGACTTCATTCAAACCCCTAACCATGCAATGTTCATTTAGCCACCAGGTTAGCTTAGCTAAATGTGACATACAGTAAAACACCTTGACAAAGTAAGGGTAGCTTTTTTGTTGTTTTTGTTCATTTCATTTATATAATTTAAAGAAAAATAAGTTCTTATGCACGAAACTACTCTAATATTATATTAGTCAATTCTAATATTATTTCTCTAACTCTCTTAAATACAATTAGGGTATTCATTTTTTGTTGTCAATCTTTTATAGTCCCATTATTCGACATTTTAAAAAATTACTAGAGAATATTTCATATGGTGCCACAAACTCTTCTTATGACACAGATATTTCTAAATGCCCATGATCTTTTTCTATACAGGTCTTTCGATTAAAAAAAAATTAAATAAGGGAATATCTATCTCTCAAACCTTTGTACTGTAAATCTGTTTCTAGGCAAGAACCTAATCATTGCTTCACAAAGCAATGTTGGAACCAGACCTGTGCATGACCCGGGGATACATAAGGGAAATGTTATAAGATAAGTAAGGGAGGAAGCTGGCAGACAAAAACACGCTAGCTTCTGTTTTCTGACCTAAGTATGCTGCTCTGGGCATTTTAGAAAAATCTGTTAATAATCACTTTGAAGGAGGAAGAAAACATTACAACAGGAAAAAAATCCCATAAAGGGGTGGGAGAATGTAGGCTGAAATGTTCAGAAGTGATTAGGGTGACAAGTTTCAAACCTCCCCACCCCCCCACGCCCCCCCCCACCAATATTCTGATTTTCAAGAGAAAGGCATGTAGTTCCCAAAGCTCAGGAGCCTGAATAAAGCAGAGCACTGAGTTGTACAGTCCAGAGCAGGTCAGAGGAACTGTTGAAGTGCTGCCGCTTACAGGAAAGTTTGCAAGATTTTTTTAGTGCTCTGGCACTTAGCCCAAGCTTTTAAAAATATTTTTGGGAACTTAATTGTTCAAGCAGCACTGTATAATTAGCCTGTCTTATGCTGACCACAGCCTCTGAAAATCAGGTTCTTTAAGCTGTCCCTTTTTGAGCATCTCAGAATTGAGGCTACCTTCTTCCCCTAAAGAAATAGCTTTGCTCCTCAGGCAAATTCTTCCCCTTGATCTCTCTAGATCTGATGTTAATACCTTCATGCCTCTCTATAGCCTCTTACTCCAGGCATAGTGACATTTACTTCAACAGAGCTCTGCCCAAGTGCTGTGCCGTAGTGACATATCCAGACTTGGTTCTTCTGTGCCTGCAGAAGCAAAAGGTGTCCCATATGTATTAAGATGACAGGGCAATGTGTTGAAAACTTCTACATATGAAGAATCTTAAGATATCAGATCAAAAGAGATTGCAGAAATGATAAATGTCATTTATACACTAGCAGGTTCATATTGTGGCAATGTCTGGATTTTCATCTAAACACCACCGAGAAAAGTTTGACAAGTCTGGGATACTATGGCATGGCTATTTCTCTCGTTTGGGCTGATATTTGCTTGATCTGCTTTTACCTTAATAAGCTTACTCTGAGCAGAAGAGCAATTATGCATCTTCCCTCCTGGCAAAAGATACACAAAACACCTCTTTGTCTCAATGAACAGTTTGCATTCTTCTGCAGGAATTCAGAAACTTGCTACTGCTAAAATACCTTCTCTATCTTTTGGTACTGTGATTGTGTTAACAATGGCAGATTGCCTTTGGTAACCCTTTGTTCCGAAGTTTTAGTAACAAAGTGTCTGGATACAAAACTTTGTCATATTATGTTTTGAAGATTTCGTAGCAGCAGAAAGTGGAGTGTGTCTGTGAGCGTTTATAACTGAGAAAAGCTAAGTGATAAAGTGCACCTTTAGCATAATGACAGTAATTCTGTCTCAGACAGTGAATGCTATTATACCCTCTTTTAAAGACTAAAATCAGTCAATTGAAATGACAATTATGATAATCCTCATGTAATGAAGATTATTTTGAAACAAAAATCTTTTTTGTTGTGTGTGCCTGTGAGTGTGTGTGCATTTACTGGACCCAAGTACAATCTCAAAATTCTCCTCGGCTGGAAATTCTACACAAATAGAACAGTATTTTCTAACCATTCTGCTGGTTGCAGTTGGTATTTAGTGCAAATTGATTTCTTTCAAAAAAATCATAGAATCATTAAGGTTGGAAAATATATTCAAGATTATCTATACAGATGCTTTGATGAAATGCTTTGAACACACAGCTTGGAGAAATGGGCAGCCCCTTAACAGAAGTGGTTAGCTTGATTAGTCTTAGAATAATGACATAATACTGCCTTCCCAAAGCACTCCATGTATGTACCCTGTGTTTTACCTTACCCTACTGAGGGAAGCTGCTGTGAGTTTCTAATGTACCACATAGGTAATTAACAGTGAACAGCAGTTCCAGAAAATATTGCTCTAACTAGGAGTCAGTCTATGATGACCGTCCTGCCACAGTCATCTGAGTTTAAGAGAGAACATACCAATCAAATGAATTTAGTTCTTATGTGGGCTAAATTTTCAGTGAAGTCTAAGGGAAGTCTAATCCTACAAAACTACAACTAAATTTATAATTTTTCTCATTTTCTTTGAAAATCTCATTCT
This sequence comes from Phylloscopus trochilus trochilus, assembly GCA_016584745.2. Taxonomy (NCBI): domain Eukaryota; kingdom Metazoa; phylum Chordata; class Aves; order Passeriformes; family Phylloscopidae; genus Phylloscopus; species Phylloscopus trochilus. The sequence continues at coordinate 52,738,052 of WQNJ02000001.1, read as the reverse complement.
GTTTTAACAAATCAAGGCACTCAGGAACATTGTTCAGCAGAAGTAAAATGACACAAAAGCCTCAACAAGGACATGCATGTATAGGGAGGTCAAATGAAAAAGAGGGTAAAGAAAAGATTTGCTGGGGCAAAGGGGGTAATAAAGGGAATAAGGATGAGGTGACCATAGGCCTCCATGGTCTGATGTGAATGTTATGTAGAGCTCCTGCCCTTTGAAACAGCTCTGACCCAAAATACACCAAATATTATTATTAAGATTACAAAAAACATTGGAGAGATACAAGTATACTTTAGTCAAACAAGAGAGATGTTTGTTAGCAAATGTAGTTACACATTTTGTATACTACTGGCTGCTTTAGTTTTTCTCAATCTCATAAAGATACTTCTCACTCCACAAAATACTTTTTTTAGGAAAATGTAAACTATGTAAATATTGGTAAATGTTCTTTTGTTCAAGATTTTTTACTTTCCATTGCTCAGTTGATTTTAAAGTAGAGAACGAATGATGAACCTCTCAGAGAATGCCCCAGAGATTTCCTTAAGCTAGGAGACAGTTTGCCTGTAGTGCTTAGCATTGATATAGGATGCATCCCTTCTTTGCTGAGGGACGGTAATTTTGTATTTTTTTATTAGGTGATTTTGTGATTTTGTATTTTTTTTATTAGCAGACCTTTATTCACGTGAACTACCCTAAAAGTGAAGTTCATATTAATAAAGCTGGTTATTTCTGGTTAATAAAGATGGTTATTTCTTCTTAGACCTGACCTAGTTCTAATAATTTGCCATTCAAAAGACACAGAACTTAGATCTTTGCAGGAAGTTGTTACAATTCACTGTGAACAGTGGCCTAAAAGGGTTGCCGTATGCAGTCAAATACATTGGCACAGTAGGGAAATGTGATCTTTTCTAAGGCTATTATTCTAATCATTTCATCTAGTCCCTTGTCCAAATATGATATGCACTGGCACAAAGTTAATTTAATTTTTTTTAATCCCTGCAACAGTACAAAAAACCCATGACAAAGCAGGGTGTCAAACATGTGCTTTTAGGAAGTCCTTCATTGCCTGTTAATTGCGGATTGCAATTGTGTCAAAGTGATCCAGATGACATTGCTCTGCTGACTGTTTTGTGGTGATGTTTAATAGCTGGAAGGCCAAATGCAGTACCTGGCATTCACTTTAAATATGCCTTAGAACTGAGTGCAGCTTCACATCATGAAACACATCTCAGTCATGAACAGCTGATTGTACCCTTACACACACTCTTTTTTCCTGGGTTTTTTTTTTTTAAATGTCTTGGCCCTGATCCTGACAATAAACCTCACCCTGGCTCTGCATGGGTCCCTAATGCAGTAGTGAGGGCATCAGCTGGAAAGCTTGCCAGGGTGCCTTCTCGGGCTGAATCCACTGCAGCACAATGGCCCTAGAACAAGCTAATCAAAGTGCAGGGCAGATTTTAAAAGTAGCGTCTGAATCCTCCAGGCCAAACTCTGCACTGGTCTCACACCAGCAACCACAGAAGAGAACTCAGCTAGCTGTCGTCTCCTCCCTCTGCTGTCTGTGAAGAAAAGGAACAAAGCCTTAGTTTTCTAGCGTCTCCAGAAAACTACATCATACCTGAAGGTCTGACATAAGAGATCCACGGGAGCAGGCTGAATCTCTTTCTCCATCCCTAGCTGGTGAATAATACTAATGCTGAGAGCCCCAGAGACGTGCATGTGCTCAGCAGACATTTCAGAGAGAGTCAGGCATTCAAAGACACCAGCAGTCCAGGCACATGTACTAACACAACATTTTGTCTTCAAGGCTCCTTGAAAACTGCTCACAACATTCCTGACAGGTATCCCTACCTGCATTGTCCTGAAGGGAAAACTAAGGGAGGTAATTAGAGACTTGTAATGAAGTAACATCTGAAGACCTGAAGCCCAATCTGCTATCTGGGTCAATAAATAGATTATGTCCTTAGACTGACTAATTGTAGGCACCTAATTGTATTAACACAAAAGCAGTGATTCACGCAGTGGCAAAGAAGTGTTCACCCAGCAGTCCTTCCCTCTTGGAAAATTACGTCACCCCAGGGCTCTGATTCATGATCCCTGTCAGATTTAACTGTGCCAGCTAAAGAAACGGCTGCTACTCCTGTCACAGCTAAGTCTGAACACCCCTGCCAAGGAATGAGACAGCAAATATTCTCCCTTGTTAAGGACAAAATATAGCATTGCACATTATCTTGGAAAAACATTGTAAGCCACCGAAAATGGGTAATATGTTACTTTCATTATGTGCAAGAAGGTGGAATGAATCACTGCCCGCTTCTGCCTCAGTTTCTCTCTTTATTGAAGGAATTGTTAAAATAGGACTTAAATGAGCAACTAAATGTTCAACCCCATCCTGAGTTGTTGGGCTGAACATTGGCTGGTCACAGAGAGAAGCTTGGAAATTCCAGCCTTGAAGTCAATAAATATTTGGAGGGGAAAGGAAACTCCACTGTAATGCTTCAGACTTACTAAGGTGAAAACTGGTCTAAATAAGTTCATCTCAGATAAGCAGATTTTAATTTAGGGATTTTGTCAGAGTATATTTCTTTGTTGATATTTTTAGCTAAAAATATCTAGTTTATGAATGGAAAACCTCTAAAATTCTGTGGCAAATGTTGACAAATTTAAATTTTGACCAAATAAGAAGTTTCTGAAATTGAAGTCCACAGAAGTGTATATTTTGACTTTTTTTTTGAATCGTTGTGTTGTGTGGAGACAGATTGCAATTGCCTGAAGAACTAAAATTCACCAAATAGTTCTTGACAATAACTAAATGCATTCTCCTATAGGGAAGATTCGTTCCATTACTATACACTTAATGCTGGGAAAAAACTTTTAAGCCTCAAGTGTTCAGGATTTAGCTTCTTTAATTATTTCCCCTTCCTCCCTCACATATTACTGCTGTCTCAGAAGTTCATGTGTCTTTTACTGACTTTGAAACAATGTTTAGGGACACTAAAGAATAAAAAAATCACCCACTGAAACAAAACCGAACCTCAGATATTACTATCTGTCTCATAGGCTGAAATGCAAAGCAATTGCGTTCCATCAGAAATACATGCTTTCCCTCCTCTATTGCAGGCACTCCTCAGTATAAAAATTCTATTTGAAAATTTAGACAAGCACTACATTCTGTAGACCTGAGCTTTAACAGAGTAACACGATGAATTTCAGAAGCATCAGCATAAATATGAGTGCAGATTGCCTGGGTTTGTATGCAGCTACATCCATCCTTCAAACTTTTTTTTAACCTACCTTGTGGCTAATGACCTCAGGTGGGAATATGAGAGTATTGCATTTAAAAACCAGGAAAGTTACAGGCACAACCCAAATATAGGTTTTCTGCAGTTTTATGTGCTCTGAAGAGGCAGACCAAAATCAGAAACTTAATCAGAACACCTTCAACTTATTTTTGCTAGAGCTGGAGTCAGCAGAACAACAATTGCTTTTTTGATTTTCCATTACAGAAGTCTGACAAAAGCAAAATACAGTGTTGGACACTGACTTCTGAAACACTGTAGAGGCTGAGCATTCTACAATTGATCTTTGCTCCTTTAGAGAGGGCTTTGACACCACAGCCCTGGGAGAGACAACTGGAGACAGAACCACACTCTCTGCTTTAGCAACACCTTTCGTCCCAGGGGCCCACAGTCACTCCAGCCTCAAGAGGACCCAGAGCCTCTGAGGAATACCAGCTCCCTCCAGGAAGCTCATGGTCAACAGCTGCTAATGACCAGATTCATCAGCTTTTTTTTTCTGCTAAAGTTTGCCAACCCAGGAAACTGTTGTTTTCAGGTTGCTTTGAGATTTTATAGGCACTGGGAAATAACTCTCTGACTGAGAGTTCACTGTTAAAGGTAGTAAATTGATATTATATCAAAAATAGTAATAAAAGCCCCTTACATAATTTTGCATTTTTATACACTTAAAGAATGTCAATTTATTGAAAAAAAAGAAAAATAACAGTCCACTTACATCCAGCAGAGTGAGCCAATAATAATGATGTATTTTACAATGTATGAACTTTGCCATGTGCTGTAGAGGTATCAAAAAATCAATACAGCTAAATTGACAGGTTTGTCAATGATTGAAATTAATTTCCTTTTTTATGGTACTTCACTAAACTGAATTCCATAGTGTCATATTAATTAACATCCCACTCAGATGGTCTGTCTAGATGGAAAACGACTAGGTTATCTCTGGGCAATTTCAGTGAAAAAACTGTATTATAAGCAGAATAAAACAGTGGAAGATATTCACATGGAAACACAAATTATTTACTTACTAATGTAATTGCCAAGGTAATGAAGTAACCAAGGCTAAAATTTCCAGGAGATGCCAGTCATTTTCAGCTGGACTCCAAGGACCCAGTGTTCTCTCAAAACGTACATTTATGACATTCCAGAAAACCCATGTCTATCTGAGGCAGAATCAGTCTTTGAACAGAAGGCCATAAGACCCACTAATTCATTTATAAAGTTACCAGCACACTGACTAAACTGGGTAGCTGTGTTTCATGGAACTCAGAGAATAAAAACAAACAAACCACAAAAAAAAAAAAAAAAAAAAAAAAAAAAAAAAAAAAAAAAAAAGTTAAACAGGGTCAGACAGGAAAGTGCTTTGCAGTTTCTGAATATAAACTTGTGGAGGTGCTCAAATTAATAATAAAAATGTGTAAGATGAAGTTTAGAGGGCTGGACTGCAATGGTTATAAAATCCTATTAAGATAAAAGGGATCAGAACTGTTAGCTGTGATATGCAGTTCTAGTTTTGTTTTAGGGAATTTGGAGAATTTAATTTGAAGGACCCTTTGTTTTTTGTCTTTTTTTTCCTATTCACATTCCAGACAACAAGAAGTATGGGTTGGTTTGTTTTGGGTTTTTTTTCAGAGTAAATATTTTGTTATTTGTAATTCTGTTTCTGCAGCTGAAAGCAAGCAGCTGGGATCAGAGATCCTCTGAGACAGATGCTAAGGACTGTGTTTTTCACCTTGGTCTTTTGGGCCATGGCCTTAATTGGAGCTTAGTGTCCCATTAATGGTTATGCCTCCTGGGATTTTTATGACCATTTCAGAAGTGCAGTTTCTGCCTAATGTACTGCTGAACAACAAAGAGTCCTTGTAGTCATATCCCAAAGGCCTCCCTATTAAATATACAGCAGTTCTCAATTAACCTGACGTTTAAAAACCACAATAGCTCCAAAGGCTATCTGCTTTGCAAAGCCCCCGGTCTAAACTGATAGCATTTAATTTTCCCCTAATGCAATTCTGTCCATATGCAAAGACCAGCTTGTATGTGACACTAATAGTTGACATTGTGCTCTGTTGTGACCAGGAGAACCAATTTCTGTATCCATGAGTATCGGTTTCAAGGCATTAGGATACTGAAATTAACCTTGATTGTATCTCAGAGTTCAAAGTAGCTGCAGGTTTAAAGAGTAACCACAAGTTCCTATGAAGTTTAAGCCACTGCAGGAATTGTGTAACAGCTCTTTCTGAGTGATTGGGAGGGTGGATTTAAAAAAGAAGATGATAAACTCACTAATTTCAGCAGCAGTGTGAAAAGACAGAGCTGAAGTGATTCCTTTCTCAGGAAAGTGAATTCTTCTTTCTGAAACACCTGTGACAAGCCAAATCTTACAAAAGACAAATTATTAAACCACAAAAATACACAGACAACTATGTAAAAAGTCTCTTTCCCAAGGTAAAAGAAGGTTTTAAGTAAGGAAACTTATGCAAGCCCTTATTATCTCTACATGCTCAAAAAAAAAATATTTTCTGAGCTTTCTAGTATATTTGCTCCAGCTTCAGTTTCAAAAAGGTGTGATGACATAGCCACAAAGAAGTGTATTTAGCTGCTGATCCTCTGAATTTACTGAGGCAAGTAGAGATAAAATACATAAAGTCTGTACAGGCTCAAAGTAAATGGCTCAGCAACAGATATATATTTGCACATGTCTAGTACAGGAAATTAAAAGCTCTCCCTTGTTGCTTACCTGAGTTTCTGAGATTTAGGCTCCTAGCATGCTCTTCTAGTATGTTTCTAGAATGCCTTCCTTGATGACTGATTCTCTATTTCAACTGGAAAACCATATCAATGGGAATCTGGTTTGTTGCAAAAAGCAGAACAGAACAATGTTTGCAAAGTTTTGGGAGAGAGAAAAAAAAGAAAAAAAATCAGAGCAAAACAAAAACATGAAAGCAAACAGTTTGTCCATTCTTCATCCACCATAACTCCATCATCCAGCAGCACCTGAGATTTCTCTCTACCCTCTGCTGAAAAACTTCTCACGAGCTTTCAAAAAATCAAAGTAAAATTTTAAAAGCTGAAAGTTTAAATAAAAACCAAACCAAACAAACAGAGCCAAAAAAATCTGTGAAAATTATTCTGTGAGAATGCAGTTTGTTTCCAGAAAGAAAGCTTTTAGCAAAAGGAAAACAATTACCAAGTACCCTGCCAAGGGAGAGACAGGTGTAGTGGCCTTGGCACTGTATTAAGTCTCTGGAGATACCAGTTCAGAGCAACAGGTTTTTTGTGTGAGCCCAATGTCAAAAACACCAGCTATTAGAAGAACATGAGGATCTGAGACTTTGATTTCTTTAAATATCTAAATTTAATTCTTTTTACTAAAGTATAAGTTTAAAGGAGTATGCTAAAGGAAGCAGGTATTGGAGGGGGTGAGAGGGAGCAGAAATGGCATTAGTTCTGGGCTGTGATTTAGTACATTTCTATGAATAGATTAACTCTGAAATTCATTCCACTAAGTAATTCGCTACAGCCAATAGCTTTAAGGTTCTGATTCATCATCCCAAAGCTATAACAAATGATAAGGCTAATTTGAGGTCCTTCTCCAAAAATAAGGTCCAGCTGAGCACAGAGAGGTACAGTTTGTGGTAGAGAAGGAAAGATGTAGGCTGACCAGACAGACTGGAATGTTACTTGTCACCAATGGCAGGAAAATGCCTCCTAGTGAGAAGGGGAGTCCAGGTAAAGGTTATCAACATCTCCAAGATCTTAAGAATACATTGTTCTGGTTCTTAACATTTTCGTTCTGGTTCCTAAACTGTTGTTTGAGCACTGCTCAAAATAAGCCCAACCAAACAACAACAGCCCCAAAACACAAACACTGTTCTCTTTCTCTTTTGCCTCTACTTCCGCTACAAGTCATCTAACATTTTTCTATGTTTGCAGCTTGCTGATTTAAGTCATCAACTCAGCAAGGAGGTATGCTGTTTAACATCTTTGTTGGTGACATGGACAGTGGGATCAAATGCACCTTTAGCAAGTTTCCAATGACACCAAGCTATGTGGTGCCATTGATACAATGGTGAGAAGAGATTCCATGCAGAGAGACCTGGACAGGCTTGAGAGCTGGGCCTGTGCAAACCTCATGAAGGTCAACAAAGCCAAGAGCAAGGTCTTGAACCTGGGTCAGGGCAATCCCAAACACAAATACAGGCTGGGCAGCAGGGAGAGAGCAGCCCTGAGGAGAAGGACTTGAGGGTGTTGGTGGATGGGAGGCTGGACACGACGCAGCAATGTGTGCTTGGAGCCCAGAAAGCCAATTGTATCCTGGGCTGTAGCAACATGAGCATGACCAGCAGGTAGAGGCAGCTGATTCTCCCCCTCTGCTCCTCTTTTGAGGCTCCTTCACAGTACTGTGTCCATCTCTGGAGCCCCAATATAAGAAGGAGGTGGACCTGTTGGAGTGAGTCTAGAGGAACACCAACTCAGCAGAGAAATACCTACTTTTTCTTGTTGTTTTCATTTCTGGCCTAGTTTCTGTATTTGAGTGAGCTAAACTGACTAACTCAAACACTCAAGCACCCAAGCCAAACCCATCCCAAACTAAGCAACATATGTGCTCTGAGCCAGACTAGGAGTTTGGGTACAGGAGAGTTAAGCTCCACTCCTTGACCATGATGATCTAAGATCTGGCTTTGGCTCAGTTTTGGCTCAGATTATCCTGAAAATATGCCTTGTGACACAGAAAACTGTAATGACTTCAAGGGAATTCCAGTGAAAATTTTGAAGTTATACCTCACAATTATCAAAAGGAAGAGGTCCCACTAAGCCAACTAAATTGATGAATCATCCATGAGAAGAAAAATGGTTTTACCTAGCATAAAGAGATGACTTAGTACAACAAAATATGGAACAATTGTCAAACCAGTCCATGGGAGAGGACTAGAGTACACAGCTCAGCATGAAAAAGAGGTAACAAAAAAAGCAGAAGTTGCTGGTCATGGTTTAGAGATTCACCTGGTGCTTTCATGCTCACCCACCTCTTATCTGAATGCCTGCAGCCACCTCAGTGCATTTCCATTAACTTCTCTGTGAGGTAGCTAAGATTTCCTATGTCTTGCAGATGGTGAATCAAGACAAAGAGTACTCAAATAAGAAATGCAGACCTTCCTGGAATGTGAACTAAAGATCTACCATGTTCTCTGGTTTTAACAAATAAGAGCAAGTTGCTCCTGGTTCTGAAGGCAGAAGAAGATAAATGAAGAAGATAAATGATAGAACTTACATCAAAAATCCACACTCACCACACTCCTCACAGAACCCTTGATTTTTCAATGCATACTGTGTTCCTTCACTATGCTTGTATTATTAAACAGAATTTGTAATGTCAAAGATTTTAAAGAAAAAAAACTTCAGTTCAGTGCATTGAGAAAGCAGCAAATGCACTTCAAGCAGAAAGCTGCCTTTATCATTATAATAATAGTATGGAAGAGCTTTATGAAAAAAAAAAAATCAAGTGTACAAATTATCCGACATTCATTCCATGACATCCTGACAGCTATGTTAGTCTTGATAAAAATATCCAGGAGGACGGCACATTGCAGATGGCACTTCATAATGCGCTCACTTAAAAGCAGTCATTCCCTACCTCAGAGAGAGCGCAGCTTGATGAGGGCCATAGGACACTTGGTTCAGCCAGTAAAAGCTGCTTGATGAGGGTGTCTTTAGTTAGTTAGTTAGTAACTTATTCATTCATTCATCTTATGCAGAAAAATTTGATGAAACTTGAAGAAAAAATCATAGCCTTGCACCTTCTTTGTGAAATTCAGAATCCAGAATCTTGTTCAAATAATGTCTGCTTCTCTGAAAATTACAAGTGTGAAAAATGGGTTAAATTGCCCTAGACTTTCACCTCTGGAAACATGAGCTCAAACTTTACTTCCTATAGGCTACCATTGGAATGATTGACTATTTGTCAGTGCCACAAAGCCAATAAATTACTGGGCAACCTGATAGGATTGATTGTCAAAAGACGCCCAGGAATGGAATATCCTGTCCAGGATGAGGTGCCTAAGCAAAACCCTGTAAGTGACCTTCAGGAACAGTCCATCTCATAGCCCACCCCCCTCTTATCCCCATTCCGCTTTTCAAAAGGAAACCAGTTTGCCTACAATATCATAAAGAAGATGTTAATAAATACTGAGTACAGAATATAATTTTCTTAGCAAACAAGATGTCAACTTAACAGCACAAATGTCATATTTACATTTGTCTTATTAAGATTTATACCATTTAATGCTGGGCTTTAAGAATTACACTATAAATGGAATATAATTTTCATATAAAAGGGACAGTATATTTTTAAATCAAGCCTGTAGAAACTCACTCATCAGTGGTTTATGAAACTTGAGTACACTGATGCTTCAGTACTCAATTAATGTCAAGCAATATGGATTTCAATCTGGCTTGAAATATATTTAAACAAATGAAGTAGATACAAATTCTGGCTCTTTGGCCAGCCAGATCTAAAAATCCATTTTCTACCCCATTTATAATAAGAAGTAATTTGAATGTAATTTATCTAAAGCACAATATGTTTCCCTAATTTTTACATGTAACCATTACTTATAGTTTAAGTAATAGTTATATCCACAGATCTTAGTGCACTTAATTGAAAATGCATGCTATTAAAACATAAGTCTCCATCCTTCAAAAATAAAAGCATTATTCTAAGGAATAATTGAAAGGCGGGGGCAGGGGCTGGGAGAAGGCAAAGGAAGGAAACCTTAACAAAAATCCTTAAATGCAAACATTTCTTCCCATTTATGTTATATTAGGATTGTTTTTGAATAAAATTAGTCTCTCTCAGTCCCGTATTTCAGTTTAGATTACAAAATCCTCTCATCTGATTGTCACATTTTACACTGAAGTCAAATCCTTCTGCAGCAGAGTGACATGTCAAGGGTGACAATGACAAATTGTCACTAAGTAAGGAATAACACATGACAGGGCGTTCGGCCATAATGAGATATATGCATGCCTTGAGAGCATTTGCAGGCATGAGGCTGAAGGGCGATTGCTCCCAGCACTCATAATGTTGCTAGGTCTCATTAAGACTTTACATGCACTGGAATAGATTTCCAATGATTAAAAGGAAAAAAAAAATTATGAATGAGCAAATCATGGCAGCAAGTTTTATTTTTATTCATACTTCCCTGGAAGTGTATATGGTTTATAAGGCCAGGTTGAAAAAATAGAAAGGGCCTTTTATCCCTCTTTTAAATTTTTTATGTTACTGTCCATCATGGCAGCATACAAGTTCCATCCCCTCTAAATGAAAAGAGAGAGAAATCTTTGGCCTAATGGACTTGATGGTGCTCCTTGACACATATTCATTTGTAGCCATAAACTTTACATGGGCTGGGTGTTGCTCTTCAAATATATAATGATTTTATTAATGTCTCTTTTTGTTGGTGTGGGTTTAGGTGTAATACAGGGGCATGTCAAAGTTCACGGAAAGGTTTTTAACTTATCCTTTGTGATTTGATTTCTAATGACTTTTTAAACTTAGTACCTCTTAATTAATAATAAGCACAACCGGTAAATCCTAACAAGACTATCATAACATAGAAAGTTTTATGAAGAAGGTCAGGCCTGTGGTTAAAAGGACATAGGAAGTCATATATTCAGCTTGGTCAGTGGCTCTTACCACCAGAGAAGGAAGATGAGAAGATGTTGTTATGGGGTTTATTGCAATCCTCACACTATAGATCTGCTTGACTCAGAATTCAGGGCAAGACATAGGACAGTTTGTGCAGGGGAAAAAAAAAATAAGTCAGATAACAAGAAGTGTGTAGTACTTATGGTCCCCCCACTATCAAAAGCAGGTTGACTGGCCTTTCCACGCTCCGTTTTCCTTGATTAAAAAAGGCTGCCATGAAATTTAATTTCTTCACCATCTGTAGAGCACACAGAGCTTTTGGACTAAGAATAGCCCCAATTCAGATTGCAAAACCTCTTGGTATTAATTTCAATGTATGAGAAGTTTGTCACCATAAGCTATAGCAGTCAATGATTTTCTCCCACTCAAGAGGAAAAAAAAAAATCTAATTTTTGTCTAAATGTGAAAACCAAAGTCTCATCCCATTCTCCCCTAAAAAGACTATATTGTCTCATTTTGTTCTAAAAAATGAAGAGGCATCAGCAACTTTGGATACATGTCAGATGTCTCAATATTTACAAAACTGAAGTGTTACTCTCACATTTTACCACTGAAGTAAGCAAGACGATGATAGTATGTTGTACCTTTTGTCCAATCTATGTAACATTAGGAGCATCTTATTCTAAACAGAATTTCTTCATCTCTCTGAAAGAAAGGAAAAACTAACATGACAGACAGTAAAATGGAAGAAAAGGTGACTGCTTTGGAAGAGAGAAAACAAAATCAGCCCCGGAGTCCAGGCACTAAGATTGTGTCCCTGCTTGGATGACTCACACAAGAGGAAAGGCTTGTTAAAACAAACCTTTGTATCAAATAATTTAATTAGTCACAGTAATATTTAGTATTTCTTTATCATCTGTCACTTAGGAGCTTCTTAGATCCTTCACAGAAAAACTCTTTCCATTTTGCTACCAGATATGCCTCTAGAAGTCCTAGGGTACTTATGAACTCGGCTCAATCCATGACAGCAGCAAGGGGGAAAACAAATCTCTCAAATGTAAGGAATTTTTCCAGAATGATATTCTTCTGGGTATCCCGAACTTGCTTCCCAGATCTCAGTCACAAAAATGCATAAATCCAGAACTGACCTGAAAAGCCTTTAAGTTTGGATTTGAAATGGAGGAGAATCTGTGGGTGCTATTGCATTGCTAGGAATGAGGCAAATCAGAGTCTTTCCATTCAAGAAAACAGAGCCTATCAGATTGGCCTCAGGCCTTGGACTCAAACCCCTACCCACTTAAATCACTCCTGCTGAGGTATTCTTCTTCCTGCCAAGGGGAGCAGTTTGTGCCCCTGCCTCTCATCCAGCATGTCCCCAGCTATACTTTTCAGCCTCTAAACAGCAGTGCCAGTCACCAGCCTCAGCTCTCCCGTTCAAACAATAAAGTCACAGGCCTCTTGGATCAGGGAACAACCCCTATGGCTGGAGCTGACAACCTTGGATTCGTTGCTCTCACAGCAATAAATGAGTTATGCAAGTACATAAATTTCAATTACTCACTGCTTTGGAAAGGGATTTCTGGATGGTATTATCTGTGGTTATATCCTTGGCAGTGGGGCCACCCAGGCATTTTTCAAACAAGAGCGACACCTGGGTTGTAGCATTCACTGGAATGGGCTGGTTTATGCTTGCAACCCTTAACTGTCCCACAGAAATATGTTTCACAGATGGGATGGTCATTGAAACAAACTGGGAAGTGAACATGATGATGGCAGTTTTATGCATTGGCAACTTGTCTGTTTTAATTTTAGACTTTCTTGATGGCTGTGTTGGCCCTTGACAGCCATGGCCCCTGGATATTGCAGAACAGATTTTATTTTTTATTTTTTAGAGTGTACCATTTATACTTATTATATCCTAGCCTTTTACAAAATAATGCATTTGCTGCTGCTATTTATGGAGAAAAATTACAATGAGCTCAATTTTCAGTTTGCACCCATGAACTCTAATGTGCTTTAATATATTGACATTGTTGTTTGCATGAGGCCTGTCCCAGAGCAAACACACAAGGAGCAGTCCATGTTGGGTACAATAGAGTATGGGGACATACCCTAAGGACACTCACAAGTGTTAGGGTGTTACACCTTTCTGACCTGCACACCTCACTCCCTACAGGGACAATATCTTTCTCTGCACCACAAGAAGTACATCAGCCTCTAAGAATTGTCCAGGTCCTTGGCAGAGTGGATATAGGAAACATGCCCAAATAGGTTTATATGCAGATCTGGGGCTGGTCAGCTTGGGTTCAGATGTGAAGGGAAGGATCTCTTGAGAACTTTCCAGTTTCAGGAGTGTAGGACCTGGTGGATCCTCAAAGAAAAACATTAACTCCAGATATGTGAGGCCAAGTGCTTCTAGAGGTCCAATCTGCTCACTATTTACTTCAACAAGAAAAACCAAGAATACTAGCCAAAGCTTTGGGGAGTTAACTGGACTCAAATACATGAAGCTGCAGCAGCCAGGGAATTTTGAAACCTAGGAAGGTGTGAATCCCTTCTCAAAATAATAAGCAGAGAGGAAAACATAGGGAAAAAGGGAAAATGAAGTTACAGCCAGAAACTGCATGTAGAGCCTCTACCCATGTATAGACTATCATATTTTGAACACATTTGGATACCAAAATATACTGAGCAAATGAAGTTTGGTTTTGATTATTTACATTCCTTTATGTTGCCAAATATAAGGAAAGCTTTTTCCTGTTCAAGTAGCAAGTACAGACATGGGTCTTAGTTAAGGTAAGTGCTATAAATGGCTAATCAAAAAGAAAGTGGAAAAAATCAACATCACAAAATGTTTTGCTTCTCCTGAGTGACTTTAAAACATGTCTGGAAAGTAGATCCTAGACTCTTTCCACCTGGTGTTATAGTTTTCCACTTTTGTAGTCTAGGGTGATTGTGTAAAGCTTTCACTGAGGTGAGAAAAGGCCCACAGAAATGCTCAACAAGTTTCTAATGGCTATTTTCTGCACCCACTCCATCCCTGTTCCCCGAATCCTATACAGCTACCTGGGAGAGGGGGTAAAAAAAAGTCCAGTCTGCAGAGATGATTTTTGCAGATTTACCAGTCTTGTAGCTGAAACTTGAAGCTAAAAAAATTTATGTCCTACTACACTGCAGAACATTGTGGTTCTCTGAAGAAGGAGGCCTGTAGGTCTGTGCTGTGCCTGTCCATCCACTGCTGCCAGAACTTGCCCGTCACTCTGCCCAAGGGCTGCTAGCTCAGCACAGAACAGCAAGCAGCAAGGGGAGAAAGGAGCATAGCAAAGGATTCTGCAGACCAACCACATCTGAGCCCTGAAGCTGAGCAGTACTCAGGGAGCTACAACATTCCATGTGACAGACAGGAGGAAGCCTTATTACAAGTAGTTTCAGCCAGACCAAGTCCAGGGAACAGGAAAAATGGTATGAAGTAGTTTTCCCAGCACCTCCAGCCAAGCTTAGAATTTTGTTTAAATGGGAATTGAGTCCTGAGCCTTCAGACAGAAACCTCTTTGAGCTGAGAGTGAACCAGAAAGAGTTCTAGGGTTGTCTCTTTTTTTAGTTTGGATGTGTTACTAACACAGTATAACGCTACAGTCAGCTACACATCATCCCAACTGTAAAAATTAAGAAGAGCTGTTGAATGTCAAGTGATGAAGCACAAAGTGTCACAACTTCAAAAGTCCTGTTTCTCTGGCAATATTTACTTATTCGCATGACACATTAACATATGTAATAAGTACATAAAAGAACAAATGTCATATGGAGAAGTCAATGTGTACACACAATATACTGAAGAGTATTAAGAAAACCTTAGATTGTTTTAATTTCATGATTTATATACCTGAAAAATAATTACAATGCTGCAATAGCAGCCTTTCCTCCTGTGACTGTAGAGAACTTAACACTATCAGGGTTCATGACTACTGCTCCTCCTCTCTGCCTGAACATACTTTATAGAGAAGAGTTTCCTTTTCACTGAATTTCTAAAGGAGTTATGGGGAAGAAAAAAAAATAGAGCTATAAAGAAGAGCTGTTCTTTAGGAAGTTATTTTGAGCAGTTTTAGCTCTAGCTTTGCTAGCTAAGGCTCATCCTGTCAGTCCTTAACTTATATAAACCATGCCCATTATTAAACCATGAGGCTGACACAGAATTATTGTGTAAGATTATGGCCAGATCCTGAAAGTCCATTTTGTCTCAGCTCTTTCACTGGCATACACTTAACTGCTTTTCTTGCTTCCAAATTATGTCTAATGTCCATTGCATGTGTCATATGGCAAACATCAGCCAGTTCTGCAAAAGCTGTTTCTAAACATGTTTGGTTAGATTGTTTTTAAAGCAAGTTCATTTCCTCTGCCAAATTTGAAGAATAGACAGCCTGACATGTACACAGCATTTCAGCTTCACGGTCAATAGTCTTCATTCATTATTTGGGTGTGAAAATAAAGTGTAAGAAATGAAATGCTGCTGCAGGCTTCCCTACATCTGATACTAGTAATCTGTTTCTCCAATGAGAATATTTTGGGGTTGGTGCATATGCAAAGAAAATAGAAACACAAAGGCAAATTATGCAAATATATGAGCCAGGTAAAAATAAAACAAAAAGATTTTAAAAAATTGCAGTATATTTTAGGCTGGTACATCTTAAATCTGAACTCTTTTCTCCTCCAAAAGAATAAAGATTTTATTGCTATTCATCTACTAAGTTACAACAGATACGTTTGCCATATTAAACTTCTAAAGACTGTGGAGATCCTTGGGTAAATATATCTCCCAATTTTTAAACTAGCAGAACAGTAGCAAAGATGCTGATTATGTGGTATTCGTTAAATAAACTAATACATTTCACAACTGAACTGAGACTCTCACTGTTACCCTCAATCTTGAACTTCGACTTGACCTAATCCCATATCAACTGATAACAGTTTACCATCTGTCCTTGGTCAGCCCAATGGAAGACTTCAAAGGATAGATTTAATAGCATATAGTTTGGCCTTGACATACAGACTGTATCTGTTCTTACTTAAAGAACAATAAAACCTTGTATTTAATTTCTTTTTTTTTTTTCTTTCTTCTTTTTTTTTAACAGATGGAGGGCTGGTGTCTTATTCCATTCTGTCACCCCATCTGGACGCCTTCAATGTGATACTAAGGGAAGCATGGGGTGAGCCCACCAAAAGCTCAATTCAAGTTGAAATACAGTGAGAAAGGAAAGAAAATAGACTGATACCAATCTTGCATCATGGCAAAATAAAGGCACTTAAGGCTGTTATAGAGGAATGCTGAGAAGAAATCAGCACTGACTCCTGAACATAACAATGCAGGATTGGACTTCACTATAAGTTCTCAAAGAGGTATGGGTGCTTCATTGGCAACACCTAATAAAAAATAAAAACATTTTTGTCCACCAATATATGTCTCAAAGAAGCAAACCACAAGCCTAAAAATGACAGGAACCATTTTCTGCTTACTATTTCTCTTGAGGAATATTTTCCTCACCAGAGGAAAATCTGCCTTGGGAAGTTTAAAGAATATGTTTTACTCTCACTGCAAAATTACTAGTTTTCTCTTTTCTATGTGATCTCTTCATTATCATCTAGAGTTCAAAAGGTGTTGTTTGGGGTTTTTTTTGTGAAACACTCCAATACTTTAATACAACAATGGCATCTTTTAACTCTGAGTGGTAGATTTCCCTAACATTTTTTAAGGGATGAAGGACCCCTAAAATCTGAGCTACTATCCGCTTAACATAAGGCAAAGGACTGAACACAGTAATTCCTACAGGAGAATATATTTTCCATATTATGAAAATGTAGCAGAGCATGCATGATTATAAATATCTTACCAGTGCTTGCTGACCCCTCAGTCTGCAAATGCCCTGCACAGACAGCTAAGGATGTCTTCTCTTTTCACAACTCTGAAGAAGCTACCAATATTCAGCTATAAAATAATAAATAGCAAATGCGTTTATTTTTAGTGATCATTCAGAACTTACATTGGTCCTTTACATAGGTGGACCCCAAAGTTCCCTTGAATTGCAGAACAGTGAAAAAAACCTTATCAGTGGTGGGACACCATCATGTTAAAGTGATGTCCCTGATCCTAGAAGCAAGAGCTTCAGTCTCAGTTACCTCTAAATTAATACTTTCATTCCAGTATATCGTGACATTAGGAAACTTGGTGGAAGAAATGAAGGATGGCAGGATAACACAAAGGCAAATTAAGAAGTACTAGGAATTTTACTGTAACCTTTCCTGGTGTCTGTGTCTGTCTGTAGATATGAAAAAAAAAAAAAATCCCCTTTTGTACTAGCAAAGGATGTTGGATTACTCACCATGGACAAAAATTCATCATAATCTTGTCCTGTTAATCAAAGCTTTGACAGACAATGCCAAGTCCAGTGATCAAGCACTGTAAAAGTATGAACAAGTTTCTGCTCAGTGAATATCTACATAGATCCCTACAAACATATTTAAAAATAATATTCACTAAAATAAAAGAAGAAAATAAAATTGATTCAGCCAAAAAATATTCTTGTGTTTTCTGTGATAAAGGTAAAACCCTTGCATTTTGTTTGGATTGAAAAGAATTATTTGTGTAACTTCTATTTTTTTTAAAGAGAAAATGCAAGTCGAAATAGTTTCAAAGCTGCTGATGTCAACTCTTCCTTTTTTCACCTCTGACTTTTATTCACAAATTTCAGTGTTTAGGGAGATCACTTGGAACAGAACAGCCCTATTTTCAGTCTCCCAGGACAGCACCCCAGCCCTGAAGCAATATTTGAATTATGAATATTTCCTATTGACACTGTTCCACTTTGGGAAATAAGCATTTCTTAGATCAAAGACAGAAACTTGAGTGCATATCTTAAACACAAGACTCTGCAATTACTTTATATAAAATATATCTAGCTTGAAAGATTCAATGTAATCTCAGCTTCAAAATGCACTCTGGCTGGGGAGTTATGTACTCTTTTGACATACAGGAAGGGCTTGATTTAAATCGCTGTCATCAGTTCCTCTGTGAGAGACTATAGGATAGTGCTTCTATGGAGAGCAGCCCCAAGGAGACAATTTTTCAGGAAATAATAAATGAACATGCATCTGTGTATGTGCTGCAACTTCTGTGAAGTCAAGAACAGGGAAAGGAGGATTTGAATGTGAAAATATGTCCTCCAACACCACCTTGGGCACTCAGCATGAGGCAGACCAGCCAGCACCTAAACACACAAATCTCCAACCCCCAACTGAACCATGTGGAAAGAGCACCTGCCAGCATTACTACAAAGTGGAAATCTTCAGAAATGGTTTTGTTCACTGCTGCAGGGTGTTTCTCCCTTGTTTCCTCTAGTGGACAATTCTCCAGCAAGTCTATCTGCTTTGAGATAAAACCTGCAATGATGCTGGGAGCAGCACCAACCCGAGGGGGAGGAAGCATTTTAAAGCCCTTTACCAAAGCCTCCCTATGTCTCAGACTCAGTCTGCATCTCTTCCAAAGGAGTCAGGCAGAGGATCTGTTTGAAGGCTCCAATAATGTAGTGGTCCTGTTTTCTTAATGATCTGTCCTTTCTCAGCTGCAGAGGAAAAGCAAGTCAAGTGTGTCCTTATACACTACTTTAGTAAAATGGATGTGCAGTACACACTTCATTACAACCACCATGGGAATTAAAAGTAGCTTGAGCAAATGGCCCCAGCTCCATGTAATTATCTTTTGAAGTCACTGGAAGACAAAAAGAAAAAAACTCACCAAAGTGGCTCAAGAAGAGCCGAGTTTGCCGGGGAGAGGTGAGCAGCTAAGGCTGACCACGGGCTCAGTTCCCCATGAGCCTGGCTCTCTGCAGCGCCCCGGGCTGACGGCCGGGGCAGCAGGAACCATGGACCGGAGTGTGCAGGGGTTGTCAGTGGAGAAGCCCTTCCATGGATGTGTGCTGGACAAGGCTGAAAGGAGCCGGGCTGTGTGTCTGAGCAATGCTGCCCTCCCATGGCACTTGCTCAGCCCGCTCACTGCTGAACCTGCACCCCTCAAATGCTTCAGCGGCCCCGACCCCACCGAAAGGACAGCAGGGCATGATGACAGCAGGGTGATGAGCCACCGGGTACTCTGTCAGGCTCGGGCCTCTGAAACTCTATTCACAGATCACTGATCCAGCTGGCAGTGCCCATACTCAACTCAGCCCCTCATCATGGACCACAGCCCTTTCCAGCCTTCAGGTCCCTTTTTCTCATCTGTCTCCTGGCTTTGTGGCTCGTTCTCGTGTTAACTCTTCTAGAAGTAATGCAACAGAGAAGTAGCTGAGAAGTCTAACCAAGAGCATGAATATTCTTTTCAAAACAAACCTTCAAATAATGAAAAGTACAGGGCTGTGAGAAGCTCCTGAGGTGACATCCAGGGGGACTGCAGCCCTACCCCAGGCCTTGGGCAAGCCCAGGACTGAGCCTTCCTTCTTCTGACAGAACAGTGACACCTCCCTTCCTTGAAGGATGTTTTTCTTTTGAAAATAGTTTCTAGCTCCTTTTTTACCTACCTACTTCTTCATTGCCACAGAGCAGCTGAAAATGGCTGTGGTCGTAAGTGGCTTCAAGTTCTGGCTGTAAAACCTGAATATATGCAAAGATTTATTTTTTTTTTTTAAATAAACACACCACTTGTCTGAAATGGGCCACAGAAGGCTCAAAGGCCAGCAAGTATTTCAGTAACAGCAGAGGGACCCATGGCTGAAATGTGTTTATGTGGACAAAAGCTCACAGCTCCATTTTTGTGACTGCTCTTTGTGGAGAAGGCAGCTTGAACTGGGTACAGCTCATAGGTTTACAAGCAGCTGCAGAACATGAAAGTATAAAGAAAAAGGAATTGTAAATTGAAGAGATTTAGCATGGGAGGAGAAAATGACAATACATTGACTCCGCTCAGACCCAGTTGTACCCTGGATGACAACTGCACATTGTGTGCACTTAGTGTAGCTGTCTCCATAAGGCAGTCAGAGGCACAGAGACACTTTAAGCTAAAGGGGAATATTACTTGTCCCTCAGATCCCTGGGAAATCACTTCTCCAGTACAGAAATAGGTCTGCCTTAAGCCACACAAGCCAGCTTCCCAAATCCACTGTGGTCAGAGCTCTGTAGTTCTGAAGCAAACCAGTAGCTTCTATGTTATATAAAAGTTACTGATTTTGTGTTTACCATGTGCTTCTCAGATGCTTCTTGAAACTGGATTGTTTCCAGTGCACATATATAGTTTATATATGTTTATAACTTTATAAAGTTTTAAAAGCTTTGGCAGTGTATCAGCCAGAACTGTGGTGTAGGTCTAGTGTGTGTTTGGAGCATGAGCTGGGAAGTTTCAAGTGTCTTTATGGACTTGCAGGTGGAGGTAAGTAGAAGCTGTATCCCACATGATGATTTCTTCCACGTATTAATAACAGAGTTTTCCTCCAACCACAAATTCCTGACTGAGCTGCTCTGCAATTCAGATCACCAGATTCCAGGATCTCCTGGGGAGGAGAGTACCACAGCTGTCTGACTGGACACACAGGCTGTCATCCAGTGCCACCCCAGGTCTCACAACTCCCTGGCCTTCCTGCAGCCCACACTGCCTTGCACATGATGACATGACCTGAGCTGCAGGCTTGGCCCACCCTCCAGCTTCCTCTTGTGCCACAGCCATGTCTCCCTCTGCCAGACAGGAGGGCCCTTTGCATGACTTAACTCTGGCCTTGATGTGCATGAATTGTGGCAAATCCCATTGAGAAGTTGGAGAATGAAGTATTAGAAAGTCCACTACTACCTCTGGATGCAGAACTTAGCCTTAATTTCAGTCTTTCATCCCACATTCTACCCCCAGACTTCCCTGGGCTTTGCCTCATGAGTTCTCCTGCTCCCAGCTTTGCTCTGTCCTTGAGCAAAACCATAGGCAGGGATACACCCCAGTCAGTGAGTACCTGGCAGCTGGATCTTAGAAGTCTGTTTCTGAAAAAAATAATTATTGTCACCTTGCATGATTGCCCCTTTCTTTGGGCTACCACACACAGTAATATGTGGCTCTACTGGTTTTACCACCCCACTATGACACGCTCTTGAAACCCAATACATAGCTTTTGATGGTAGGCCACAGCAGGCAAGCAGTGCCAAGGTGAGAAAGGCTCAAATACCCAACAAGCAGTGGAGATTTTGCATATAAAGCTATTAAAACACAAGGTTATGTGAAGTGTCAACTTCCTTCTGAGCTGCTGCAGCAAGCACTGAGAAGAGGAAGACAGAACACATTTCTGTAATGACCTAACTACACTCAATACAAAAAAGCATGGAATGTCATCTTGGAGAGGCTCTATTCAATAATAATGGAACTAGGAATGCTGGACTCTGTCATGTGCATTCCTTACATTACCTGAGCACCAGTTTCAAACCATCTCCTGACAAACTAATTTCCCTCTCAAAATTTTAGAAGATGGAGGCAACCACTTTTGTCTCCCCCCATTATCCTCAGAAAGTAAAGCACAGCTATTTTTACTAGCATTACAAAACACCTTACATTTAACCCAAACTTGTAAAAACAGTGGAAGGCTTTTACTGCTCTAATACACTAGGTTGGCATTGTTATTTCCCTTTCTGAGAAAATGCTTTCTATGAACATATATTTAGAATTCTTCTTCCAAACTGATGACCTGATTGCTATCATGAAAGTACTAGAAAAATGAGAAATTGTAAATAATTATTTCAAAAGGTGAAATATACCTGTTCTTTTACTAATGATGTACTAGAAGCTTCCTATAAAATAGTATCTATCATTTTGAAAAGATCAGATCCTCAAAATGCAAAGGAAGTTATGCCTGTTTAGTGTGCCCACTTGTTTGAAGTGGAAGGTTTCAGGAAAGTAGTGGGAGAGTTCACACAAGATGTTGCAAATAACGAAGCAATCAGAATTTGCTTTTGCATGGGGTTCTTTGTTTATAAAATGTGAAGAACTTCTCAGAAGCAGGCTATGAGTTTTACCATTTCTTAAAAAAGGGTGAGAAAGGCTCAAAAACTAATCCAGTCTCAGCAACAGAGAGAGGCACTGAACCCCGCAGTATGTTGACTTCCCTGCTGGAAGCATTAGGAAGTTTCCCTCAGATAAAACAGCAGAAACATGATAACTTCTGCCCCCCATAACACCTACAGAGTACTGGCATTATAATTATGTTGATGATATAACCTATTCAGTCAACCATCTCATGTCCACACAGGTAATTATATTTTAACTGCTAAAGGGCTTTGGGAATTGGCAGCCAGGCGAGTGCTTGGTTGGTACAGAACATACATTTGCCATCTTAAGGTGATTAATGTAATTCCCAGCCCAGGACTGGCCAGATGATTAGTTCAGTGCTACCCTTCATACTTAAAAGCAAATGGACAAGAGAAATAATCCAGAATATACACTACTCCTCGTTTGTGACTTATAAAGGAGTTTAGAGAAAAACCTGTATAACTTCCACTGCAGATAGATAGATAGCTCCTTGAATTTGACTGAATAGACTGAGGCTGGTTTACTTCACAAGGCCTCCAGAGGACATTAACATTGAACCTAAATCATTTAGCTTGACAATTAATCAAGAACAAACACTTTTCAGGGCTTGTATGAAGGACCAGGAGATGAAGTGACACGTGCTGTCTGGGAATTTTATATGAAATTTAGTACCTGACTTATCATGTGATGCTGAGCAAGCTGAACTCTGTGTCTGGTCCCCTTTTTCCCTTTATAGGGGAAGAGGATACCTAGTTCCTAGACATGAGCTTCTCCTACTGATGCTCACTTCTTGCAGAATAACTTTGCATCTTTGGAAAAAAGATGTACAAAAACATTATTGATCCCAAATGTTTTGCATACTCTCTTGCTGCACTCAATGAAACAATCAAATATAGAACATGTTCCTGCAAAGCCAGCATGTAGAAAATTCTCTATTGTCTCTTTCTACTTTATCAAGCAGCCCACGGAATTCTTTAGAGGCCCTAGTCAATACTATTTAAAACATCAAGACTCATTTTATACTCCACATTCTTTGTAATTTCTCTTTCTCTCAAACAGGTAATATACTACTGGGAAAAATGCCTTCCCCTTATAATTACACCACACAAAGCTTCAGACATGCACATTTCAGGTGAGTGCCTAAAATTTTGAAGGCTCTCATTATCCTTCTAACACAAAGAGACTTTCTGGGGGCCACTGCTTTTGTGAGAAAGGATGTATGTTTTGTTTCCACTCAATGTTACAGTGAAATATAATGTCATAGACTTACTGGTAATCCATTTCGTGAGAAATCAAATCCACCTATTGTATATGCATGGCTTTATGATAATGCAACAACCCATACAGGATAGCCTAGCAGCAACTGGTTCCAACTTGTCCCTGCCAATCATTCAGCTTCCACTGCATGTCTCTTGCAGTCACAGGGCTAGCATGTGCACCTTGACAGCCCTGGAAATTACTCTAAACCACTTCATCACATTACAAACCAACACTTATTCTGATTACAAAGTTAATAGCTTGAAATGGACATTCTAGAATTAACCCTGTGACCTGCTAGATTGGTGACAAGGAGATAGTAGAATGTGACACAGGCACCAGGCTCAGTAAAGATGCCTGGTGATGCCTGAGGCTCCACTACTAGAAGCAACGTTGGAAAATGGAGGTAATTGTAGAGTTTTCATTTCTTCTTTTGGCCTCCAAAAGTTTGTTTTTCATAATTGACTTTCATGTGTGACTTAGTGTGTTTTCATAATTGACTTTCATGTGTGACATATATTGAATATATATATTCAATAAGAATATATCTTATTCTTCATAAGAAAATATCAGTCATGAGGCATAATGATGCAGCTTAATCGGATACTTGGCTAATTCTCCAGTGTTCAAAGGTAGAGGGGAATTTCTCAGAAAGGCATGTGGAACTCTTGGGACAATATAGATATTTTGGCCAGTACCTGAATGATTTACATCCAGCCCAGAAATGGATGATATTAAAGTATTACAAGGCAGGGATATAGAAATATTTCTTAGTTAAAAAGGGGCTTTAAAGTTTTCTTCACGAAACAAAGTCCTGAGCCCTATTTTAGCAAAGGGTGGTACATCCAGCAGGTTTAGGTAGTTCACTGAAATGAGCAACAATATTGGCACTGCAAAGGGGGTAGGAGCACATAACCAGGGAGCAGCAAAAGAAAATGGGACTGTGCTTCTGACCCCAGGTGCCCACTGGATTGGCTTAGTTGAAATGTGAACCTATTCTCTGATTGATATCAAGCCCATCTATAGAAACATGTGAGACAAGAATGAATCAAATGAGTCTCATTCTCTGAGTATAAGACTTGACAGGTCTGAATGTGGATTTTAAATGCCTGAACAAGGAAGGAAAGAGATTCTGGTGATGGAAACTTTGCAGAACAAAAATATTCCAAACTGAATCCACACAGTATAAAGCATTAAGGACATCTTTTTATCTTTGGAAATTATTTTACAGTTAACTGACTAACAACTCTGAAAATAAAGCCTCTTTAATACTCTCTTCTTGGATTTGCCATGGGAAGGATTTAGAGAACTATATTTGATCCATTAGGTTGAAGTACTCACAGTACTGTACATTGTTTTAGTGTGCTAAATTTAGTTGACTTCTGTCTCTTCCAATTACCCTTCTAAAAAGGATAGGTGAAAAATAACTGGTTTTCTCATGGTCTCTCTTTATGTAATTTGGTTTGCTGCTGATTAATTTTTCTCTTCTCTTGCATATGTTTTGTAGGGTAGGAAGGACAAAATAGCTTAATGGGGGGAAAAGTTATTTTCCTGACTTTGAGTTTGTAGATTCTTCCCTTTCATATTTTTAACTCATCAATATAACGTCAGGATCATTGATAAGAACAAAAAATCTGGAGAATGGACTGAATCTTAACCTTGATAAAATAGACCAACTGTAAGAAATCCCAGAAGTAAAAAATTTTCTACACATGCTATCCTCATCATTTAGTAGGAAGAAAAACTTAATACAAGTTTTATATAAATAATCCACTGACTAGCCCTCTTTTGGCACAGCAAAGAACTGTAGAGGAATAGCATGCCCTAATTCTTAAAAGAACTGTGCTCTGCATCAGAGGTACTCCTCAACATTTCAGAAATAGTTCAATTCCATTTGGTATCACTTATGTGTATGCCCTCTACTGTAAGCTATGTACAACTCTTAACACCACTCAACCTCTCAAAAGGAGGTAGAAACCAGGCATGAATTCTGGGGCAGGTCTTGAACTCAGCTGCTGCTTTGCAAAGGATGCAGCAGTGAGGGCTAAAGGGTTTCTGACTGCGATGTCCTTCAACCATCAAATGGTAATCAAATACTTTGATGAGGAGGAAGCAAAAAAAGATTAATGTATCTCAGTGATCCGTTAAAATTTCAAAAATAGTAATTGCTGAACTTCACTGCTCTGAAAACTTTTGTTCTGAAAACAGAACTAGGCAGCAATGACTTGCCCTGAATTTCTGGAGAGTCAGAATGATCAAAGATGTGTTGAAGTTTTATTCGCCCATCTTGTTTCAGTGTTTAGACTGGGCTGTTACTCCACAAAGACAAAAAAACACCCCAGGCTTTCAAAAAGGAAGTGCTCCATTCAGAGAGACATTAATTCTTTCCAATCTTCTTTTCTAACTTTTCCAGCCTTCTCATTGGACTTATAAAAGTCTCCCTTACTATTTGACAGTGCTTCATTAATTATCAGGATTAATCTACCACTAAAATTTAATGCAGAAAATTAGCAGTTATCACATATGTTTGATTGATTCCTTCAGAGAAACACAAAACAGGAAATGCAGATCCTGGAAGAAGACCCAGAGGAACTTATGACAGAATGGAAAAGCTTTCTAGAACATCCTATGACAATAAATGACAGCAAATTTGGTAATACACTATGGTATCAGAGGCAGAAGTGATGATTATTAAGTGTGCATGGAACTGGGACTTATGACTTCCCGGAGACAAGTGTCTCTGGAGCAGCTTTCCTAAAATTCCTCTTTCCCATCCACTCATCAGATGTTCCCCACCCTTTCTCTTGATGAATGTCTCCTTCAGATATTGGGAAGTCCCCAGGAGAAAGGGAAGAACCGACCATAGCTGCACCATAGCTTGTACAAACATAGTTAACTGGCAGTGCTCACAAATTCTGTTATAAGGTGTGTAGTTATGCAAGTTTGATAGTCTTTTGTGGGCTGGTGGATTAAATAACTTGCCAGCAGATCATACAGTAGAAACGTGTCCCTGCTTGTGATACAAGAGCAGGTGTGTTCTTGCCCATTACTGGAATGCAGCTGCTGGGGCAGGGTTTGAAATTTACCGGTTCAGACAAAGATACCATCTTCAGGTTGCAACAAAGGAAATAAAAGAATGGAAATCTCTTAGTAGACATTATTTTTTTTTAATTATGGACGTTTATTTAACAAATGCTGTTTCAGTTAAAGTTCCACTTTTTGAACAGGCAGCCATTCCTAAGACAGAAAATTATGCCATTCCCTTTGTCACCAGAGGTTTGGACCCCTGTTTGAGTCGTGTTCTACTAGAATGATCAGCTGTTGGGCACAGAGTATCCCTGGCACTTGTCTGAAGAAGTCTTTCAGTTAGAAATAAAACTTGCAAGTTCTA
Organism: Phylloscopus trochilus trochilus; assembly: GCA_016584745.2. NCBI lineage: Eukaryota > Metazoa > Chordata > Aves > Passeriformes > Phylloscopidae > Phylloscopus > Phylloscopus trochilus. The sequence continues at coordinate 52,711,422 of WQNJ02000001.1, read as the reverse complement.
GTGGGACACTCCATTGCTTGCTGCTGACATGTCTGGACTATGCATGCATTCAGGCAGGTTTCCTCAGGGAAAAAACACTCCCAGTGGAATGTGATATGACTTATAAAATTCTTTGTCCATTTTTTAATCTAGATACTTGAGACTTGAAGAGATAAGTAGGGGCTCTCCCTTGAGGACTATACATGTATTAAGAAACTCAAGCACTCCTGAGAAGCCATACCTAGATGAGCCATAAACACAGAAAACTATCATGCCTATGAAGTAAAGGAATACTCTGGTGGCTGAACATCATACAATTACAAGAAATTGCTTCCTTGGTACATTTCATTCTCAGTTTGATGGTCTTTCAGAAAAACTAATGGGATTGTCAAAGACAATGGTAATGTGGAAATACAGTAAGTGTAGGCTTCTCTGATGAGTTGTCAGATGTTTCTGTAGGAGAGAAGTAGAGTGAAAATGGATGGAAGGGAGAGAACAACATCTCTAGAACCTATAAAGATCTGAGAAGATGCTACAGTGTAAAAAAAGAAATAAAAGGAGAGGTTTTAGGGGAGAACAGAGAGGAAACTCTCATGCTCTATTTGTGTCTCCTTAAAAGCTCCATGCAATATTACAGCCCCTGCCAAGCTGCGAAATTCAGGTGACCCATAGTGATCTAGTGGGTTCCCTACTACCTGTGCAGGAGTCAGACTTGTGGTCCCAGGGCTCTGAACATTGCAAGAGTGATTGATTAGAACAGTGCAGCAAATGGCATTGTCTGTGCTGACATGGGGAAGAAATCAGATGCATAGGATTGAAACAGACAGATGAAGGAAAGACCCAAGGCAGATCTCGCCTTGCTTTCACCAGGCAGATGTAATGAAGAGGAAGCAGCACAGCACCCATGCTTGTCAGAAATGCCCACACTTTGAATCATCAGCCTTGGGCAAGGCAGCCTGTCCAGAACGTTCCATTTCCTCAGCTATCAGCATAATGTTGTGCCCTGGCCTACTCCAGTGCCTGCCAGTGCCCCAGGTCTCCCATGTTTCCCCTCTTCAGGGCAACATGAATTTCATTAAGGCTAATAATTAATCTAATGAGGCTAAATAATTAGTCTAATAAAGTTAAAATACTTGTTGAATAATCAAAATACTCTCTTAGAAGGCAGAAGAAAGAAGCACATCGCATGAAATAAGCAAAATAACTAGTAAAAGGAAATTCATTTTATCAAAGGCACTCAACTTCTCACAATCTAGTACAGCAGGCATTATGCAGAGGAGCAAGAAGACAACCACATCTTGAAAGAGCTTGTAACAGACATTATGAAAAAGAACTGTGAAGAATGCAGCAAAAACACATACACATTTACATATATTTTTTTCTCACTCCTCCAGTTCCTCATTACCTTGGACACAGTACCCTCAGTTAATCAAGGAATGTCAAGTTCAAGCACAAGTTCTGTGGTTCAGCTCAAGCTACTGGTTTGCAGCACGCAATTTCATTTCTGAATTACTCATTCCTTGTTAGGGTTTGTCTTGCAATTTTGCTCCTACCCCTAACCTTTGAAGATAATTCAGCAGTGTGCTTGACAGCAAAAAATATCATTATCTTCCTAGCAGGCAAAGGATATACTTTTAGAGGAACAAAAACTGGATGTTCAAAGATAGTGGTTACTTGCTGGCTTCAAATAATATTTTGGGCACTACTACCTCTGAAAGGTCAAGCTTTCAATACAAACAACTGGAATTCACCCCCAAAACAGAATAGTTTCCATGCACTGAAAGAAAAATATTCTGATCAGATTTAGACAAAATCTTGGGCAGTGCTTTCACCAGAAATGGATGACAAATTCCAAAATTGTTTTTAGGAGGGCTTTGCCATGAGGAAGGGAAACAAGCAATCAGTGGCACAACTCATTGCCACACATAAACCATCTCACATATGAGAATAATAAAGGCAAAAACTGTTGTCAGTTTCCAAAGAGATTTATCAGGTGATACCTGGTCTGGATAAGAGATGGATTTCAAATTCTGCCTCCTTCCACATTTGACCACACCGATTAAAAAAGCCCAAAGCTGACAAATTACTGATGATCAGCTCTCTCAGTGACAGAGGAAACCAGATGTTACATCACACTCAGATATTTTCAGCACTACATTGTCTTCTAAACGTGGTGCTCTTCGCTGTATATTTTTTGCTGTGGTTATCACCAAGTATTGTTAGATGTGAGTCAGGGACTGCATATTTGCTACTGCAGATCCACCCTCACCAATCCCAAGAAAACAGCTCCACAATGAGAGATTAGTGAGAATGTAAGAATAAAGACATTATTTTTTTTTTTTTTTATAGATATATCTCTTTTCAGAAAGGAATTCAATTTATTATTTCTGTTCAGGTTTAGCAGCAGATAGACAAAATTAGCTGGAGGGTTACTTACTTTCAAGTAGATACACTGCTCACTCCTTTCCTGGCAGAAAGAGAAAGGAAAGTACCTTCAGGTTTTCAAGGCACAGATCGGGTATTTCTTGTGGTATGAAGTAATTTCTTTTAACATTAAGCTGTGCAATTCACCAATTCCCAGAACTGCATGTTAGAGTTTGCATTCTGAACAAAGCTAAGTGCCGTCCCTTCCAGGGCTCTTTTGTCTTTTAAATGCATCCTCCTTGGTTGTATTTCATGTTATTGTGTTCTCACTGCTTCTGTATAAATGAACATATTAATCCTTAATTTTCTGGGTTTATAGCTCCATTTGCCAAGGAAGAATTTTTCTTCTCTCAGAAGCTGCAGATGCAGATCCCCACTGTGCCAGCTTCTTCCTGTCTGGAGTGGTCTGGCAAAAGGAATTAGTTCAGGAAAGTTCATAAAAATGTTTATTTTCTTTTCACTTTTACTATACTTCACAGCTGTCTCACTGTGCTCTCATCACTTTTCTTTTGAGTATACTTTTGAAAGCCCATCACAGCAGCTGTGATCTGCAGGGTTGGAAAGCTGACCCTCCAAGACAAGGGGTAGAAATATGGGAGCCAATGTTTCTCATATCAAATGACAGTTCCTTCACAACTCTTTTGCTCTTTGGGGTACTCCTGTGAAAACGCAAAACCTCAATTTTGACTTGTTCCAGCATTCTCAATGGGGAAGAGAAAGCTTCACTTATAGCAGCTTAGGAAACTGTGAAATTTGAGGGCCTTTTGACAATTTCAGGTATTTGTATGCAGAACTAAATGCAAGGGCATTAAAATCTGGCATGGAAGATTATAGGGGCAAGATATGCACCAGTCTGGAAGAAGACAAATTTTGGTAGGACAAGATAAAACACAGACTCCAGAAAGAAGTAAAAGTGCAATACTGTTTGTGATTTCACATTTAAAACCATAGCACATCCATGTAGAGAAAAGTAGTTGAATTTGTAACAGCCAGTTAGAGCTGTTGCATTTTTCCAAACCCCAAACTGGTGCTCTAGAGGTACCATTCATGAAGATAAAGGATTTAAATGAAGCCTCAAATTCATGAAATCAACTTTCTAAATCTTCAGCTGCCGAATTTTGATAATATCAGCGAAGAGAACTGAAATGCCTATGAGTTAGCATGCATTTGCATAAAGCTCTCTGAGAACCCAACTAGGACTCTAGGACTTTACAGAAAAGTTTATCCCACCACATCTGCCATCTCTCCGCCTTTGAGAAAGGACATAATGAAAATCACTTCTCACAGATTCCTTCTCCCTTTGAGAACCTCATCTTTGCAAAGAGCCCAGCATTCCCAAAACAACATAGGAGGTAAAGGAATTGGTATTTACTCCCACAGAGCTTTTCCAGTCAGTTTGATTTTGCAGTGCCACTATGGGCAACAGGATCTGCCTCTTGTTCAAAGAGCACCAGCTCTGTGTTCTGTTTTACAACAGAACTGGAAACTCTAATTTAGATGTCCCACTGCACATGCTGGTAAAAGCAGATATATACTGGTTATTAAGACACAATCTGGAGTCTGCCACACACCTCCTACAATGAAGCTACTGACACTCACCTATCATCACCTATACAGGGCACTACAAACCATCCTTGAAACAGCTCATCAGCAACTGGTAGACTCTCTATTAAAGCCATAGCAGCATTAATATCTGATGTCTTCACAAAAAGGTTTTTTTGGTGGTTTTTTTTTTAAGCATAAAAGTCTGAGAAAAGCATTATTAGTCACAGGATGAACCAAAGGCAGTTAATCTCCTGTCTGCACCTTAAGAAAGAAAAGAGGAGAAAAAGCTAATTTAAACAAATGATACTAGGGATAAAAAAAATTCAGACTGATGCTACATTAAATTACATGGGAAGCTGAGGTATCCAGCCATGGTCTTCTGCAAAAAAGAAAATTATAGGGTCTATCAATTAGAGAAGTGGTGCTCTGAGCCTATGTGCTGGCATGCTTACAGTTTTTTTTTTAATGTCTGGCAGGATGTTTTACAAACTAAACTCAGCAAGATGACAATTCCACCAGAAGGTGCTTCAGATGGTTTTGCTAATAATTTTGATCAGCTGAAATGGAGAAAAACATAATTTCATTTATTTGGCTTTTTCAGAACCTGTCAAATCTGAGCAGAACAATTAATTGCCCCCTTCTACATCTCTCCTGCCATCTTTCCCACCTTCTTCCAGAAGACACACTTCAATTTATTTACTTTTTCTACAAGAATTCTACACGTTCAGCCTTTGTTCCCAAAACAAACTTTGGTCATTCTTCATGCACTTCCTTTCCAGAAGGAAGTTCCATTTCCTGAGAATATTCATTGGAGGCTGGTACTACTACTGCTGCAAAGATGTAAGTGCTAACCACCATATATTGGCTTTTGTTTTAATAGCCTTTTAACCAACTTTGTTAATGGACTGAACGCAATTTAGATATGGAACTTGGCTAAAATGTAGCTTCAATTGGCTATTAAAATTTAAGAGCCAACTAAGATAGCTAATTACAAAAAAGCTCCAGTGATAATGCTAAGCAGAATTAGTAATAGCAAATGACAGTCTGTCTAGTCTTATTCCCAAAGGGAAAGAAACTCTTAACTGAGAAGTCAACCAGACAACGTGCAGAAAACCTAATTGCATTACTGGTATTATGGCATCCCAAATCTGGCAGCTCACTGGGACAAAACAGTGAGAAAAGTCTGTCAAACTACTCAGGAAAGCAACTGACCCTCTTCTTAATGCTAGTTGCAGCAAATATTTGGGATTATTTTATATTAACTTATTGGAAAATAATCCTGTAAAAATTATCAAACCAGCACCATCTAAAAAATACTTTATATCCATCCTGAATTTGACTGTCACTCCAGATATTTTAGATTAGGGGAAAATATAAACAATCTGTCCACAAAATGTTCAAGCACTAAAAGAAGCATTCTGGGCTTCATTATCAATATCCTCATTACACCATCAGCTGAAGTGCTGACTAGTTCTCCTGTGAAGATTTATCTTGTATGGTGGCCACTTTGAAACATAGGTAGCGGAGTCTTTAACATTCCCTACTCAAGTGTCTCCCTGCTGTGCCTGTAAATGTCAGTCCAGTTTTTTCACGGCTGCACGCACAGATTAGAAACAGCAGGAGAGCTTGGGAGTATGACTACAATACTAGTAAGGACACTTGTCTTCATGGCACTGCTCAAGTGATTCTTGGAATGCAGGACCCTGCTGTTTTCTAATATTTACACACAACTGGAGTCATCAAGAGCAGTAAATGCAGTCTAAAGGCAGCTTGCTTCTTTTGTGTTAGGGGCTTTACTTTCAAACGGGGATGTCAACAAAATCCGACTGCACCCTCCGCCTCTCTGGAAGTGCTGCATTTCCCCATCAGTGCTTTGCAAAGCAGAGGGAACACGTGTGTGCAAGCACGCCCTGTATGTGATCCATACGGCAGCGCTGCGGGGATGATCACAGCCTTCCCCTCCGCTCCTCCTGGCCGTCCCACGCTTTAAACACTACTGCAGTTACAGCCAGCTGGAACCTGGGGTTTTACAGTGCCTTGTGAGCAGAGACAAGCCCTGAAACAGCACTCACCTTGAATAAAAAGCACCCTTTGCCTTCACAGAACACTTGCCAGGACACCTTTTTCCAGGACATTTTTGGGGTGGGAGGAGGTAGGGGTGGCTTATGCAATTCGGACCTCAAAACATTCTTTTCAAATAAATGGAAATTACTGTTTGTTCTATTTGGCTTTGGTGGTGTCAAAAGAAAACTTGGTGGTGTCAAAAGAAAACACCGCTTGAAAACTTGGAAAGTAATCAAAGGAAGTTTACTGGTAAATAAGCTACTAAAAAAAATCAAATGTCAAACAACCGAAGTACAAAAGAATGACAATAACTTTGAGTATGTGACAAGGAGGAGAATACAGTATGCCTTCCTGACAAGAGCTATTCAGAACAGTGTAACATACTTTCTGAACAAAAGGATTAAACAACATCATTAAAATGATAGTTTGATTTGAGGAGTTTTAAACTTGATACAGATTTTAGCAATCCTATTTTTACATCTCCAATGAAGAGCATGCTACGCCTAATGTTGTCAGCTGCACTTTGCTGATACTCAGGAAAACAAGCCTAAACAGTCAACAAAAATGAGAAAGCACCCCTTAAATACAATATTCCAGTTTTATTTCGAAACAATGATTCTCTCATTACAAAACATAACCTCATGATTCATTCATTCATTCAACATTTCATGCTACAACATATTTATTTAGCCTCATGAGTTGCTGCTCAGACATGAGACAATCAATCAAGCTGGACATCCACACGAATACACTCTCACTGGCTCATATGGACTCCTTTTGGTTTGCCAAACTTTCAGTTGCCCTGAAAAGAATGAGGTTCATGCCTTATTATGTATATGTTGCAGTAGATATATGAAAAGTAGCAGTGTTTCACACTGGAATTCAACACTGTTTTTTGACTTACAACTCTGAAGAGACAACTCAAAGCTAACCACGGAAGTACTTTAACAAAAGGATTTGGAAGATTACATGCTCCTCAAAGGCGAACCATTATTGCTATGAGAAGCAGAAGTGAAACAATATTTCACCAGAACTAGAACTACATCCTGCACAAAGTTATTCACAATTATATTCTAGTCTTTTCACTAATATAAAAAGAAAACCTGAGGGGGTGGTTGAGAATAGGCATTGGGCTTTGCTTGGTTCTTTTCTTTGCCCTGGGCCCTTCGTCTGAAATTCTGGTCTCTTTCTTTCCAGAGAAAATGTGAATAATTGGAAAAGTGATATAAACACAAATACTATGCCCAAAAAAAAAAAAGCTAAAATTCAGTACCTGTCTTCCAAAGAACTGGAATGCATTTTATAAATTTTTATACAAACTAGAATGGAAGGACATGATTTTTGCCTTATGTTCTGTTATTAATTCAAGCACTTGAAACATATTTAAAAGCTATTTCTGCTTTTTCAGAATTCATCTCTGTGTGCATTTAAGTGACCACCAATATGACTTTACTCAAAACTGTGGGAAATCAGATACAACACTGCTGTTTCTTATACAGTATCCATAATGAAACTATTAAATACGGCTTTATCTCTACATTACAAAGCAGGAAAAAAGCACTCTCTTTAGTTTGCCTTAAAGACATGAATTCATGTATATAAAGAATAAAAATGCATCCCCACTTCAAAAGTTGGCAAAATTTTGCATTAGTATTTAAGTATACATAAATTATGCAAATATTTTAATAAAACATTTATTCTTCAAAAACAGGTACAAACAGCAGTCCATGTTTTTACAGGATTCATCATTTAAAAAGGAAAGAAAAAGATTCCAGCGTTACAGAAAAAAAAACCAACAAAAAAAATCCAGAAATGAGCCACAGAGCAACTTATTTGGTTGCTCCCTATATTATTTACTTCTGGACTCTCTTTCTGGTTGCTGTGCTTTTCTTGGGTTTTGGTGAAGTCATCTTCTGGGTTCTGGCAGCAATTGCATCTGCAATTCAAACAAAAAAAAAAAAGACACACTTTGTGTTAAATAAAATAACAAAAACAGATCACAAGAAAATACTTTTAGTTTTTAAAAGGATGGCTCAACTCAAATCATTCATTGAGCTGTAAGTGGGGATGGGGAATATGCCATGGATAGAGGAGAATCTACAACTATTTCTGGGAACTGACCAGAATGCAGCATCTTAGGGCATTCTGAATGGAGTTTATACAAGGGGAGGTGGAAGGCAGACCAAGAAAGGAGGATTTCTGCTTGGCAATGTCAGCTGTTAAATCAGCTCAGCTATCTGTGCCTACAGATTCAAGCTATCACTTGACAATATTTTATTAATAAAAGGAATAATCCCATCTAAATAAGATTCCTAGTAAACCTGGCAGGCAGGTTGTTCAAAGAAACCATACCTAAAAGCAATAATAAAAACCTCCCTGCACTTTGATTCTTGCCTGCCTACTACCAGGGAAAAGAAAGAAAACAAAACACCATTGCTCATTTCTGTGAATTGCATTCAACTGCAATCACTTTGACAAAAAAATATTACACACACATAATAAAAAATTCTACCTTTTTGCATATACAGTAATAATGAAATATTTTTCATCTCCCAGTCACATAATTTTAATTTTTTTTTCTTCTTAATCCTAAATTCTGATAGCATGCCTAACTACTTCAGTTCTGGCTAGTGAAACTATATATAACTCTACAATCCTTCTCAAGTGTACAGGTAAAGAAAAGTAAAACTGAATTTCATGGAAGTCCTTAAGAAAGAAGTTGCTTGCTTAAGACAACAGTGTTAGAGCAGTGGGAGTCGCTGATCGTTCAAGTTCAATGAGTAAACTTGGGTGAATCAAGGAGGCAGAGAACAATGCAAAACAAAGCTTTACAAAGGAACCCCAGCAGTACTGTTTACAGTTCTGGGCTCTATCCAAAAAAAAGTCTGAAAAAAAACAGGAAGAAAAAATGGTTTCCAGCTCTCTAACCAAAACAACAAGAAACCATTGAACTAATTTATCTGAAGAGAGTAGAAAAAAGAAAAATGGGAGACATATGATGTGCAAAAAGTTGCTTCATAGACTGAGTGTAATTTTCACATCCACAGTGGCTAGGACAACTATTAAACTTAAGGGAAATTTGTATTAGATAATAAAAATAGTAAACTACTCCCCCTCATTGAATCCTTTTTAATAGTAAGGATAGTTAAGTATTACAAGTGATATTCACCAGGGAAGTTTTAGAATAATCATACAGGTTCTAAGATAAAATATTAGCATGCATCAAGATTAACACCAACATAAATTTATTCGACTGGTGTATAGAGCAGTTCTCTTCTTGATGTTCCTTCTCATCTTCCAACTCTATGTACACTGTTTTAGAAACACACAAGTCTTATGACAAAAAAATAAAACTGCTCAAGTCAAAAAATTAAAGTTTCTATAAAATTACAGAAGTTCCTTTGGTTAAAACAGTCACAACTTTCCTTTTTAAATTGCCTTCTTTGACGAAAAGGATCACAATGAGAGATTTGGAAAGATGAAAACACAGCAACCGAGCAGACAAAATCAGATAGGATTTAGGTGACAATTTTAAGTTACATCATAGGTTAGAATATCTAAAAACAAAACCACATAGAGATGTTAGACTGTCAGCAAACACCAGGTAAGTGAAAATTATTTAATAGCAGACATGCTAGAAGTGAGCCAATTGAATCACTTCCATATGCTGAATCTACACCTGACAAAGGCTAAGTACATGCCAGTCTCCAGCTAATGGGCTGAAGAGTTCCAGCAATTGTAGCTCTTAAATAAAATTTGTAATCATCATTGAATGAAACACCTGACATCAAAAGAAGTGGTGAAGTACATGGATCAGACACTACAAGATTTCCTTTCTCAAAAAGAACCCCAAAGCTAATGTCCGTGCATATGTGTGCACAACCTTACACACACATTTTGCTCTGCATTTACCTGCTCTTTAAGAAACAAAGGTCAGTAAATCTGGAATGGTGGATGATGTGGAGTTCTCTGGAAGAGATGTTCTCAACTGGTATCCACACGAATGAAGCTTAATCATCATTTCTGTGTAGACACCCCATGTGCCACAGCAGGAGAGTGTTAGGACTGACATTGCTTTAATAGAGGCAAGTACATGCCTGTATTAAATTATTCCACACATAAATATGTGAAATTGCCACAGTTAACCTGAGAAGTGATAAGGCAGGAATGAGACTGTCCCTAATCTACGATCTTACATATGCCACTAATCTCAGTGCAATAAATTATTCCCAAGAATAATTCTGTTATTAATTAAGTATTAAATACGTACCTGTGGTTTCCAAAGCAGCTAAATTTAGAACTGCCAGTTCTTCAAAATTCTTCCTGACCACAGTATCCCTTTTCTCTTGTAAAATATGTTTCAGGTATACTTCAGCTGTCTCTGTTGGTATCAAATAACCAAGCCATTTTGCTAGATGGCTCTCTAGGAGACCTTTTTCCTTCAACTGCCCCTTAAAAGGGTTCTACAATCATCAGATTGAAACAGGAAAGAAAAAAATGGAACCCGTACATTTACATATGGAAGGAACAAGAAAATAGTGTTGGAAGCTGAAGACTACATTCAGCAACCAGCTGCACACATCAAGTGGGAACTTAGGCCAGGCTGCAGCATTTAATGAGTTAAACACCAACATTCTCCAATCACCTTGGGCAGTTTGAATATGGTGTCAATGAAGATATACTTTTAAAGAAGATAAAAGACAAAATCTTCTAAGATTTCAAGAAGATGAAGCCTTCTTTTAAGACGACTCTTCCTTGTTTTAAGGAAGAGTCCTCTGACAAGCTCATCCCCAGTTCAGCCGGGAAACCCCTGCATGACTGAAAAAACCTGGTGAATAACACTTCTCAGACAAGCATTCTGAGCACTCTGAATCTGCTGAAGAAATTGCAAGGGCGACAAATACTAAGTAGTTGTGGTTAGTTGGCTTCTTCTGTTTTCACAGCATGTCATTTTCTACAAGAATTCAGAAACACAACTCAGAAAAAAAAAAGGAGAAGAAGAATGCAAATATGGACTTGAATTCCAGTAAATATATGACTGTGGGGTAGGGATGAGAAAGAAAAGTCAGTGAAGTTGTGGGATGGGGCTTAGCTTTAGCTACTCTGTTCTGCCAAGTACTCCCTCTCCTGCAACAAATAAAGCAAATACTTTTCATATTCTCATAAGGAAAAACATCAGAACACAAGAATCTATTATTTATGACTACATGCCTGTGTATTTCTTACAGATAACAACAAATATATGAGTGTTCTTTTAAAAAATTTAATATAAAATTGTTCCAGATGAAACTGAAACTGGTTTACTTCTATTTGCAAAAATTGCTGCACTGAAGATATTTCAAAACACAATTGTACATAAACAGAAATCATTCGTCCCATGCAGCATGTGTCTAAAATTAACCTTCCTCTTCACCACACAGCAATTTGCAGGAAGAAGGCAGTTTAATTCAAAACATTACTTGTAATCTTGGAAAAGGTTAGTTCCCTGTAAAAATCTGAGTCACTGCAGTACAATTTTTCTTTCCTGTAGAAAAATTTCACTTGCAAATTTTGTATCTGAGTTTGAATTGCAATATCTCTTCAACATACAGCAATTCATCTTCAGGTCACAGAAAAACAACCAAAAAAGCAGACATAACTTTTTTTTTCTTAAATTACTTAGTTCTACATGTAAAGTTCATTATACAAAACTTCACACATGGAAATTTTTCATTACAAGGTGTTTTGTTTTAATTTAATATTTTTTATTAGCAGAAAACACAAGAAAATCCCATGAAATGTAAAAAGGAAACCTGAATTACTTACATTTTAAACGTTCAAGTGTTAGAAATGATCTGATAATATTGTACAGAAATAAGCCTAAAATATAAAGGTAGCTTGAATAAAGAACTACGTTCCAAGAACACATAGAAGTACACAGTAACACTACCATACTTTATATGTTGGACACTAATTTTTTCTCTTTATTATGATTAGTAGTACATGTTCAAAGTAATTCGCACTGAATTTGTGACTTGCAAATTGTCAAAAAAACCCTACTATTTGTGAAGAACCACAAAGATAAATTACATGTAAAGCAAAACTATTTTAACCTTCCTACCCACAATATTTAAAAATCTTTTAAATTAAAAGCACCTCCTACCAAACCTTTTCTAATTTAATTTCTAACAGCTTTTGAAGATCCTCAAACAATCTCAGGGCAGGCATAAAAAGACAGATCATTTCATATAGAGCTTGAATATATTTAATGCTAAATACAGAAATGAGTTTGTCAATATTTCAGGCAACTGAAAACAGTATTTCTCTGCTTAAAACTCAGATCTTTCTGGTAATTTCTAGATACAACATTGCAGCACATGCTTTTAACTTCTAAAACCAGACCATGTAACTCTTGTACTAGAACATTTAACTTGCAACATTCCTGAGACAGGTAGGGGAAGGATGAGAAGACCAAGAAGGGCACAGAAAGGGACCGATCTTTCAGTCACTAAGCACAGAGATGGATACACAGTTTTAAAACTTGTATCTACTTCCTCCTGGAGTCTGTAAGATAGTAGTCAATACCAAATCCTCCACAAGAAGGAAGAGATGTATTACACAATCAGAACTATTGTGCAGTACAACTTTCACAGAAAATAAGTTTTTTAGGGTGCAAGATTAAAACAGGAAAAAAATCTACCTGTAATGTGGGCATTGGTACAGAGTAGAAAGACAAGTAACAAGTTGCACCATAAAGAAGCTCAAAAAAGGTATGATTTGCTTTCTTCTAAAGCTTGGTAACAAGGCCAATAATTGTCTAAATGCAAAAATGCACCTCAGTGGACATTAAGTAATAAATCTTACTTGAATAAAGAAAAAAATATTTGAGACAATAACCTAGATACTGATTTATGCAAAGCCATGCAAGGTAAATAAACATAAAGTTAAGTATCTATTGATGAATTGAGAAATAATATTAAACAACTATTTTGGAATGTTCTTCTAACCAACCCATCAGTATGACTGCTTTCATATTGGAGCTGTTCACATATTTTTTTATTTATATTGCAAGAGTAACCAAAGATCCCAGTTAAGGCCTTAACATTGTAGATGCTCTCCAGCAATACAGATCTGCAGAGTTCTTAGCCTTAGTAGTACTGACTATTTTAAAAGTATACTAAAAAATACAGTACTTTCATTGTCCTATTTTAAAAATAAATAATATAGTAAAATAGTACATCTATTTTACTATTTTTCTTTATATGCCTTAATTAATAAACACCAAAACAGTCTCAAAAATTCAGAAAAGAAAATAAAAAAGGCTATTCTAAAAACATTCTGTATTGCGGTAATCCAATCTGCACCAACCCCAATTTAAAAATACCTGCTGGGGTAATTGTTTTATTTCTATTGTAGCCTTGAACCTAGGATTATTCACAAATTCCCATGAAACTCTTGTTTTTCCAGCATTTATGAGATTTTTCACTGAGGATGCCTGTACTATCTGCCTATTCCACCAAACTGATCAAAATGTAGCATATTAGTCCTACCATATTATGCACGACACCCCTGCATGAGCATTGGTGGATATGTTCAGTGTATGCCAAAGCTTGGTATTCTGTGTTAACAGTATCATCATTTATGAATCTCTATATTTTACTACTGTACATGAAGGCAGCTAACACTGAAAATGGAGCTGCAACAGAGGGCAAAAAAGCTTCTCCTTTAAATATAAATCACTTCTTCTGCATTCTTCCTGGTGGAGGTAGATTGGCTAATATAATACTTCAACATCATCCATATTACTTTATAAAGGACACCTTGCAAAATTCCCTTTTCAGGAAAGCCAATGGGTTCATTCTGCCAGGAAAAGAAAAAAAAAAAAAAAAAAAAAAAAAAAAAAAAAAAAAAAAGAAAACCAAAACAATCCAAGAATTTTACCAAATTTATTTTGGAAGTCCAACAGAGCTTGTATCTCAAGGGCTTTCTGAAATTCTGTTTCCAAAGAGTCACTTGACCGCTCTAGAAACACTGATGGCTGACAGGATTGGAAGAGAAGGCCTTTAATGACCTCATCTGATGTGTCCATTCTTACACTGAAAACAACCAAGGGCACCTGACAGCAGAAGAGTTTCCAGATGAATGTCCTTTCTCAGTGCCATTCTTTCCTCCTCCTCCTTCAAGTCTGGGGGCTCCCCAGCCCCAGCAGATTTCAATACTGGCAGAGTTCCTACAGCCACTGAGCACTTTAGGGTACTCAAAATGCCATAGAGCTGACCAGGATCTTTTGGGGACAGCTAATCTATTGGACTGGACAAGACAAACTGCATAGCAGATGTGGTTAATGCTGACAAGCCAAACAGCAAGAGGCTGCACAGCTCTTCTTGGCATTGCTTTCTAGTCATACCCCTTATAAGATGTTGTTTGATTAGCTGAAGAGCAACCACCATTCCACCACATTTATGTCCCTTAGAAACCAATAAAATAGAATTGCAACAACTTTTAAAGCATTCCTGTATGACTCAACTTCAAAATGTGCGACTAAGAGGTATCAAGAAAATATCCACGTTGCTGAACTTCAGGATTTTTTTTTTTAGTCATAGGAAAAATCATTTAATGGAGAAACAAGTCCATGGTAACAAAAAACTAGTCACATTTGGAAACATAGTATTAAGTATTTCTATCATAGTCAGCCCTTTTCAAACTATAAAAGCATCAGAATCAGAAAAGATTATGAAACAGTTGCCCTTTCCTTCAACACAGGTTTATGAATCATGTAATAGTTGGTAAAGTTTTTAATTCCAAATTTGGAGAGAACCAAATGAATAAGTACATGTATCACATTTCACCTGAAAACATTTTATACACTCCCTCTACTTGGTATTCATTAAATTGAGTAGGGTAAAAAGGTGAAATTAAAGCCATTTCATCTGTAACTCTACTGAACTAGCATGAGGAAGTTTTTCTCATTTAAGCTTATGTTGAAAATCTATATACCCTCTCAAATACCTTTACTTAGTCTGAAAAACCTCATTGTTTACAAAAAGCTGATGTTACCACCTGGATTGCAATTCTTCAGGTTTTTTTCCATCTCCTTCTATAAGAATTTCAATCTACAATCCCAGGAAAAAGTAGTATAATATAAGAAAAGAAAGTATCTTCTGCGCATGTGTATCAAATCACAACAAAAAAAAACTGTCAACTGTATTACGTATCTTGTTAAAAAGTCTTAAATTTTATCTAAAATGCTAAAACTGTGTCAGCATCATATAAAATAATTCTATTGCTATGAAAGAAAGTATAATCCAGTTAACACTTTTTCAGCGACTGACAGACTAGAGAATTTATAATAAACTGAAGTCAGTAAGTAAATAGGCATTCAAAAAAGAGAAATAATCATTGGTCTTAATGATTAAAATTCTATAATATGAACGGCTGAAAATGACCAAAGCAGAGTCACCTCCTGGAATAACATTAGCTTCATTCCATGTACTTTGTGCCATACAATTTGAGCAAGTATACCAGAGTAAATCCAAAACTCACCAATATTACTACTGTCTTTGAAAGGTTACAGTTTCCTGCAATACTCCTCCATCAAACCATTTTTAAACAAGGAGATTTGTTTTGGGGTAGACTTCAGTCCTACTCTTTTTTTTTTTTTTAGACTATTTGACCACAGACAACACCTGGTATTTTATTTAAAATTATAAATAAAAAATTCTTTAGGAAAAACATACTTGCTATTACTTGAATTCAGTACACATTTACTGATATAATAACAATAGAGGCATTACAAGGTTAGATCCATAAAGCAGTTTGATGGGACGCTCACCATCAGCTTACCCTATACAGATATACTGAAGATTTCTCACATTGGATTTTCAATAATCCTACTTTATCTGTCCATGACTTTTTCCATACTGCACTGAAACTATGCCAAATTATGTTGAAATAATAGCTTCAGCATTTTCTATCCTTATAGCTAATCCTTTCCTTGACTGCAAACACGCTTGGTTTTGGAAGCTGCTGCTGTTAGCCCTTGGCTTTAACAGTCTGTGAAGAGGAATCCTGAGGAGTCAGCATGTTCTAACACCGAACTGGACAAGACAGGAGGACAAAAACGAGAATGAGCAGAGAATGAATCATGGCAAAATAACAGGCTTCAGTCACCGATATTTATCACCTAGCAATCCAACCAGCTTTGGGCACTACTTAATTTGAAGCATAATCCTTTCTTACATAGAAAGTTAAAATATTTTAACTTTATTTAATAAGTTTAGTCTAAAAAGAAACTGTGAAAGATCAAAAGCCCTTGAACTGCTAAAGATTCTACTGGGTATTTTATGGCCATGTGGCTGGGTTTTGGTAAGCTGAGGTCAGCTTCAGGGTTAGCCTCTGTGGGGAGAGGCCAGCTGCTCTCCTGTGCCTGACAGCACTTTCCAGCTGGCTCCAGCACAAACCCATTGTAGGTCAAAGCTGAGCCAAATTTGTTTGTGGCACCACTGTGGAAAGATTTAAGAAAGGACAAAAAAAATCACTGGTAAAAAGGGAGTAGCAGTGCTGGGAGAAGAGTGGGAAACAGCAGACGGAACACCAAAGTCAGAGGTGGAAGTGGCACTCCATTGCACCAGTGCACATATTCCTTGTAGCTCAGGAAGGACCCAGAATGGAGGAGATATCCCCTGCAACTCATGTGAGAGCCCAATCTGAAAAAATGGCTATTTCCTGAAAAAACTGGGCCACTTTTGTTTTTTCTTTTCCCTGAAAGACTGCAACCCAAAAAGATAGCCCACACTGGAGCAGGGGGAAAATGATGAAGGAGCAGCAGAGACCACAGCATACTTCCCCTCCAGGACCCCTGCACTGAAGAAGAGTGGTAGAGTTTAGGGTGAAGTAGTTAGGTTGAGCTTGGGGGGAGGAAGGGGAAGGAAAGATGTTGTTTTAATGTTTGTCACTATCCAAATTTATTTTAAATTTGCAATATATTATATTTATTTTCCCAAGCTAAGTCTGGTTTGCCCAAAACAGTAAACAGTAATAGATTTCCTCATCTTTGTTTTAATTCATGTGTTTTCTCATCTTATTTTCTCCTCCTGTCCCACTGAGGAGGGGAGTGAGTGGCTGTGTGGGGGTCTGGACTTTAGCCACGGTATCCTGCGACATCAGTACATGTGACTGTCAGAACAATCTTTTGACTTACTAGAAGTAGCAGCTTTCTTTTTTTTTGGACTTCCTGTATCTTCCATTTCCGCTTCAGCGCTCTCACTGGCTGCAGCTGCTGCCTTTCTTCTTTTCTGAAAAAAAAAAAAAAAATTTAAAAAATGAACAAAAAAATAGCAGTTGAACTCAAGAGCAGGAAAGACCGTAGACAATATCCTCACTAGGCATTCCTTTATTTTATATTATATATTATATATTACAAAATGTCTCCAGTCATAGAGAAAATTTATTCCTGTATTACCACAACACTGGTACTATGCCATACACAATTTAAAACAACAGTTTCCCAATCTGCAGATCACTTTAGTAGTTGAAACTTTGATGTAGAAAACCATGAGGTGTTGTGATCGTAACCTGGGGTGGGGGGTTAACTTATTCTGAATAAATGTTACAAAAGGAGCAATCTGAAAAACTTAAAGAACACATAAAAACATTTTATCCCAAGTGCATATTAATTGGGTTTTTTCTAAAAAAATGACACCACATTAAATTCAAGTTTATCTGGATCCTTGCTTCTTAAAGCTTTCTTTGCACAGCTTAAAAGCAGCTAATACTCACTAATAGTACATTCTTTTTTTTTTTTAGATAGCAACCATGGGTTCTGTTCCAAAGAGAGGTATTTGGAAAACCTGAACTCTATTCAAGGTATATTACCTTAAAACCTCTAAATGGATAGAACTTTTATTATCTGCATTTAAACTACAATTAAACTTAATATTACAAAGTATTCCTGAAGTAGTTATGGAAAATTATTGTTTTAAAGCCATGATTTTTGCAAAAGATGAAGTGACCTGCATCAGGCATACATGAAAAGCACTGAACACTGGAGGAGGTTTATCTTTTCTGGGGGTTTTATTTATTTATTTTTTAATTGTGTGAGACTAGAGCTTTACTAATACAGCTTTAAAAGTGGCTACAACTTCACACAGCTCACGGGAGAAGGGGAGAGTGCATTACATCTTTCCAAAGTGTTGCTTCATGATTACCATCTAAACCCTGCTGGGCTGAACAGA
The DNA here is from genome assembly GCA_016584745.2 of Phylloscopus trochilus trochilus. Classification (NCBI taxonomy): domain Eukaryota; kingdom Metazoa; phylum Chordata; class Aves; order Passeriformes; family Phylloscopidae; genus Phylloscopus; species Phylloscopus trochilus. The sequence goes on along the minus strand of WQNJ02000001.1, from coordinate 52,693,198 downwards.
TTGGTTCGATAATTACATACAATAACTGCAGTGGGCAGGTAACCCTCAGCTGGCACAGGGCAGCTCCCCTGTGAGAACTTCCATATGCAAACTGCACTGATGGAGTGCATTAGGTACATCTTTCCTGCCGGTGCACAGGCCTGATTACCGCCAGCCAAGACTCCAAGGTTAGCATGTCAGCAGATTTGTGATGCATTAGGCAGGAATAAACACAGACACTTTTGTTCATTCTAACCAAAATTAAGGAAGACTATTTCAGCACTGTACTGCTTTTATATGAGAGATAATGCATTCCTCCCAATTGTACTAGGAAACATTTTCAATGCTCATCAGAAAAACAGATATTCATACACACATATACATACACATAACAGATATACATATTACACAAAAGCAAAATACATTTATCTTGTTTCCAAGCTTATTTAATAAAAAGTGGTTTTTTAATCTTGATGCAGGTGAATTACATAGCAGTAGAAATCAGTCAGCATTCATCTGACAAAAGCAACACCTGCACATCTGAACCTGAACATTAGAAGGAACCACAAATCACTAAGATCTGTATTTTTCCAAGCTACTTTACTCACAACATTTCCCAGCACACTTCAGCACTGAACAACAGTAAAATGTGGTCCTTGCCCTAAATAATTTAGTCAAGAGCTTGAAATACTTCCTTCAATACATGGTACTGCTAGCTTCCTGTTTGTCTAGAACTACTAGAGAATACCACACTCACAAACTAGCATGTTTACTGTGGAAAAAAATCCTCAAGGACAGCTGTGGACCATGTTTCAGTTAGTTATACATCTGGGGAAACTTGAGTCATGATATAGAAAATAAAATGCTAACTTTCAATATAGCAGACACCTGTGACTTTTACCCAGATATCAATACTGGAGAATGACTGACATCCCAGAACATGCATGCTTATATGTAACATAAAATGCCCATCATGGCTCACAATTAGCTGATAGCACAGAAGAATCCTACATTCTAAGAATGTACTTACACAGATGCTAGAAGTATTATCTACTAGTTATGACACAGCATAGCTTCAGAATGTCAAATAACATTACTAATAACATAGTATTTAGGAAAATACTATGGTAGATTGGTAGAAATGAAGAATAGGTGTATTAAGACCTGCTGTGATTAAAAGGTGAGTAGAGCCAAAATGTCATAGATATTTTGTGCTAGAGGTCAGAGTCTTCTCAAGGGTGCATGCCAGACTGTATTTTTCTTTTTCAAATTAAGCATGCTAAAATTCAGCATGTGACAGAAGAACCTGGCTTTCAGAGACAAACCATCTTTATGGAGAGTAGTTTTTAATGAAGTTTGGAATTTGGAGCTTATCTTTAAAACACTAAGCCATCTTCTACCCTAGCCTATACTGCAGCTGCTACAAGGCCTACAAAACCCAACAGAGAAGAAAGCATCATCTGTCCTGGTGGTTGGTCAAAAGCAAGGTTATGATGGCCATCAATCTTATTCTGTCCAGACACTCTAGCAGTAGCTGGCATGAAGTAGCATCAAGTCCACTGAAATATGAAGCAGACAGCTGAAAACACTTAATCAAGTGGGCCAGTAGCACTCCCTGTCTCATCTAAGTGCTTCATATTTGTGACAACTGAGTAAGCTGACTCTGCATATGATTCTCACAGTATATTGAAAAAAAAAAAGAAACCCAATGAAAAGGCTTACTTCTATTTGATGTCAGGAGGTAAGAACCTATGGAAAAGGATTATCCCAACCTTTGGGAATCATCTTGACTGACACAGGCTAAAAAAGCAGCATTTTTGAAGTTTTTATTCCATTGAAAATATGCACCAGACATCTCTGCTGGACAAGGACATTAAAGGTCACAGATGTTGGCTCTGCAGCAGGCTAACTTACTCAGCAAAGAAACCAGCCAACCATTAAAGACAGCTTATTTTTTCCCCAAAATATAGGTCTCAAGCCATATCAAACCACAGGGGGAACAGAACTTATGCTATCAAACTCTCCTTTTGGAGGGACCTTTACACTCAGTTCAGCAGAAAATATTATCACAGAGACCACAGCTGTATGATTTTAGCCAAAATACTATTTAGTGGGCAAAAAGATCTAAGAAAAGCTGAACATATTGAGAAGACTTCAGAGGACTTTAGAATCCTACAGTTTTGGGGTTTTTCCTGCTTTTTCCCCATCTTTAATACACTGCTGATCATGTCAGTAAGCAGGCAACGTACTTGTACTACTATCCTGTATTTTAATTCTCAGTTCCTCAGTTCCTGCCAAAGGATCCAATAAACTGCCCACCTGCTATTAACAAATGTAAATAAAGAAGTAATAAATGCAGTTAGAAGTAGAAGATGATAATTACTGTCCCATTACGTGACCACTTTTTAATGGGTATAAGCTGTTTTAACACACACTTTCCCTAAAGCTTAAAAAGTCCTTAATGCCATATTCAAACTGGAATTCAAGTCCAGAGTTTAAGGCTTCTTAAATACAAGGAAGAAAATACCTCTAGCCTACCAACACAGTTAAGACTCAAAAATAACACATTAGACCACAGTGAAATCAATATGTGAATTCCAGAATCAAACACTTGGCATGAAGATATATACTTAAAGCTAAGCTTGGAACTAATGGAAAGGAAACTAAAACAAAAACTAGAATAATCTTACACATACACTTTGATCCATCTGGAGTTTAACCAATTAAAAGAAATAAGTAAATTAACCAAATGTTCATCTGTTCAAACATCATTATATCTAGGTATACAAATTTTGTTACCCAAGGTACTATCTACTATGAAAGTACCTCTATAAAGATCATCCTATATTAAGTTTTATTAACAACTAGTTAAGTTGAATTAGAGAAATAACATGTGCAACTAGGACTTCAACATTTCACTACTTAATTATTTGCTACTGGATTAAGTTATGACATCTACTTCCAACACCACTAACTCTTACTTAGCTCAACAAAATGCAATAAAATATGACATGAATTCTTAGAGTAAAACCTTTTGCACGGGATTTCTTTGAAAGTCTCCATTCTCTGCCAAGCCAAAGTCAAGCACGCCATCATCTTTTTGTCCAATGGCCTTGAGACCTTGCAGAAGTACTTCTCTGAAATGCTGATAAACAGGTTTCTCTTCATAGCTGAGTAGCTTCACCTTTTCCATATACTTGGCTATTTCATCTAAAGAAATGGCACCTCCAATTAATTTCTATTTGAAAACATTTTAATCATTCACTTTTACTACAAAAGAGACAGAAATTATGCATGCACTACTTATGCTATTTTTGAAATGGTTATTTATAAACTCATAATAATAATTATGTCTTTACTACTACACATTTTAGAAAAAAATTATACCAAGGCTCATTACCCAGTGATGACAGCATCACCGTTTTTACGTGTTTATTGCAATGAAGAAAACAGTCAGTCGTAAAAAAACCTAATAGGCCAATCTTCACCAATGAATGCTTATTTACATGGTATTTCTTATGTCTATATTTAAAAATGTGGAAAAGGAAATTCAATGTTATCTCAGAATTTCATCAGTTCAAGACTGAAATATATACTAAATAATACATGAAACATTAAACCACTGAAAAAAACGAACAAGTCACACTCAAATGAGAAAACTCTTCTGATCACCAGGAATAGCTGGAAATAACTAAATACTAAGATCTCAAAAAAGTGTATTTCTAATAGAGTCAGTTTAAAAACAATTAGTAACATACCCAGCAAATCATCTCTAGGAACAACCTATACTTTGTAGTTTGTATTACTTCTTAAATTTCCATATCTAAAATCCAGTTGAGAAAAATCCATTTACACATGTCATGTTTGAAATATAATACTGTCCTTAACCAGAAGCAACAGAGCCTCTATAGTGTATGTAACTGCAGCCAAAATGAAGAGTCTACACTTCTCTTAAGCAACAATCTTATTAATGCCACTTTGTTGCTCCTGATTGAAAGGAAGAATTAAAATACATAAAAAGTTCAGTAAATTATTTTTAAATTGTTTTACTATTTTAAAATAGCTCCTCTTACCTGGTTTATTTTTTCCGGGAAAACATTTGTCCATCAAAATGGAAATATTATCTCTACATCTGAAAAACAAAATCAGTCAAAATTACTGTTTCTTTTGAATTTTTAATCTTGTCCTGTTCTGATAAACTACTTAAGCACCAATTTTGGGCTACTGTCAGATACAAAAAACACTACTGCAAAAACCTCTGATATAACTTAGTATAACCATTTGTGGGTGTGCAGCACATTTGAGAACCTGATGAACACCAGGTGAGACATCTGAAACAGTTTCTGATTCTTAAAAGGAAGTAAAAGACTGAAGAAAAAGAACTGGTCCATTTTCAACCCTCACATACCAATGGCTAAGGAAGCCAAACAACAAATACTTTTTAATGAAACAGACTGCTGCGCTGGGACAGCTCTCCTCATATTAAATATGTGACAAGAGAAGATTGGTCTGGGTTGAGGGAAAGATGAATGCATGTTGACATTGAAGCTGAAGGATAAAATGAAAAATAATTTTAAAATCCCTTAACAGTAGTGCTCTAGCTGGGAAGATGCTCAAAGACATTTAAGATTCCCCTTTAGCCTTCATTTCTGCCACATGCATCAGAGCATGGTGTTAAAGGGACTCACACTCCACACTTCTCTTCCTGTAAAGCACGACTGATGGTTACATGCATCCTGCTAAGAGTGCTTTTGGATTCACCATGGCAATTCTAAAGTGCCAATGCTGCAGTGGAAAAATAAACATCTCACATATGCAAAAGAGGACAGCAGAATAGTATGAGTGAAGTTTAATTACAAGTCAAGGATACATAAGACACAAAAAGAAAATGGGGGTTAGACAAAACAATAGCTACTCACCAGAAGGGAACATATTGAAAGTACCAAGCATTTCTACAGAAAGGCATTTTCATTTTCAAAAGAGGATGAAAACAAATAGTTTCTCACCTGATTTTTAAGTCTCTGACAAAATTTGGATCTTTCAAATTATCTTCCCATGGTAAATGGCCACTAAGCCAATGAATCATACAGTAACCCAATATCTCCAGATCACCACGTCTTGATGGTGCTAAATATATATGCACACATAAAAAAACCAACCATAACATCAGCTAATAAAGCACACACAGTTTAACAACAGTAAAAATTTCTAAATACGTTAAGACAATGCTAACAATGTAAGACTACTGTATCTGTTACTTATGTCTTTATTTTAGCATGAAAGCTAGAAAGGAAAAAATATTGTTCCTAGATCTGGAAGGATCACTTCATTTTCAAGTCCTTTATCAATCTCTCCTATTCAAAGACATGACATGCTGCTGTTATCCCAATTTGGGAAGCTTTTTAAGTACTCAGGTTGTGGAAAAAATAGAACAAGTTAGTGAAGTGATTGACTTTCTGTTCAAAATAGTTTTTACTTCCCTTCGTCTATAAAAAGGTAAAAGTGCTGAAACCCCCACCTCCTCCAAAAAATATTCTACAATGCTGAATTATTTTATGTGGCCTGAAAACTGAACAAAGGACAGTGTGAGATCAGATCCCTAAGCCTTCACAAAAAAATCCCACCTAGAAATAAGCAACCACAAAAAAAAAAAATCCATGAAAAAAATTCACATGTAGTGACCACAAACTACACTAGAAGTATAAATTGGCAGATCAAGTTGTCTTCGTTAAGTTCAGTTTTAAAAATCCTCAAGTAAATAATCATTTTCAACAACTGCTATTTTTGCAGAAAACACTCCTAGGTTAATAAAGCAAAATTTAAGAATTAAGAAAATGAAGTTGATATTCACTATAAATCCTCAATGATAAATCAGACCAAAACCTGTCCTTTACATATTCAAACTTTTCTCAGTTCTTGCTTTTTGATGTTCAATGACGACATGCATAATTAATTAGTTAAATGAAGTTTTTTGAGTTGAAACAAAAAATATTTTCACACTGATAACAGCAACTATTTTTCTCCTAAACCAGGACCTGTTTTTCTATCAAGATGGCACAAACACTATTCATTTTCTACTTGGTTAATAAAAATCAATATGCTGAACATCTTATCTTTATAAATTAAGGAGCTCTTAAGAAAGTTAGATTAAAAATACAATTAGTAAAAGTTAGTAAACAGAAAAAAAGAAAAATGCCAGCACAGCACATAAAGAAAAAAAAAATCTTTAGAATCAGAAACCTGCTTTGTTTATTTCCTGCACTGAATTTTTTAGAGTCTTTTATTTATAAAAAAGGATATACAAATGCCTATTGCTGAGTTTTACATCCTTACCCACACCCTTGTGTGCATCAATACTGGTATATTCAATAGTTCCATCATGGCACCTTTTAGGATCTTCTTTATATGCTTTGTGAACTCCTTCAGGACAGTATCGGTAGGCAAGCCCGTAATCCACCAAGTACACCTAGTAATTTCCACAAAGCATTCCAAGGTTAAAGAACTATAAGTACAAAAAATACACAAATAGTAAATGCAACTCCCAACCATTCTCATAACTTCTTTGAAAGTATTAGGAATGGTGAGTTGTTCAACTCTGAATGATTCTCAGTACTTTACTAATCTTAACACATATGATTGAAAACAATATGTCAGTCAGGTTTTATTGTTTTCCATAAAGCACTCTGATCTGGAAGTCATTTCTTGCTGCTACAGAAGGTAAGTACAGTACAATAGTTATTACCAGTAAAATTAGATTAAGGAAAAAAAACCAAAAACCCATGTAACAAGCAAAACAAGAAGTAATGTCCATAGGGTTATAAACACACACACTGTGCTCCCCTCTTTAAAGTCAGTTGACCCATTTGAACAATGCTACATACTACTACTTCTCACTAACAGCACAGTTACTTTAAGAGAACTGAAATTATTTTTCACTGAACTTATAAACTGAAATTATTATTTCTATTTCCTTATTCTTTTACATCTTTCACAAGCTAAAACATTTGGGCAAGAACAAATACATAATTCGAAACTCTAATATGCATTGTTTGAATAGTAAAGAGAGCTACAAACGCAGAAAAATGAAAGACTTCCGTAAATCAAGTGGAACAATCAACACTCTAAAGACCAATTTTTCCAAGTAACAGAACACTTATCTGATGGACTTCTTGAACAAAGCAAAGAGGTAACAATGCAGACAGGCAAACATAATTTACCAGTGTGCTATATAATTTTAGGCTTCCACCTGCAAATACCTATTTGCGAGTCAATTTTTTTTTAATCTTGAGACTTTCTCTAGAATACTATTTAGGCCAAATAGTCAATTGATAACTGTCCAGCAAAATGCATTTAAAAAATCGTAGAATATTAACTAGATATAAATGTCAAGCAGAAATAATGTTACTGTATACATTCTTAAAAATGAGCTTCTGCTAGATTTCACAGGTTCAAAGCACTTTCATTGTTGTCAGATAGGTTTAAAACATGAGGAGTAAAATGCATTATAAATACCTGATTAGGGTTCTTGTAACTCAGAAGGAGGTTTGCGGCCTTGATGTCTCCATGCACATATTCATGCTCATGGACATATTCCAGAATATCAAGCTAACAAAACAAAAGTCATGTAAATGCAGTACCGAGGTCTGCCCACCAGAGGACCGGGACTCGGCTCAAAAGTGGGACTGAACTGAGATATTTACACAGGGAAGACAGACTGAGAAAATAAAATGCATTTCTTGAACTTACTATTCTCAGGCCTAATTGTAGTACAGTTTTATGGGAAAATTGCTTTGCATTCTCTTCATACATCTTCTGAAGATCTCTGCCAAATCGGTCCATTATCATAAATCGATAGCTAAATTCAAGAACAAAAAAAAATAAAAAAGCTAAAAAACCAGCAAAGTTACTGAATCGTACTTAAGGCAAGTGTTTTATCTGCGTGTTAACTGCACTAACTAGTGATTGAATACATCTCTCTCAAAAGAAACTGTGGGAAATACTTGAAATACAGCCTTTTTTAACGCTGCACATCAGTTCTTACCTTTTTTACATCAGCTACTCAAACGTTCATAAAAAGAATTGCTCTTTATTCTAATTATGCAACAAAATAACAAGTGCTCACAGAGGAAAATATCCCTATTGTAACTCACTATAGGTAAAACTAAACATCATCTACTTACAAAAATACATTTCTTAGTTTTTATAAATCGCTAAGTGATTTAACATGTTCACTTACAATGTTCCTTTACTGAAATCTATTGCAAACTTTTTTTTGACCTATTGTTAAAAACAAAAACCTTTCACTTGCCAGAAGTGTTCTGACATTCATTGCTACAGCCAAACTGGTTCTAGAACTATAAGAGTTCATAGTGGCTATATTAAAGAAATTCACGCACTAAATGCTGAATGCAAAGTCACTTTTATTTGCACGATAAAAAAATGCTACATTTATTTTTGCTCTCAAAATGCATGTTGTTTTTACATTAAGTTAGTTTTACAGTTGAGGACCTACTGAAGCACTGATATTTCTGACATACTAAAACATCCCAACTGCCCTATACAGTGAGCCACACAAAGAAGCCTGACCTGTAAGCTGCCAGAGAGCTACTAAAACTCCTACACAGCACAGCTGTTTAGAGAACGGCCGCTAGGAAACAAGGACTATTACATAAGCAGGCATTAACATTAAAGGCCAAGCAACAAAAACCTTTCCTGGCATGGAACAATACTAAAAACTATCCCTAAACTTAAAACAAATTTAACATGAGACTAGCAACTATTCTAGCTCACAGATTAAGCCAGGAAAAGCCCCATCTCTAGGGAAAATAGAACAGAATTGAGAGAACACTAAGTCCCAAATATTAATTTGTGAGTGAAAACACTCTTTCAGTGCATACAACAAGAAAAACTTTAGTCATAATATTCCAGGACTTGTACATTAGAAATTGACTTTATTTTAATTAAAATATAAAAAGCCTGTAAACCACATATACATAAAATAGCATCGTTACACAGCAATGCTCACAACAAATCAAATCTCAGTTATAAAGACTGTAACAAACACAAATAGGAGTAACAAACAGAACACAGACAAAATGTATCTATTTATATAGCCCCTAAACACATCCTCGCCATGCACATGAAAATTTGTAGCAGAAATGAACATGAAGATAAGCAGAAAATAGCCCTTATAAACTAACTTAGGCTAGAAGAGATAATGGTTGTGGATGAAATAAATTCCAATATATGTCAACAAAAGATATATTCACCTGTTTCCATTTCTTTCATGCAAGCCAGAACCCCAATATCTTGGTACACCTAAATATTTCAGTTTATGGGACTTAGTCCACTTCTGAACTGAAAATACAAATAAAGTTAAGTTCATGAATTTGCATGAGTAGAGACTTACATAAAAAGGGAGTAGTCACATTGTTTACTATTTCTGTGTACCTGTGAGCTGCTTGTTTCGTGGAAATGCATATGCAAAGCACACAGGATAGTTAATCACATATCCATTGTAGGGACAGAGATGCATTATAGGGACAAGTTTAAATTTAGACAATACTACCAACACAACTACAAAGCACTACTTACCAAAACCCTCTAATTTATTATATATCTGAATTCAATTTCAATAATTTAAAAATAACTTTGAAAATTACCTAAAGAGATTCTCAAAGTTCAACCTTACTCCTACAGGCTCTATTTTCATAAATGCTTGTAGTTCATTAAAAACATTTTAACAGACTGCTTACTTTCATCTGGCTTAGCAGCTCGCATGTAGAACTTTAACTCAGTAAAAAGAGGTCCATTCTGGCTGGGTTCCTTTAAGACAATTTAAAATTCGTTAAAAACTGCTGTGTTAATGCCTAATAATTATTAAAAGCTGAAACATTCACCCTATAAAAACATATTTTCCCTCAAATGCTCTACCTGATGCTGATAAACTCAATAAATATCCTCATATTATAAAAGAAATCTAGTGCTAAAAGCTATTTTTATTATAAATGGCTTGACATTAAGGGTATCAAAAATAGTGTCCCCACAGCAGAAGACTAAAGAATAAGAAATTAACTAAAATGTATAGAAATATTAACAATTATGGGCAGAAGTTTAGCAGAGAAATTAAACAGCATTATCTCAGATTCCCCAGATTACAGCTGGATTACGTCAGTTGTAGTAGTCTTTAGTGATTTTAAAATAACACCTGAAATGAGCCAATAATAAAATCTTAACAAAAGTTAAATTCTTATTGAACATAAGGCTTTTTCCCTTCATACATTAGTTGACCAAGACAAAAATAACAGAAGATTTCAAAATTTCTCGAAATTACAAGAACTATACCTATTTCAATACAAAAGTCTACGTTGTATTTAATACATTTCAGTTCCACTTTCAAGGGACAAATCTATGAAAACCACGTATCACAAGTAAAGTTCAAGAGAGAAATTCCTATGAAAACACCAAAGATTTAAAATACTGCAAGAACACCAGATGGGAAAATATCTACAGATTCTACATTTCCAGAACTTGGTAAAGAAAAAAAAAATTGTCTCAATTCTTGTAAATTTTGAGTAATTGATTTTGAGATGAGCTTAAGCAGTATTTTTTTGTCTAGTTACTAATATATACCCAAATTCCTTCTATCTCTGTGAAAATACCTGGTTTGGAATAACCTACACTTAAAAAACAACATATGCAATTACTGGCAAAGAAACTAAACAATACAATCCACGGCATTAGATACACATCAATCTTAAATGGGTTTAATTTTAACTTTTAAACGCAGACGTAGTGATCCAGCAAATTGCTACAGGCCAGAGTGCAGCACTGAGCTGAGAGGCTGAGAGTCCAACCTCACAGGAGCAATGCAGAGCCCAAAGCGCCCCTGACTGCAGGCCTTGCTGTGCAGGCTCAGAGGCTCGGCTGGAACACGGGACACTGGGGGCAGACGCTCCCAGCCCGGGCACCACTCCTAGGCCTGGACACCTGATTACAAAGCTACTGCCTGCCTCCACCTCACTTTCTCCAGCAGCACTGCCCTGATAAACAATGGAGCCAAGACAGCTTTCCGGCCTCTCCTTGTGAGGAGGAACCAGAAAAAAAACCAAAACCAAAGACAGACCGACTGACCAACACACACAGACTTTGGTACCTGCACGTTTACTTTTACAATTGATTTATTTATCCACAACAGACAACAAATTAGCAATACAGAGATTATATACACAGAGGAGAAGGGTTAAATAGATTAATTCTTATATTGCAGTTACCTCAAACACAGATTACTTGACCAATGCAATTGATCTTGTGTAGCGTTATCTATTAATATCCTAACTTATTAGAATATGAATTCCCATATATAATTTTCATTTAATTTACACAGATTTAAACAATGTTCTTTTCCTATTAAAATACAGCAAAAAAAGAAGTAGGTGTTAAAAATTCTTACGGTATTTATCCATAAATAAATTATTCCACAAAAATGTATGTCTCAGTGCTAAAAATGTGCATCTTTCTCTGGTCAGAAAGAAAAATCTGCTATCTTTTCATACTTGGAGAATGGATAAATGATTTAACCAGGAACCAGATTTTTATGTTGACTATGAAGGTGTTTTCCCACAATAGCATTAATTCTACCTACAGATAAATAAATGCATATATGATGCTGAAAAAAGCTCACACAGCCTCCAATATCTACCATAATAGTCCAAAAGGAGTGCAAACACAGATTTCTACAGCTTTATGCTCAGGGTCATTCTAAATACATGACTTATAAAACTGAAATTAAAGTCTTATTCAAAAAGATAACATAATGAAAGATTATAGAGTACATGTCAAAACCCAACAAACTTCAAGTAGTGTTTTAAGAATTCTGATCTTTTTCAGTCAGCAATGTAATGAAGTGTAATTAAACCCTACATCCACTCCTGAACAATGACATCTGAAAGGTCCACATGTTAAAAAGCATTTCTTTTTTTAATAAAAACTGTGATTCATTTCAGACTGCTCAGACATCAATACTATGAGGAGATGTCAAAGACTAAGCTAATTTTCTCCCTGCTTTAATAGCTTAATTTGAAGAACATTACTATAGAAGCACATATTTTGTTAAACACTAATAATTGTTCAAAGCTGTTAACCACTTTGCTTCAGCTGATGGAAAAACTAGAATCCACCCAGGCATCAGAAAATGGGCTCTTATCCATAGTTGTGTTATATCAGACTGTAGAGGCATAATATGTTATGGGTCATTTGTGAGGCTAGTACAAAGACTGGAGCTACTCTTTATTGCCATAAAGACAAAATTATGAAAGTCAAATTAAAAGTGAGTAGTCATCTGGGATATTAGCAATGGAGGTATTTACAAAATCCTACAATAAAGTGAAACTAGCTTAGGAGCAACCCAAAAGTTGGGCAGCCCTTATATTAAGAGCCCAAAGTGGGAAAGAAGAAGATGGACATGTTTCAAACTCAGGAAAAGAGGGTGATAGCAATTGCACACAGCATAAAGTAATGCACATCTGATGCTTTTCCCAGCAAGTCAAACCAGATTCTTCCATGAAAGTTAAATGGTGCTCTGCTTCGTAATCAGTCCAAACTCAGCAGGAGCCAGTAATTAGAAGCCACTGCCTCTCCCAGGCAAGCCACTGCTGTTATCTGCCTCTAAAGCAGAGGACAACCCCACCCTCAAGAGGACAGGCTGAACACAATAACACAGGCTGCCACCACACAACTGCAGGCTGGGGCTCCTGCTCTGTCTGAAATTCCTGCCCACAAACACCTAAGCAGCAGCAGCAGGTTTACATTGAAAGTGTGGCAGTCTGACATTTGCTTAGCAAGCACTGCTTTCTTCAGCAAGGGACAACATTTCAGAGGGAGGGGTCATCACAAACTGTACCTTGGGGTGTCTGACCAACACAGAACTGTTTGTCTAGTATTCTAGAATTTCCCTTTAGTCAGCAGATGTAAATACCAAGATTAAAGGCACATTCTCACCAAAATGCATTTTACTCTAATTTAGCCTAACCTCACAGTTTCAGGAACAAATGTTAAAAGCACTAACATATACACAAAGTGGTTGGCTACTGCAGCAAGGTATTTCAATATCATCATAAATAAAATGTTAAAACAGTGTAGTTCTGAACTGCACTGACAAACTAATCTTTTACACTGTGAATACTTTCTGGTATTTACTTTTATTGCAGGAACAGAAGCGTCATCAAGAAAATGAAGGGTCTGGCTCTACTATGACTATTCCCATATTCCCTGGTTTCTTACTAAGACTTTGTAATATCTTACCAGATCTATACAAAATACTCCAGCAAAATTTAAGAAAAAAATACTTTATACCTTAGGAAGAGAAATAGCCAAATCCAAGTAAATGACTCTTTTTTTAGACTAAAACTGTAAGAAAATTTCAAGTAATAAGAAGAATTTGCTGATTTGCTACAATGGGCTAAAAATGAGCTATCAACAATGCCTTTTCTTCTCTCTAATCATTACGTTAAAAAATTAGGTCAATGTTATTTTAGTTCAATAGAAATTAGAACATGTATGTTGTTTATAAAAAAAACATTGAAAGAGTTTTGTGGAGACCTCAGAAAATAAAGTTTTGCTGCTTCTAGTCACGAGCTAGCTGTCACTTTATCAACATCCAGTGGTGAGCAACAGTTCACAGAGATTCACTGCTGAATCACAGAAATTCTCCAAAAGCTAGACAGATTACATTCATTTGGTCATATCTGTGCTGTTTATAGGAAGCAAATGAAACAGAATCTGATCCATTCCATGGAACGTTTTCAACCCCACTGATGTTCCTCATACACAGGAGTCCCAATTCTCAGCAGCATGCCTCTGTATCCCCACACTTTTAGTTGAAACAGCACTTTGCAATTGCATTATTTTCAGAAGATGTTTTAAATTACACATTCTATTCCAGAACAAACATTTTCAAGTTGTGAAGTAAAGATTCAAATGCTCTCTTACCACTTTCGCAACATAAGGGGCATCACTGCCAACCACCTTTGAAGAATTAACATCAGCTGTTAAAAAGAAAGCTTTTATTAGTAGTAGGAGAGGAAACTATCACACAGCATAAACTCACTTGTTATGCAGGATGGACAAACATACAACATAACTGGGTGCTGACACGAACAGTACTTGGCCTTTGGTAAGAGAATCACGCTGTAAGTGAAGGCTACTGTACACAGATACTTCATTCTTACATTCCGAGTTCTGTTTGAGTATAGGCAGTTTACTGAATGAAGGCGTTCTTTTTCTTTTATCCAGTAACTTTTTCCTATTCAATAGTGTTTCTTTTGCTTTCTAGGACTATTATAAACATACACATTTGTGGACATAAAGAAGAAAAATAAATTCCATGTTGCCATGTCACGTATGCAAAAGTGGCCTTCTGTTGCTACTAAGTTGTTGGTATTTGTGACAGAAGATACGGATATGAAGAACATCAAGTGAGGCAAGTACAAAGTATAGGAAGAGTCAGGGTCACAGCTTTGTGCAAATGATGGGGAAGCAGAGAGCAAGCTTTGACTTGAACAAAGCAGGAATTCAAGTGAGTTGGAACTCCAGTAAATTTAGTAGCTCGTTGAGTGAGGCTGAGTAAGAAGTTGAAAGCTTCTTTGGCAAAAAGCCACCCACTGGTCCTGTTTTTCTCCTTAACCCACTTATGCTGCAGTCTGTTCATTTTAAAAGCAGGACAGATTTTTTTCCTGTTTTCCAACTCAGTATGAATCCAGCACAACCTTTTCCCCAAGATGAGGAAGACCATATTATAATGATCACATTAACTTTCATCCCTTCAGAATTGTTTGAAAAACGACAAGGGGCAATGAAGCAGGGAAGTCTCAAGACCTCTCTGATCTGTTCATCTGGCCAAGTAAAAGAGATACTAAGTATGGAACACTGTTACACTTTAAGTTTGCCTTGTAACAGAATTGCAAAACAAGAGGCTTTAAACTTGAAGTTCAACCCTTTGATTTGTTTTTAGCATTCGTTACATTAAAAAAAGTATATGGCGTGCCAAAAGTTCACAAGGCAGTGAAAAAATAAAAGCAATATCCAAGTCAAAACCAGTCCAAGTACTGGCTGACCAGTAGCCTACAAACAATATGCACTGACAGTTTCAGTTCAGAATTCATCATTATAAAGACACTCATGAAAAATGCAGTCTTTCAGCCAGTCCAAAATTCAATTATTTTTAGTAAAAATTTTGATTTTTAAAAAGAATGAACTACCACTGGAAACTCATAAAACTAGTGTTAAAAATGACCATTTGTCTATTTCTGTCATTTTTTCCCAACACCATGACCCAAGCTAAGGTTCTAGTAGAAAAGATCATGTGAAGACACTTAATACTTTTAACTTAGGGTCAACTTCTCATTGCTTTGAATAGGGATAAACATCTACTCTTCATTTTAAAGAACTATCAAAGATAGCTACACTTACCAAGGTATAGACGTCCAAAGCCTCCCTGCCCTATAGGGACACCTAATTTCCATTCTTTTCTTGATGTATCTGCTAGAACCTCCCCCAGACCAAACACTTCAGCAAGTTTTCTTTTTGCAGGGGCTCTTTTTCCAGCCGTTTTCTTATTTGGCATCTTCCCTAGAGAAAGTGAAGGGAAGGAAAAATAAAAAAAAAATAGGTTACATGTTGATCCAACTTATTTTACTTAGAAATCTGTTAGAATCACAAAAAAGAATGGGTTAAGTCATAATTTGTTACTACAAAGGTACTTGAAAAGAAGTGTAATAAGCAGTTTCATTGGCACAAATTAAAAGTGAGAAACAACTAATTTTTTCCAGGCATCACAAAAAAATTTGACAGCAAAAATCTTCACAAGAGAAACCTATTACCTTGTATAATACATGCTAAAAAAATCACAGAATCTATCACATTCAATCAATCACAACCAATCATAAGTCTAAACTTAGAAAAAAGTAAACTTATGAAATAAAGCTCATTACTTTTCCTAGAGTTAAACTTGCATATCGAAAAACTGCAAGCCCTCAGTAGCAATATGAGGGATTCCTCTTCAGTGTAAAAATAAAAGAAGTCAAACATTTAATTATTTTTTCTCCTATATAACTGCAAGTAAAAAATATGAAAGTCTGGGTATTTTTTACAGGGCAGCATTGAGTAGGTCATCACAAAAACTAATACATAACTATGTACTTTGAGATCCCAAGTGTGAAAGTATTACTGTTGCCTTCCTACAACCCCAGGTTTCAGATAAGCAGTATTTCCAGAAATAACATAAGAGCCCACTGGAATATGCCTCTTTCTGCAGCATAGAATCATTGAACGGTGTGAATTGCAAAGGACCTTTTCAATGTCATCTAATCCTTCTGCAATGAGCAGGGGCATCTTCAATTAGATGAAGTTGCTCAGAGCCCCATCCCATTGAATTTGAATGTTTCCAGCTATGGGGCATACACCACCTCCCTGGGCAACCTGTTCTACTGTTTCACCAGTCTCATTGTAAAAAAAATCTAGCTTCTGTCTATTCTAAATCTACCCTTTTTCAGCAGAAAACAATTTCTCCTTGTCCCATCACAACAAGTTTGTCCCCAACTTTCTTACAGGCCCACTGCAAGTACAGAAAGGCTGCAAAAATGTCTTCCTGGACACTTCTCTGCACGAATAATCCCAATTCTCTCAGCCTCTCACAATAGAAGTGTTCAATCTCTCTAATCATCTTTGTGTTCCTCCTCTGGACCGGCTCCAGCAGGTCCCTGTCCCTCCTGTGCTGAGAACCCCAGAGCCGGATGCAGTGCTCCAGGTGGATCTCACCAGAGCAGAGCAGACAGGCAAAATCCCCTCCCTTGTCCTGCTGCCCACACTGCTTTGGATGCAGCCCAGGACACAATTGGTTTTCTGAACTGCTTGATGGCTCATGTACAGCTTCTCATCCACCATTACCTCCAAGTCCTTCTTGGCGGAAGGCCTCCTTTTGAGCAAGTGAATCTTTTGAGGTTTCAGTAGAGTCAGACTTTGCTGCACCAGAAGAAACTCCTGAATACGCAGCCATGACACCGCAAGGCCTTCATAAATTGTTTTACAAAAACTGATCTATCCTTCTACCTTATGAAGATAAATGTCATATAAACAAGTCATGTTTATTTTCTAAAAGATATCATTCTCACTGGCGGGATTTTATTATTTTGCTGGAAGCAGGAAGCAATATTAACACAAAATTTAGGAAGTTTCTAGATAGCAAAATAACTTTTTCCTATTTGTCTAGCTACTCAGTACAATAACCCTAAGCCAAATTCAGTTATTTAGCATCACTTTTCCTCTTTCATTCCCAATGTTCCTCTAGGATTTCTTTTCATTTCCCAAATAGAAAACTGCATAACTGCAACAATTGTTCCAAAAGCACTCCCCCTCCTACAAAACTTTTCTGATTGGGTATCTGCAACAGATTTTCTTCCTTCAATTGACGTCTGTCACCCAACCAGCATCTTGAAGAGAGAAGCCACTTGTCTACTCATTAAAGGCAAGAATAATTGTCAAGTTGCCTGAAAATGTTGTTCAGTCCACTAATGCTCAAGCATATAGCTGTGATTGACCAAACCCCTCTAAGTGGAATGAGACAGAATAAAGCCCAACAGTGAATGAAACACTCCGTGGAGATGCAGAATGGTGATGTGCCCAAGGAGCTCTGGCAAAAATGCAAACGAACTCACGGGAAGGAGCTCAACATAAAGGGTGCCAGTGGGTGGTCCTTGTTTTAGGAAAACAGCTAAATGACAGTTGAGTGGAGCACAGATTTGCTAACTGGATCAAATGGAGGTGTAAATGTCTCCCCAAATTAGCCAAGCCAGATTGGGGGCAGTGAATAGGAGGCCAAGTCC
Organism: Phylloscopus trochilus trochilus; assembly: GCA_016584745.2. Lineage (NCBI taxonomy): Eukaryota > Metazoa > Chordata > Aves > Passeriformes > Phylloscopidae > Phylloscopus > Phylloscopus trochilus. The sequence goes on along the minus strand of WQNJ02000001.1, from coordinate 52,675,340 downwards.
AACACAAGCATGCAAAAACTAAATAACTAGCAAAATAACTTTGAAGAGAACAATGGGCTTGGGCTGATTGCAATCCAGATATTTCTTCCCAGTGGCTGGGGACACCAGCATCGTGACAGCAAACACACTACAGAGACTAGTAACGAGAATCACATCAGTACCATGACTGAACTGTGCATTGCAATTGCTGTATTTTGCCAAGTGTAACTTAACAACTGTTTTCAGTACATTTTATATCACTCTCCTAAATCAGAAATCTCACATAGCACCCACTATCTTCAAAGAAGTAAATTTGATATTAAATATTACATCCTTTATACATGGAACATCTAAAAGAACCTAGTCAGAGAGTAATGGCCTCCGCAGCAAGCAGTCTCCAGACACCACAGTCACTCAATACATGCATAAATACAGAAAAGGAGGTGCATCAATCCAGGCCTAAGTTCTTCTTTTTTAGGGTCCTTGTTAATTTAAGAAGTATCTTTGTGTCATGGAACCACATCTGAATACCTGCTGAATATATTACTTATGTCTAAACAAATAACTTCAACAAAACACTTCTATCAAATACTCACATCACAGAAAGACACTGGTATTTATTAATACATATATGGTACAAGCTTTCTCATTATCATAAAACAGGACGTTTTAATTCTGAATTACTTTTCCACATTTCCACTTTCTATACAGTAACATTCTTCCCTACTATCAAGACACATCTTACACATAATTTTTAAGACTAGCTTTACCCACACCATTATCCAAGTGCCTTGAAGAAACTCCTCTCTACATCCCTTTGTCTTTTTTTTTTTTTAATCTTCAAGGTGATACATAGCTTACTGTCTTGGAGGAAGATCCTTCCTCCAGATTTTCTACAGGAGAAAAATGAGACTTTCAAGCACCAAAGACAATTCCAGCCAGCTCAGATAAGACCATACCAATGAGAAAGCAATGGTGTCAAAGTGTCAGAAGGAACAGAGCGGTAGAAAAGGCTACACGTTGATATCACTTACAAGAGCAGGCCAGAAAGTTCACTGCAGACCTTTATGCAGCTTCACAGGACATCTAAGTCAGGAAATGGATTAAAACAAAGGGCAGGCTGAAATTATTAGAAGTGCTAATGAAATAAATCAGAAGTCTGAAGCCCCAAAGCTGACTCAGATAAGGCAAGAAAGTGCAAAAATCAGCAGCACTGCCCAGTGACTCAGATGTGGGACAAGATCACACACACTGTCATCCAAAGGATACCAAAACATATCCAAAACGAGCATATTTGTCCTCAAGCTAAGAAACAACTTACTGTCAGTGTAAGAACCATGCAGAGGGCTTGAAGGACTGCACCCCCTTGATCTCTGAGTTATTACAAATAATTTGGACACGACTTGGACAGACGCACTTAGGTGCTTGAATGCTGCACAGATTGTTGTCCATAAAAGTAAAACTTGTAGCCTCTCTTACAATAAGGCTAGCAAGCCTGTGAAACAAACCTATTGATACACTCCACATCTTTGACATTCACAGTGAGACTCTTGATAGCAGCCTTGCTTAAAAAGGAATCAAATTTACTTAAAATAGCTCCTCAAGAGTATCAAAGGAAGAGCTGGTGCTTCCCTCTTCTTCCACACCCCCGCTTATTTTGTTTAACATGGTCAATAATTGTATGCCTGAAGGTATTTATTTAAAAAAAAAAATTGTTAATGACAACTTCTCTTTATCCATAAACGCAAAAAATTCAAAATGGACATAAGTTTGAACGTCCCCAGCTGGGAACCCTGCCCTTAACAAATACACTAGATACACATACATGGTTTCTTGGCTGTCTGTATTCATACCCATCTGTTAACATGGCACTGTGCCTACTTACAAGTTGGTCAAACTATCAGCAGGCCATAGGTGCCAAACACTGATCGCTTGCAATGGGCAGCATGCACAAAACTAAGCACACACTCTCTTGCAAAAAAGCTGTTACCCGAGGAAATATTTAAGCAATGGCTGCACATGCTTTCACATTTACTTGGGTAAATCCATTCAAATATCTTCTATTGACTGAAACCAAAGACACCTGGATACAGCAAAAGTTTTCTACATGAAAAGATAGAAGTAGAATAAAAAAAACACCATAAAAAATGAAAAAAGACAATTAAATTCAGAGCAAATTCTATCATTCTACGTGCTCCTCAACTCATAATACAATAAACACCAGGGGTTTGTCAGTAAACTTATGTACCAACAAACATGACACAGAGCTGTTGTTGCACAACTGGAATAAAGCCATCTACTTCTCCCTAAAATCACCTTTAAAAATTCACCACCACAGTGCCTCCAAAAAGAAAAAAACGGATTTAAACTTTCCTCTCAATACTTCTTCCCATCAACAAAAGGAATATTTTCTATCCACAGGTATTGTGAAGTTTAATTCATTAGTTCCTGCAATCATGCTAAAGTCCTTGGCAAGAGTGCCATGGATGTCAAGTACTGTACTATCATTCAAGTATCAGACCTGACCCTACTTAACTAAGGTCCCTGACAAGAACAATTTTCAAGGTGCATGACTGTAAACAACAGCATTTTATGTTGCTACAATGTGCTCAAAACAAAGATTTTCCTACTAAGAAGTATGAATAACAGAAGTCTATTTGTCTAAACTCTCTCCAGAAGCCTCTCAGTACGAGAAAGGCTTCTACCTAATAAAACATCCTGGAAGAAACAGAATACGCTGTACTTGAGATAGCACTGTTGATGCAAAATTGTCTGCATATCAGTGGTGTTATCTTTACAAATGTTGTCTGCTATGGTTGCTACTTAAACGATACTTGAACTCTTAGAATAAATATGAATAGCCACTTCTCAATTCTTGTTGCCAGTCATTATCAAAAAAAAACCTCTGAAATGAATACAAAACAAATTTATTCAGAAGGAATTTCTGTTGTGTGTCAAGTCAAACTGGTTGCTTCCTGATCTTCCTCTTTTATACTCTGGAAATTGTAATTTTTACAGTTGTTTATCTTAGCAGCATGTATTTTCATTGTTAAGCCAGAGAAGGCATGCTGGTGACCTATGCTCCTGGATGAGCAGGTAGTTCCAGCAAGACCTGAAATCTATATGTAATTAAAACTGTTCATTAGTCAAAGCAAGAAATCCACATCTGCCAGAAAAAAAAAAAAAAAAAAAAAAAAAAAAAAAAAAAAAAAAAAAAACCAAGAAGAAGAAAACAAAACTAAATTTTTGCTCAAGGAGCGGGGAAGAAAGAACCTAACACTTAGACTCCTGAAAACTGTAGAGCTGCTTCATAGAGGAGGGACCACACAAAAAATAAATGATGTGTCAGTGACTTGTCAGCCTGAGTGAGGTAGACGGTGAACAAAGAACTTTCTTGCATAAATCAGACATTCTGTGACTAGTTGATCGTTGTCTGTGAAAACCCCTCCAATCTAAATTCCTGATTAAGATACCAGACAGTTAATGGCAATTATGGAAGCAGAGGCACTAAGGTTCTCTCCCAAGAAATAAAAAAAATATATATATTTTTAGACAAAAATGAATAAATGTCATTGGTGAACCAAAACTACTGAGAAATATGTAATCACAACAGCATTATAGTGGACCAAGGAAATGACCTTTTTCTTATTTTGCTAAACAAACCAAGATGACTTAATATTTCAGAATGCAGCTTGTTCAGAGACAGGAAACAGCCATTTACAAGAGGAATTACTATGTTACTAATTTTAAATTGCTTTTTCAAGAATACATTACCTTTTTAAAGTTTCTTTTAAGGTTATTTAAGGTTTTCCTGAAAATCTTAATCATCACCCAGTTATTGCAACAAAAAACAGTGAGCACTGTAAGGTACTAAATCATGTCACTCCAAATCACCTCACCTCTTTACCAACTGCAAACACCTAATTCATGTGAGTGAGACACTTCAAGGCTTTTTGATAATTTAGCACACTGTATAAAAGTCATCAGCTCTAAAGTTCACCAGGAATCCTACCTCACTTGGGGATTATGAAGGCTTTTGTATTTTCCTTAGCTGTAAAAAGGGTCCACGGATTCCCTATAAATTAATAAAAGTCTATAGTTCTTAGAGTGCTTAAGCACAAATTGAAAACTAAAGAGAACAACAGAGTTCATCCTGTCTGTGACTGCTGAAGCCTTAAAAAAGGAAGTCAAATAGCAAGAAAGAGGAAGTGAAGAAAAACAGCAACGAATGACAGAAACCAGCTTAGCTCAATTCTTACACACCAGGCCTTCCCTGAGCCTAAAATCGCAGATTTTTGCGATTTGTAGGCCCGTATTAAAAAAAAAAAATAAAAAAAACCCCAAACGTTTACTTTAAAGCAAAACTCAGGAACGCCTCCCAACCAAGGTGATGCCACACCGAGACAATCCTGAAGGTGACAAACCTCTAAAGTAGCACAGAGCACAGCTTTTACTCAGCCTCCTCCACCTAGCCTTAGTGCTGAAAAAAAAAAAAAAAAAAAAAAAGGAAGGAAGGAAAACAACTTAGGCCGCTGCCACCGAAGGCAGCTTTAGAGCCCAGAGCCCGGGCAGGTGGGGAAGGGGCGTCCCCAGAGCTCAAGGGTGAAACTGAGGGAGCTCTGCCCCACCTGCGCCCGTTCTCTCCCTCCCTGCCGGCCCAGGGAGATGCCTCCGGCGCCACGGGCTGGGCGAGGACAGGGAATGGAAGGCGCCTTCCCTAGCCTCGGAAAGGAACAAGGCTCGGGCAGGCCCCGGCGGTACCACCGGCCTCCTCCGCGAGGGAAGCGGGGAAAACCGCCCGCAATCCGCCAGAAGGGCCGAGGACGCTCAGCACGGCGAAGCGGACGCGAAACAGTGCCCCAAAACTCGCCTCCTAAAAAAAGCCCCAAACAACTGCACCCCAGAGGCAGCCGCTGGCTCCAAGTACCTCCTGCGCCAGCGGGCCCGGCGCCGCTCCTTCCTCCCGGTCCGAAATTCCCGCACTGCCCGCGGCCCCAGGCGGCCCGCCCGCCCCGGCGCCACCTCCCAGCATCGCCCGCGCCCATTGGTCCGTGGAGCGCAGCCCGCTGCCTCCGTTCCGCCCTAGTAGTGATGCCTGCTGGGAAGTGTAGTCCAGAGCCGCCGCAAGTGGCCTCAGGAGGGCCTGACACGGACTACACTTCCCAACAGGCGCCGCGGTCCGAGACGGGCCGAGAGCTGAAGTCTTTTAGTCATGGAATCGGTTGCGTTGGGGAAGACCTTTAAGACCCGTGTTCGCCGCAGGACCGTGCTCTACTGCCACATCCACACGTTTGTGGAAGATTTCCAGGGGTGGTGACTCCACCACTGCCCCGGGCAGCCTGTTCTAGTGCTTCACAGCTGTTTTCAGTGAAAAAAGTTCGAGAGTTACAAGAAGAAACAAGAAGTTTCTTCTGCTGTGGTAAGTTTGGGAAGGCCTTTGTCAAGCTGATACCACAGAATCAATTAGGTTAGAAAAGATCGTCGAATCCAGCCTGTGACCGAACACCACCAGGTGAACTAGACCAGGGCACTGAGTGCCATGTCCAGCCTTTCCTTAAACACCTGCGGGGACAGTGATTCCTCCTCCTTTCATTGTCAGCTACGAATGTCCGCACGTCCGCACCTGATTCTGCCGAGCTGTGAAGTGAGAGAGAGGTGCAGAAAATGAAAGGCATGGCAAACCAGGGAATTTAGAGGATGAGGCAGGAAAATAAAAGGACATTGGTTATATTTGGTTAATTTACTGAGTGTTTCAAAAAAGCATTATGGTTTCGTGGCCACCATCTTCACATGCTGCAGTTTTAGAGGTACTAAATATCTTCAATCAAAGAACTATCACTCCGTAGTGTGCTCATCATGACTGTACTTACATAGATTTCCTTGACCACTCAGGCTACATTAAGAATAATAGAAATGCATTTTTGAAATACTAGGTGCTACTAAGAGATGTTCAAGAATCTTAACTGTTCAAAATGTTCCACGGCATTACTCTTCATAGGAAAGATCAAAAGTTTGTTTAAACTAAGTGAAGAACACTACCAGACATGGTAGCATTTCACTTGCAGTACCGTCCTCTTTAGTATTGAATTACTGGGATCTTGAAACCTTTTTAAGATGCTGATGGAGAAAATTAAATGAGAAATTTAATAAATATTCCACTTCTACATAAGAATCACATTTGAATTTAATAGAATGTAGTACTCAAGTTCCAAAGTAAATGATGTTCTTCACATTTCTGTTCTTCCAAAATTTATACAATTAAATGTCTTATAAGTCCAGTATGTCTTCTCTTTCTGCAATCTTCTTTATTTTTCTACTTTGCAAAATGAGAAGAAAAATGCATATACATTGCTCAAACACCATGTCATACTACACACAGTGCATTAAAACCACAAAAAATAATAATTAAAAATGAAATTAGCAATTTTTGGACAATTCCAAAATGAATGGGGAGACTGTGCCGCTGCAGATACTCGATAAAAGAGTACACATGCACTACACTCAGCTGTCCTAAATGGGGCTTGAGAACCACAGATTAAGGTTACTGTAAAAACCATCACGGTATTTTGTTCAAATTGCAGACCTTTTGAATGGTTAGAACATAAAAAGGTTGTGTTAAAAACCTTGTTGTCAGAGTCCATAAACAGTCTGAAAAAGAACAGTGGTCTGATCACTTTCCAAGGAGAAAGGTTTTGATTGAGTACCTTTTGTTGCCATGCACCCACTGCACACCTACTCTGGTGTGCAAGGAGTTATACTTCCCATCACATCCACTTGTTATCCTGTTACAGCAATATACTGACACTAAGGGGAAAATGTGTTTAGTGTAAACTTAATTTTTGTCCTCCTATTCACATTTCACACTATTTTCCTCAGAGGAAAGAGGTTATATAAATTAAATTAAGGCTGTGGCTTTTTTTATTTAATGTGCTTTTATTAAACTTTAAAAGAGCAATCACTACTCTCTGAGAATATTAGTATGGCACTCCAGAGTTGTCTTGTTTGTCCATTAATATACATTTCAAGAGAATTTAAAGTGATCTCAGTAACCTCAGAGCCTGTGTGTATTTTAGGAGACCAGTACAACATCCAATTGTGTCTGATTGCTGTTAAAAGGTAGATAGGAATAAAACTTGGTTTTGCCAATCTTTCCAGGTGTCTCTACAAGTTAGACTGATTTTTGTATTTTTGGGGAGGAATTTAAATTTTGATTTATTAATTCCTTCAGAATGCAGTGAATAAGAAACTATTATTCTGAGTACTTAATACCTTTGATGAGACTATTTATTTACTCAGTGCAGTTACTACGCATCTGTCTAAAAAGTTCCCCATGAGATAAGATTGTCATCTAAGTTTTCTTCACCAAAGGAAGGTACAATATTGGTTTTTGTTAGGATCAACTTCCTAAAGAACTTAATAAATAATCACTTCAGTAAATAAATACCCCCTATTACAAATGAAGAGTCAGACACAGACATGCTGAGTAAAGTTTGTTTAGTTTGAAGTGATAAAGGAAATTTGTAACAAATCTCAAAGTAAGACCTGGTTTACTTGACTCTTAATTCTATATTATGAATTAAAAAGACATTTTTAATTGTACTTTTCAAAATATTTTAAATTCAGAATTAAGCTGCTAAGGCAGGAAAAATCTTTTTAAATCTTGCAGCTCTTTTAGAATGTAATCTGTATTCATTCCCTGAGTAGTTAATTTGTTAAAGAGAGGAATGGAATATGGGGTAGAAGAGATCCAGTCTCTATGGAGTAACCAATAATTCCACAGAAAGGAGATGAACTATTAGAAGAATTGATGAAAACGCTGTGGAGGAGAAGCTACATAGTGAGATCCATTGGAAGTTTCACTTCTTTCTGGCAATTCTGTGATGCTAACAGACACATGGTTTGAAGCTGTTAAAGGAAATAATTTTAAATAAGTTGAAGCTTCTAAGACTAGAGCTTGTTTGAAGTGCATTAAATTAATCCAAATTAAAGGACTTTCATGAGTTTCTAAAGCATTGCTATGTTTTCTTTGGTCAAGGTCCAAACTCATATGCATGGGCACTTTTTCTCTACTTAAATGACTGAATTGTCTTAACTGAAGTGTCTCCCCCATCCCAGTTAGAGTGTTATTTATAGGTACAAATGCATTTTATCTGGGGGCACTGTATATCCTACACTGTAGATTCACTCACATGCACACAAACAGCAGTGCATAGGATCCAACTGTAATGATGCAAAGAACTTCTGTTTATCATCAAACATTTCACATATCCCATTACATGTGAGAGAATTATTATCTGTCCCATTGCAGTGCAATGCTTTTTCCTGTAATGGAATTTTACTCTGCAAATCTATTTTGGTATTAAAAGGTTCCACTTTATAATGTCTATGGTTCAATCAGTGATCTAAAAGGCACTTGAATACTTTGAACAAGATACATAAAACGCTTTTATTGCAAAGCTTTGCTGTATCTACCAATTTTACCATTGATCTCTTTCCATGTAAGGCAGTTCTGGAAGCTACCCATGCTGTATAAAATCACATGGTGGCTTTTGATCTCCAGCTGGTGATTAAAGCACATTATGGAGGTTTGAAATTTTCTTGTGGTCATTAGCATACCTCCAAACACTTCTCTGCTAAATAGTAGTGTTGTCACTACGTGCTATTTAAATAAGAAACCAGAATTCTATAAACTTATTATTTGCTATTCTTTGTAGCTCAGAGGATGTAGATCTCTTGAATGAGGTGAGCTTATACTTAGCTGTGGACTTACTGATCAAATAGTGATTTCTTAAGGTGATTAGGCTCTAGAAAAATGCACGAAAGAATGAGGTTATATTTTTTAAAACCCTCTTTTGACGCAAACAGGGAGAGCTCTCTGCCTTATACTCCCTATCTACAGTTCCATATTTCTCACTGCTTAAAGACGTCACTATCACTGCCAAGGTCACAAAGCTGTCATATGTTTTCTACAGTGGATCTTTAAACAATGCAGTATTAACTCTTTTACTTGAAAATAGAAAAAAATAGCAACTTTCTGCCCACTTTTTGAAAATGTGATTGGGAAAAATAAGGCATCACAATGTATTTGGTACTTCCTCTAGCAATCTCTTCAATTCTTTTCACAGGAAATAAATGAGTCTGCCAGCTTTATATATTTTTCTTTCACTTTATTATATTAGATTGCATCTTATTTGTATATTTTTACCATCTATACCTTGCCAAGAACCAGAGTTTATTGAATGTTACCCAGATACAGAGGAAAACATAGCACTTGTTCAAAGATATTACAGTCAGTAAATAGCAAACAAATTCAAAAGCCTTGCTAGTTGTTCTACCATATCTCCTCACTCCCCAAAATAGAACAAATATAACCTGGTTTCTGACAAGTCTGTGGTTACAGACTGTTAAAAGAGAATAAAATCTGGGTCAAGGGAAGAATATTGGCCTGGAATGGATTTTGCATTGTAAGGGACACATCTGAAAGGACAGTAAAACTTGTGGAAGAAATGTGCAGGCAAAATATCAAGGTTAGCAGGTATCAGTAGATCCATGAAGGAACACAGTTTTGAGTCAATTATACTGTGTGACACCTTGAATTATTTAAATCTGGGAAATAATAATTTCTTATCTCTGCATTTATCCATCAGTTTCATGAGAGAGAGTACTAAAAATTTACCATTTAGATAATATTTTTATTTCTAAACTACATGCTACAACACCTAAGCTCTTTTATTGGATTGGAGACAGCAGTTTTTGTCTGAGGAGCAGACAAAGTTTGGCGTTTGGAACAAAGTTTGAAACAAAAAGGGAGTTTTTGTTCAGAGAAAAAAAAATTAAAAGCTAATGAAAATTAGCACATTTCATCCTTTTTAATATCAAAAGTTCATCCATAGTCATATAAGTAGGTTTTTTGGTGAATTAATTGTCTCGTACAAACTTTCTTTGAGGAAGTAAAAGGGGCAGAAGCCATTGACTGTTTCCTTGGAAGGAGATGTAATAAAAGGAAAATTAAAAATAAACCACTGCAGTTCATTATAATTCATACTTGTCTGTCTTCTGGCAAGCTTTATTATACAGAAGTAGCTGTCTGGAGAAGAAAAAGTACTTACAGAACTGCTATTCTAATGCTTGAGCATTGAATGGAAGGATCCTGTCATGCCACTGTACTGCACAGTGTTGGTGTTCATGGCCATGCTAATCTACATAAAATTTACATGACATGTAACAAAATACATGATTTGCATAAGAACTGGTTCACCCCAATCTCTAATGGCACTAAGAAACTCTCAAAAAATGCTACCACTAGGTGTCTCATTGGTTTCAATGTACCACAGTCTAAGAGCAAGGAATGCTCAACAAAATTTAGCAAAAATACTGTTAATTACCACTGACATTCCCTCCTTCGTTACACCAGCACACCCTGAATTTAATCAGATGCATTATTGTAATCAAGCTGTCAATCAGATTTTGAAATATTTCGTTTTTTGACATAATTACAGCAGAATCCCTACAGCCCTTCTAGAACCTGGGTATGGCAAGATTGATATTGTGTTACAAAATGTGATTTGACCCCCCCAAAAAATAATGCTTCTGTGCAAAATTAAAGAAACACTGAACTGCTAATGCATTCACCCTGGAAATGTGTTTCATAAGGTAGGTTGTCAAGAGTTAATGTAACTGCCTGCCCATTCGCTGTTCTTGTGCTTTAAATGTCTAAATGTTGCCTATGTCATTTTTATTTTTGCTTAGAAATATATAGCTTTAATTTTCTTAATTGGAACCAACTGTATAGACAACTTTTTTGCTTTTAGGCTTAGAGCAAAAAGATTTAGAGAAACAATCAGAGAAGAAAGGGGATGCCAAGAAGAGGCTTGGGCTGATGGGGATATTCCTCTGAGACAGCCCCATCTATGAAAAGCCACAAAGCCAATGGGCCATTTCACTGGCATTTGCAAACAGCTCATGGATAAGATATCTACAATATACATTGATAGCTTTTTCAAGAATTTCGTGTTCCTGTTCTTTGATGTATGGTGGAGAAGGTAATTTTTGTTGTTAACATTTCAAAACATGAGAGATGCAAGTAGAGGTGGAAGGCTCTTCGGATGGAGGTCCATCTGTCAGCAATTACAAGGGTTCCCCCAAACACATATGTTACAAACTTCAGCCTGGCTCAGGTGAGCGTTAGTCAGATGAGTCTTTCTCACTTTTGGGACAGCAGTTTGTGTTTTAACCAAGAAGGTAATTTCTACCATCTGATGACTTATTTCATGTCCTCTGTGAATGAGTTTGCAGACCCCAGCCTGATTTTATGTAGACAGATGTCCCCCTTCACAAAAACAACTGTCACAATTGGCAATGGTTGTCACATGTGCTGGCAGCAGCACAGGCTCAGGATGAATGGAAGGAAGACAGGAGAGTATCCTCTGGCTCACAGAGGCAGGTGGGGATGGTGGATGTTTGCAGTCTCACTGACACTACTGCCTTTTCAGTGTGCAGTACTATTACTGCAGGGATCTTCTGTGTGACCAGTACTCCTTTCTTTAAGGACCACTTGTTTGGATATTTGTAGACAGGTATTCCACTAGAATAACTTGATGCAAATGTGCTTAGATAACTTAGGACAACTTCTTGTCTGATAATAAATTAATAATTGCTTTCTTTCCAATGGTAGGTGGGGAAAAAACCACATTTTTCACTGAAGAGTTATGCAAGGCTTTTAAGAAGGAACAGAAACACACATGTAGCTTCACACACAATCTCAGCACTTTTCCAACCTCCACTTCAGGAGACACACTGTAACTCTGCTCCTTCTCTCCATCTTCTTTCTGTCCTCGGGGTCTCATTTGCTTATTTTCCATATCACAGGCACTGGCCCTGTTATTCAGAGAACTACTGTTTTACTTGAGTATTATCTCACCTCCTAAGACCTCTGTTTTTAAGATCTGTTTTTTCAAGTTGAGTTGCTGTATTTTCGTGCAGACATCTGCTGAAAGCATTGAATTAATTAATATAGTAGTAGCAACTAGGAAAACATGATAATCAGTTTCACTCTGCCACAGTGAAATTACCAGGGCAGAGAAAAATTGTGTAGAATCTGATGGGATCTCTGTTTTATGATTTGTTATTGGGACAATAGATTAAATTTTTGCCTTTTCCTTCCATTCTTCCACCTCCTTTCCTTTCACATACTTGAACCTGACTCCATCCACACATGTGAAAGATGACCTTGCATGTCTCATGGTGGAGGGGAGGAGTTCCACATTCCCTGCAGACTGGCTGCTTTTTGACAGGAGATGCTAAGCTTTGTCCCTCTTCAGCTGCCTATAGCTCATATTTGGTTGAAGCATACTAGGAAGAGAGTGTTTACTATCTATTGTTGAAAGAGCTAATTTTTTCAGTGGCTTTGAGGATATTTAATGGTATTAAACCTACATCAGTGATATAAATAAAGAAGCAAGTTCTGCAGTTTTTGTGACACTGTATACTGACAGTACTCCAAACTGTCCACTAAACATTTTTCATTCTCCCAGGAATATCAACATACTGACTGCAATATTTCTATCAGTGTTCTTTTACTTGCTAATAATCAAATTGAAGCCATCAACCCTTTCATTTAGAACTACTTGCTCCAAAAAGTAAGCACAGCCATTTGAAACAATTTTGTAGCTATGTCAGATGGAATGTAAGTTTTAAATTGTTGAATTGTAAGACTGCCACCTCGTAAACATATTATAATGTACATTGGTCTATTTTGGTGAACAGCTGAATAATAATGTACTTTAAAAACAGTTTGAAATGCATCTTCTAAGATACAAAGCAGAGAGGATGACTAATATGAAAACATGGCATTTCACAGCAAACCTAATGAAAGCTTGTGAAAACTAGAGTATCTCATCACCACACTGGCTACATTGGCTGCAATACAGTCAATACTATATTGACTGCTAGAAAGGCCATAAGTATAAAACATTCCATCTCTCCTGATGAAAGTAACTTAGCTGGGTCAAAATTGATGGGTAAAAGTAAATATTCCAGCTTCATGAATTTTATATAACTTATGCTTGACTATTTCTTAGAATTGTGTCCCATCTCCTTGACCAAAGTAAACTTTGCTTTTCCTTCATTCTCAAAGAGCCTTCTGAGAATGATCGTTACAGTAGGAGCATATTTTAAATACATAATTTTTCTGCAGAGCCCCAAACTAGAGCCTGCTTTGACTCCATTTCTAGTTGTAAAAACTTGAGAGGGTACAACTACTTTTAGAAGGAGTAGATTGCCTGATGAGATCTTTTACCCTTTTTATTAAATTATTTATTTAAAGTTGAAAATATTTCCTGAGTGCTTGATGTTGACTTGGCTTTTTATTGTTTGTGCATGAGACAGCCTTCTAAGCAGAGGGACAGCTCTGCCTGGCTCAGGCTTGAAATCATTGGTGCTGTTTGCTCGACCCTGCATGCAGACAGAGCTGAATTATCCCAAAGTGCACATGCTGTCTCTCTCTCCTTCTCGTGTAGGATGTTATTCAAGCACTTGTTTGGGGATGAATAGCTCCCTTCCTGTAGTCAGCTATCATGGAGTAGCTATTCAACATAGATGCTACATTGCCTCTCACTCTTAATCAAGGCCCCATGGTATGGCACTCAGCACTCACACCCCAGGCATCAAAAAACAAACACAACTGTTCCAGAAATTTAAAAAAACTCTAAACAGTATAACCTATATAACCAGAAACAATATAGTCTTATATAACTACCTAAAGATACACTTGCTGCCACTTCAGCACTGATATCTTTGTTCTGTTGTTTAGATTACATTCAAAATGTAATTTTTAGTGACCAATTTTTGCGTCATTTGAAAGAGAGAAAGGCTATGTTTGGGAATGTTCAGAATGAGATCCAAGAAAATTTTCTCATATAAAAAAACTGAAAGGGGAAATCATGTGCATGGAAGTCAGCCATTTCTATATGCAATTGGTCAGATAGGATACATAACCTTTTCCTGCAAATGTTGTTTGTCACATCTCTGAATTGCCAGAGCATCTGCTGGAAATAATAAAGCTGTTATATCATGCTAGAATCATAAAGGTGAATGGAAGGAAGAGGTATGGGTGTGTAGGTGTGTACCCTCCTAGGGATACCCTGATAAACATTTATACCTGGTCTTTAAAACAATCCCGTTGTGATCAATTAATGCACAGTACAGGTATAGTATACTGGGTAGAAGTATTTGAAGTTTTATGACTGATTAAGATTCTAATTTATTATGTATAATAATCTTTAGTTACTAGACACTCAAAAGATGGAAAGCATAAAAGACTGAAAGGACATATGGATAATTTTCTTCGTAGAACGACATATTTAACTCACAGCCTCAAGGTTGTTGGTTTATTTTTCCCCCAATGGAAAGCTAAACATAAGGTAAGGAATGCAGATTATTATAGAGCATCTTAAAAGTTCCTTGTGAAACCCCATTTTTAGATGAAGGGATTTTTGCAAATTAACAACATAGCATAATACAAATCAACCTATCTGCCCTTATGTGGTCATTTGTACCAGGGCAGTATGATCCTGGACTGAACATGAATCACTAAATGTGTGGTCTAATAGTGTTTTATTCACCTTTGATGCATTGTAAATTTATTTTTCACATCGATAATGAGCTGCAAAACATTTCAGGGTACGAATAAACAAAATAGAACATTAAAATAGTCTTGTTCCCCACTGTATACTAACAGAGGAAATAACACAGAAAAAAAAATCAAAACTATAATGAGAAAAATACACACAGAAATATTCAGAAAACCCATAGGAGGTGTTCCAAGAAAGAACCAGAAGGGACATTTGCCTAGGAATAAAAGAAGCCTGGGGATTTAACAGATGAGTGACAGAGATGACAGCAGGTAGGAGTGGGCAGCTGAGGGGTTTGGTCTGGTGGCAAGGAGAAAAGAATTGCACCTGGTATTCTGGGCACAAAAGTTGTTGGGAAATAGATAAAGAACAACGAGGGCAGAGAGTCCAGACAGAAGAGGGCAAGGAGAACAAAACTGGTGTTACTGGAGAGAAGACATGGCCAACTGGAAAACCTTTTCAAATCAGCACAGATTGTAAAGCAAAGGACAAGCAGAGGCAGGAGGAGGAAAAAGAAAACATAACTCTTGCAAAGATCTCCACTACTCTATTAAGTAAGATTTTTCCAGCTGAGGAAAGAGGGAAACTGAAGCAGACAAGGCAGCAGGTAGAAGATACTTGCCAACTTCAAGTTTCCCAGCCAAGTTTGTTTAGTACAGTCACACATGCTACTCTTGGCACCTGCCAAGTTGACCATTTATAATGGTTCCGAATTTTACTTCTTCTCTTCTCACTGCCTGAAATGATCCTGGGTCACTTGCATCAAAATGTAGTTTAGAATGTTATATGATGAGTATCTGGAAAAATGTGAATTGTACAAGTAAAATTAGGTATGTATAAAGGAGCAGCTTTTTGCCTGCTACAATGCAGCTTTGCCAATGCACTTCAGGCTTGACTTGCAATACCCTGCATAAAAATCAGTGCTGTCTCTCTTCAGAGCAGTGACTCAGTCATGCTGAACTATGCCACCTCTGTGGCAGAATATAGTCTATTGTATCTGTTTTATAACCTTTATGACTAAGAATCCAACACAGTTATCACAAAAAACAGAGCAGCTCCAAAAGCATATTTATAATGCAGACAATTTAATACATCATCCTTCAAAGAGCAGTTGAAATTTCAGGCTGGTACAGCAAACTATATCTTAAATAAAGACTTGCATTATTAACAAGCTGCATCATGTTTTTCAAGATCCATAGCAGAGGACAGGAAAGGGTAAGTTTGGTTTCTTTTTCCTGCCATCGTAACTAACCAAAACACATAGGACCGGACAGCTCAGGGACCTGAAACATGGGTAGTTTTACTTTCTAATCTTGGGCTGGATTTGAGCTATTGACCTGTATCAAGTCTAGTAAAAAACAATGATTGCCAACTTATGTAAGCAACTGCAAAGAGTTTGGTTGTTTCAGTACATTTCCTAGAGAAAAACAGTACAAATAACAAAAATAGCCCTATCTATCTGTTTTGAAGTCAGTATTGCAGACTGAAGAGCAGCAAACTGTTAGAGTTTGTTGAAGCAGGGAACAATTCTGAGGTGTGTCTCTAGTTTATGGTTTAATCACACACACGGACACATGCTCCATCATATACCTAACTGGGCCCCTGTTTAAGCCCATGGAAAGGAACAGCCATGACAACATTTCTTACCAAGTCTGTAAATAGGCAAATTTTGAGCCACCAAGTTAGTGTTTACCTACTGTTCTTGATTCCTTAGTATCAAAAGGCAAACTCAGCTACCCAAAGCCATTTTTGCTCTCCATGGAGAAGAATTTATATCCATCTTTTACGGGAGGTTTTGAAATTGGTATTACAGAATTGTAGATAAAGGAAAGTTCACAGTTTGCAATAACATGACCACCATGGCTGCTCTGATTTTCATACCTTTAGCAAAATAGATTCAGCTCCTCCTTGAGAAGTAGCTTCTTCACAAACTGAATAACTGAATTTAACTTACACTGCTAACAGAGATTTCTTTCGTGACACATTGAGCCATCCAGTGGCACAGGCTGAAAAGACTACTGCACGTACTTGTTAATGCATTTCTCCAGTGCCTTTCTTTGTATGAGAGATGTATCAGTGATGACAAAAAAAAAAAAAAAAAAAAACACACCCTCCTCCCCCCCAAAAAATGCAAGCAAACAAACAAACAAAATGCAACAAGAAAATATCAAATATCTGTTTAGTGATAACTGCAAAGATCTAAAGGTAATGAACATTCCTATTCACTTAAGACAGACAGAAGTTGTCTCTTGACATTGATTGAATGGAGAAGGAAGATAGGGAAAAAGAAAGAAAAAATGAAAAATTCCAAAAAGTAAAAGTTTAAAATTCTGGGTTGAGGCTGCATATCTGCCCTCAAGTAATTTCTTTACACATCTATGCTTTTTCAAGTAGAATAGTTAAAATCAGATCTCAGTCTTGGCCACCTGCATATTCTTGTCATACCAGTTTGAGTTCATTAGTTTACCCATATCACCTCACTTTTGTCAATGCCAGAATCTTGCAACTGCAAAACAATACTTTAGTATTTGAAGTAGGTAGAGATAAGTATCTGTACACAGGAGAGAACCAACCACTGAGGGCTTAAATGAGCAACTAATTAAATATAGTGTGAATTTTTTTATTATTTTTAATTTTTTTTAAGGTTGTAAGAAATTAAATGCTGAATAATGGTGCTATAGCAGTAGTTGGTAGAACACGGCTTAGTGTGGGCAATGAAGAAAGATCATTAACAAATAAAATAGGGAGCACCTCAGGGGACACGCCTACAGACAGTCTGTCACCCACTGGTTTTAACATTTCATTTCAAAATTTAATCAGATATCAATTTCTGAATGCCTAAATAAAACTGGCCTCTTTCCATTGCACCAACATACATCAGGTTTTAGTGATAAATTTAAGGCTGTAACAACATTCCTCTTCCTAAATTTTGAGGGGAAAGAATAACAACGGAAGAATAGCCAGAAATTACATTCTGGGTTCTAGGAACCAACAAACCATCCAACACAAGTAAACTATTTTAATGCCAATATTTAGCTCATTACTGATGCACTGGGAGCAGTAGTAAGGCCTTATAAAAACATATATAAGAAGCAATATTATTTCTCACTAACTTCAGAAAGGACAGGACTGGTGTCCCTGGTTAATAAGGAAATGCTTCACTGATCACAAAAGCAATGTGAGTCTTCTATCATTCTAGTAAAATTTATGACATGACAGTAAGAACTGTTGTAGTAAGTCAGTAAGAACTATTGTAGACTTCATGGGACTCCCTACTGTCAAATAGATCACTGCAGAATCTGGCTATAGCTACTTTAGGATGTCATAAAGAATGAAAACTGTTCTATTCTGGAAACAAACTAAGCACTAGTCAATGTTTCCCTTTCTAAACTAAATCAATTCAATGTCCAGATGATGGAGCAGGTTTACTCCATGTCACAATGTAGAGTCTTGATCTCTGTTTTACTGAGCCAACCACAGTTTGAAAGAGACCAGTAGCATAGATCACATCAGGATTTCAAGTTATTGTCTGCCAAAAATAACATAGCTACATCTTTTTGAAGTAATTGTTAGCTAGTTGGAAATATGAACTGTTGTGCAAATATGAGAGCTGCCTTCACTACTGCTGTCATTGCATTTTTCACTGGGGGTTTTTTGGACCAGCAGTTCCTATGCTTCACAAATAACACAGTTGTAGTAGGCTTAGCTGTATTCTGCAGCAGGTGGGCAGGATGAGACTGTAAACCATCTGTCCATTCATCTCTCTTAGACACATATCTCCCTATTTCAGTTATACTCAGAAATCATTTCATTAGATGACTGATAAAATCATCTCCACTTATACACGGGGAATGAAAGGCCTGGGGTGCTTCAATGTTTCCTTCAGACTGGGGCTCAGGTCTGTAGTGTCCATTCCTCCTGCAATAGTGCTCCACTCACTGCACAGTCTTCCTTCATCCTCTACAGCGTCTTTCCCTCTCTGAGGCTCCCTATTTACCTCTTTGTGTGGGCTGCAAACAGAGTGAGTCAGTTTGCAGTTTGCCTCTTCATGTTAATTCACTTTATTCTGGATATTCAGCATATAAGGTATTCATAGACACCTTAATGTAAATGGACCGATTCAGTCTCCAAGTTTCATAGTTGCACGATTCCCATTTCACTGTAATCCTATCATTACCCTGAGTATTGCAGTGATCTACACTGAAATAGCATACAATGTCCTGAGGTGATGTTAACTGTGGACTGTGTCAATCTAAAGTGAAACATCAGGGGGTTTGAGTTCCCTCCAGCATGGGAAAGGAGAATTTTGCACAGGGCTGTTGAGCTTCTGTCAAAGAGCAGATAACTGTGCCAGCAGTAGGAGGGGTGGCTGCATGGAGGAGATCCAAGGGCAGGCAACGGCTCCCTGGGGCTGCAGAGTCTGAGGCTGGGCCTGAGGCACCCTCCTACTGCAAGGGCAGGTGGAGTGGAGCTGTCTTGAGGCTGCTGGCTCAAACAGCCCTGAAGGCTGTGCCTGTGCAGCCAGGTAGCCCTCCTGTGCCTCTGCAGAACAGAGCTTCTAAGGGCTAAGAATCATATGTTTTTTTTATTTATTTATTTTATTTTAAATTTTAAACAATCACCAATATTCTTTGCCTGCTTTGAAGGCAGTAACAGCTGGGCAAAAGGAGGATCTTTTCAGTAGTGCTTACTGTCAAGTACATATTCATACAAAGAATTGCAAAATTTCCACATGGATCTGAACATGTTTGGACAAGGTCTTACCAGGAAGGCATCCTGTCTGCAGGCAGCTGACTGTGCAATCAGAACAGGAGCAGTCAGCTGAGAAGCTGCACTTCCTCTGATTAGTATTGCCCAATATGACCCTGATCCTGAGCAGATCAGCAGTGCACGCTGTCTCTCTGCCTTTCCCATAGACACTGTTGATGTGCTAATGCGAGGAACATGTATGTCTTATTTGCTAGAAACCTTGCAAACAGAGAAATGATTAAACTGCAGAGGATAGGCACTAGGCTCAGCCCCACAACCCTGTTAATTGCTTAATATGGTATCGTGTGTAACAGATTCTCTCTGCCATGGTAAGGGGCTCTTTGTTGGGCACTAAGCCCAGTAGCAAACACAAGCTGGTTCAGCTTCACAGGGCCCATGGTGCAGTGCAGGGGGGCTTCAAAGTCTTCAGAGAGATTGCTTCCAAACAAAGTTTCTGCCTGTATTCTGAACCAGAGGGAGGTTTCTAATGGGAATTCCTGTGGATAGAAGCAGATGCATGTTCTCAAACAGACAGTGGACAGCAATAGCCCACTCATGCTCTGCAACAGCAGTTGTGGTTGAAGCATTGAATTGATCTCTAAATTGTGAGACACTCTGAAGGTGCAAATCCTACCACTGGCAGCACCTGGGGCCACTTTAAGGCCTCTGTTTTACTTAAACCTGAACAACTTGCTATTTGCACTGTAACACCTGTCACCTGATTCTTAGACTGTTACCACATTTCCTCGGTGCCCAGACCCCTCCCGATACACGCAGAAATCGAGGCACCTTCACGCAGCGTGAAGCTCCTTTATTCTGGCACAAGAGCGACAGAGCTGCGTTGTTCTCAAAGCAGCATAAACACATCATGTTAGTGGAGAAGCCAACAAAGTGACTCCCGGGCCGACAGCGCATCGGGAGCGGCGTTCTCTGAAAGGCAGCGGGGCTCTGTGCGAGGTGCGAACCCCCATATCCACACGGACAGAGCTCGGAAGAAGCAGGGCGGTGAAGAGCACGGTGCGCGATGAAGAGCGCGGTGCGCGCCCCGGCCCTGCCGCAGCCGTGCCGAGCGCTGCCCTGCGTGCGGCCGGGCTGCATCCCGCGGCGGCATTGCTGCAAACACCGCATCCTCCTGCTGGGAGCGTGCTGCTCCTGCTGCCGGGCTTGGGACTGCGGCGAAATTAAATTAAACTCTCTTCCCAGCGAACGGGAAGGTGAGGCGAACTTCGAGCTGGAAATTGGATGCCGTGCGCAGCTCTTGCTTGCGGATGTGTTACGCACAGGCACACACAGGCAAAGTCACACTCACCTGGGGGTCACGCAGCGGTAACACCGACACTCCATCTGCTTACCAAGAAAGCCAACATAGTGTTAAAAAGCAGCCAGGATGCTCAGACCAGATTGGACTTTAGACAGGAAATTATCTTTTCAAATTTTGGTTGAACGATAAGAAGCTTTTAAAACTAAAGAAATGAATGATGTATGCAAAGCTGTACTTGAAATGATTCTGGTGTTGCAAATTGCCATGCTCTTACTGTGGAGCTGATGAAAATAAATGAAG